>JAGFMF010011780.1:0-41818 GCA_019455555.1 Galemys pyrenaicus
AATACTCAGTGAAACAAGTCAGAAGGCAAAAGAAAAATATCGGATGACATCACTTTTAGGAGGAATGTGAAAAAAACAAACTACAATTAAAACAAAAAAATGAAAAGGGAGAAAATGAAACAAACAACAAAAAACAACAACACACAGAGAAAACTAAAGGAAATGGGCAATCATAATCAAAAACAACCAAGCAATCAAATAACAACTCAACAAGATTAAAAGATTAAAGATAAACCCAAGGGACCATGGGGGTGGATGGAGGGAGGGGAGGGCAAAGACGGTGATGAGATATAAAGAGCACAAGGGACTGAGGTGGCAGTGCACGGGTGAAATGGTGGTGAGAACCCACTGGGGAAAACAAACGATGTCAAATGCAATTAAATATAATAAAAAAAAATTTAAAAAAAAAAAGGACATTCTCAACTGATATTGGAATTTTCTTTTACTGTGCGTAGGTGAAAGTGAATTATCCAACAACTAGTTTAGTACCCCCATCTTAATTCATTATAAGGCACCAAGAAGTCTATCTGCTATAGCTTTTGCATTATCAGTGCAAAAGTCAGTATGCTGGAAAAGCAAATAATATCTTAACAATATTGTGAAAGTAGCATCTCCCTTGTCAACAACCCATGAGAGAGTCTGAGGGGATATGGAAGTGAGAAGAGGAGAGGATAATGGAGTCTTTCAAGCTTTAAAGGTGGAAAGATAATTAGTCAAAGAAATCTAAAAATGAATGGCCAAAAATCAGTGTGGGATATACAAGAAAACAGAATTCTTTAATCAAAGGACTAAAGAGTTAAAGAAATAAAAGTGCCCCAAAGTATCAAGAACCCCAGAAGATTAATAATAAAAATGGCCAACTAAAATTAATAGTGAAATGTTGAGCAGTGTCTGCTTGGGCAGTTTCATTCATATTACATGAAGTTAAGATTATGTTCAGAGATGATAAAAGGGGGAAATACTGTTAATGACTTTTAAAAAAATTTTGACTATAAACAAATGGGAGAGTAGGAGAGGAATAGTGTTTCAGTGGAAGACTTTTTACAATGTAGATGCTATGTGCATATTTGTAACCTAAAAGGAAGCATTCATAGAAAAAGAAACAGTGAAATTAAAGAGGAAATCATAATGAATGGGTCTTGGAGAAAGGGAAGAGATAGGTTCCAAAATACTGTAAGAAATTAGGTGTATAGTAGAGAAATGAGACTTCTTCTCTGGGACTGGAGACAAACCTGGGAACAGATAATTATGTATATATCTGCAGAGCAAGAAGGCTGAATATAGCCTCTACTTTCTCTGTAAAATAGAAAGTAAATTGACTTTTGAGAGTGAAGATGTAGCCAGGATTAGACAGCAAATAGAAACTGGAGCAAAAATTTATTTTTTAAGTCTGTTGGGATAGGGGTATGTCACACATTCAAGGAAGTGTGGTAAAAGTGAAACAGAGAAGAAAAACAAATACAGAAGACAAAGTACTGAGATGACTACTGCTTGCTATCAAGTGCATTAGAGTATGTGACATCAGAGGTCCATCTGCAGAAAACCAGGTGAAATATTGCAGGGAAGAAGAAATATTTGAGAAGAATTTTTCTAGTAGTTCCTATCTCCACTGGTCAAAGGTTCACCCCCAGAAAGCATCAATTCCCTCGCAGTGCTGGTTTTCTAATATCTGGGTGCCTGACAAGTTCCCAGGGAAGTCCGAGAGTCCATATCCATGTACAGACAGCAGGTGAATCACTGCTTGGAAAGAGCTATCCATGTCCAGCAGATCTATGCAGTGACATCTGGGGCAAAAGTAATGATTGAGGGCTCGCAAGAAAAATAAGGACAAGAAGCTTCTGGCATTATGTGTTAGAGGTATCTAAAGCAGTAAGTTAACTTAAAAATAATAGTAAGACTTCAAAAGTCAACTGTTCTCTAAGAATAGGAAGAACTTTTAAACTTATATAAGAGAGATTCAAACACAGTAGAAAATACACAAAATAAAACTGGAGTTCTACTTTATACACATCAATTTGGAAAAAAACTAAAAGGAGGAAAATATTAAGTTCTGGGTGAACATAGTGAGGACTCTGTATATGGTATATGTTTCAATTATCCTAGAAACAACCTAGCAATACTTAATGAAAGTGCATTAGCCTATCACCAGCAATTCCATTCCAATGGCCATTATGCAATGAAATATGAAAAGAGACTAAACCAGTACAGCAAAACTGATTAAAACATAGGCCCTCACCAAACTATTTGGGTTTTTATTGTGTGTTTCCCATGTGTTAATTTTTTAGCTCGGTCAAGATTTTTAATCTCTTGGTATTTATGTAAAAATGATAAATGGAAATGATAATGGTAATGACAAAAATAATAATGATAATATTTGTCTATTAGGATTGTTAGAGATTTTAACTATGACAACTTCTCAGGTCGGATATGAGGTCACAGTAAATACTTAATTGATGGTAACAATATTATTTAGAATAAAAAGAATTTTTAAGTGGCACTGATAGCATGTTGCAAAACAAACACTCAAACTTTCAAAAACCTATGACTATATTACTTTCTATAGCAACAGTTGTTAGTTGCTGCGGTGGCCCCATTTGATAATGGCCCCGATACAGGAAGTTAGATAGTTACATTGTAGAATTTAGACTGAACACTTCTGGGATAGTGGAAAGTGAAAGGTGTACATTGTACATGAGAAATGAATTAAATCATTCAACCACAAAACTTGGATATGGTAAAGAAGGTATTGTGTTGAAGGGTGGATCAGAGAAAGGACCTGGGAGTACTAATACATTTGAAATCTGATTTAGTGATAATGAAAGGATAAAAGTGGAAGAATATGAACTTGAAAACTTAGAAGAGCATTTTAGAATTTACTTTTGAAAGGAAAACATTTTGGTGAAAAAGAAACCATTTTACATCATGGGTAAATTCATAAAGCTGAATCAGGATGAAAATTCCATTTGAATTCATGTCAAGGATGTTAGACATTATAACCACATTGAAGTCTCTCATAATGATAGAAATGAAAAACTGAAGTAAAGAAGAAAGGCAAGATGACTAATTTATGAGTGAAGCAAGGAAAGTGAAGTAGATATTGGGAGATCCAGCAAAGAAAAAGCAATAGGAGGTAGTATCTACTAATGCTATCATCTACCAACACTGATGAAAAATTGCAAGCTGGTCACTGCAATTGGTACTGGGAACACAAAGATAAGCAAAACATTCACAATAAGAGGGAGACACACAGGAAAACCCATATAATAACACAATAAGGTATGTGTTTTAATGAAGTATGTACACCATGATAAGTAAGTAACTTCTAGTAACTTATTCTTAAGTTAATTCTTGAAAATCAATTTAATGTTTTTCAGGTAAAAAGACAAGGAAAGAAATTCAAATAGAAGAAAGAACAGTCATGTCCACTGAGAAAGAGATTCAGTAGAGAGAGACTAAGAACTATGGTTGAACTTGATTACTCATAGGACTTAAAAATACATTTAGTATGTGTTACATGTTGCTTAGAAATTCTTTCAAGTTTCTTATTTTTGTTGCAATGTACAAATTTATATATGAATATGTAATTTAATTATAAAAATAAGTCACACCTTCCATTTGTTTATTTTCTTGGCATTCAAATTATTTTTGCTCCCAGTAGTGCTGAAGAAGGATTGCAGGAACAAATCATTACAGGATTATCCATCTTGCTTCAAACCAGAGGGTGTGATAGGAGATAACAGGGCTTTCTTAAGACAAGGAATGACACTCTGGTCTGAGATCAATAAATTCCAAATACCCATGCTAGAGTATTGAAGCCTAGAATAAGAAAGTCATAAATGAAATCAAGAGTTTTATCTTTAGAATTGCCTGTTTACTTGAAAAGGATATATTCTGGTTCTTTCTCCTTTATTTTACAACTTTTGAAGGAAGATTAACTTATTTTATTTTTATGGCATTAGTTGTACTTCCAATTTTAAGAGAAGCAACAATAAAAGGGAAACAGCCTCATAAACTATCATTGACTCTTTAAAATGGTCCTGTGAATAAATGATTAAATGGTGAGGGCCTGGAAGACTTTTTCTCTACCATGAATTTCAAATGGTCATTAGTTGATGTGCTACCCAAATTCACTCTCCTGTATTCACTTTAAAGCAAACATTGGAGAAAGTATAGGATGGATGACAGAGACCTAGATTAAACAGACCTAGAGCTAGGTCCTGACTGCCTGACTACCTGGCTACAGGAAGCTATTTTTCCCCACAGAAATTTAGTTTCCTCATTCAGAAAATTAGGTCTAGGCATAGTTCTGCTAGTGTAGGACTGGACTACCCAGGGTCAAAAGCCTCAGTCAGCAAGGACACCCTCACAGAGCTCTTACACTGAGAGTGCCCACTGGAGCTCTGACCCCTCCTGCAACGATCTTCCCAGACTGCCCCCTGAAACTGGTTTGCCTGATCTTGGATCCTCCACCACACATTACCACATAACCTGCCTTGTGACCCTCCATCCGTTCCCTGCAAGAGTCTCCATAGCTTTAATAATTCTCAATGGGTATGTAATCCAGAATAAAATTGGGGGAAACCATGGTGCTAGTTCATCAAGAACAATGCACCCAATTTCTAACCTGAAAGCATGGGAATAAGCAATTGAGAAATACTAACCTATCAGATACAGTTCCTCTGAAGGAACTTGAGGATATTGAGGTCAGATTAGAAAGGAAGAGTTCTTTATTATGAGAAATTTGGAGTCTTGTTCATTGCCCTTTACCATGTATAATGCAAATATACTATTATCAAAAATATTGTAAAGATATATAGAGAGCTTGTCTTGTTACTCAATCAAAATTTTTCAGTAACTATTTCAAATTTAAGGAAAGCACTAGCAATAATTTCCTATAATCCAAAATCTATTCATACGTTGGCCCTCTTACCCACTGGTCAAGTGAATCCAAAATAAGGAAAGTTTTTATGACATGATTGTCAAGTACTTCCTTAACACCCAGTCTCTTCTCAGAGGGAAGTAGAAGCAAATTAAATGATACAAGAAAGCCTCTCCAAGGACATAAATTCCAAAGATTCCTCAGCAGCATTTCACTTCAGACAAGGCACTTATATTCTTTACACCTCATTTTCTGTTAAGAAACAAGAATTTTGGAGTCGATTAGTGATTCTCTAAGTATGGCCATGAAACTCCCTGTGCACAATCATCTAGAGTTTCTATTTAAATTGCAAACTTCCCTGGTGAATCTCAAAAACATTATCATAAGGGAGAAAAATTAAACATAAAATACTGTATGACGTATGATTATATTCACAAGAAATATCAGAAAAGTCAAAATCATAAGAGGGCAGACTGGTGGTTGCCTGAGGGCTGCAGGTGAGGGAGCAGGAAGGAGACAGATTGCAAAGGAGCATGAAACTTTGTTGGGTGATGCAACTGTTGTACATTGTAAGTTAAGTGGAGGTTCCATCAGGCCATATACCTGAAGTGAGTAAGTTTTTACTATTTGTGTGTTATAACTTATCTGAAAATTTTCAAATTTCTGGGTCTTATCAGAACCTGAATTTTTAAGATACTCCCTTAGTGGATGTTTTATTCATTAAAATTTGGGAATTACTGAGTTTAATAATTTATTCGTTCCTTGCAAATGTAGGATTCTATAAAACTTCTATTTGGGTGACAGTGGCAAAGTGTTTCTTAATGTCAAAGATAGATGATGAAGGATATTTTTAGCCATTAGGCAGACTTTGAAAAATAAGGAAGACTAGGAACTCTAGAAGTTAAAAAAAATTTTTTTTGAAGCTTGGCAAACCTCTATCTAGGGAACAGATTAAGAAGATTTAGTGTGGTGGTTAGGAAGATTTCCAGAGCTAGTTCTAACACCTGGCCAGAGAGTTCTTTGCCTCTGGCTATCCTTTAATTCAGAAGAATGTGGGTTTTGAGCCCAAGATGAGCCAAAATAGAAACTTGCATAATTTTGTTGTGCTTATCTCTTGGTTGTGCATCATCCTCTTCCTATTTGTCTGAGTTTTAACTAACTTTAATAAGTAAATGAATCCTTGTCCAAATTCCCAGGCCTATTTTATTATTGAAGAAATAGAGCGCAATGGGCCGCTGAAGGCCTTTTAGAACATTGTTAATCACCCTCAAAGAAGCTGAGCAAGGAAAGGACTGGGGTTCTGGCTCTTCTGCTGCTCACATGGATGATGACATCATCCAAATTAATTGATTGCATTCGGATCTACCTTCTCACTTAGGACCCCACGTTATTCAGAATTTTTTTTTGTTAATCCCAAACAAAAAGTGCTCACCCTCTGGAGTAGTGCCCTGGCATATGAGATCATGTTATTGATGACTAACTGCTGTCAACTACTGGGAAGGGATCACGAGCTGCCAGCTGTTGCCTGGAAACAGCCTTAACGTGGGCAGAGGAGGCCCTGACAATGTCCAAAAACCAAAGAGGATTTCAACAGTTGGCGTATAATAAACGAACAAACAAATAATAATAGAAAGAAAGAATGCAGGAAGTTTAAAATGGGAAGCAATGAACTAGGGATGACCAGGCTCAGAGATAAACATACTGCAGGCCTCCTTGGTCAGTGGAAGAAAAATTAACATAGAGTCACCTCTGTGTCCTTTACTGCCTAACAGCTTGATTTTGTCCTCCTTCATTCTCTTTTCCTCTCGTCCTGCCTCCTTCCCTCTTCCTTGATTCAACATTTAAACGAACACCTTTTACACAGAACACAAAAGACACAGTTCCCTTGGAGAAGCTAGTAAATGCTCTTGGTCACTGGCTGAGAGATGCCTGGGAAGACCATGGTCTTGACACGAATGCCATGGTGACGCCCCACTTGTGCTGAGATGTGGCAGCAAAAGCTGTCCTCTGAGGAGGAGCTCCCTAAAAGGAGATGGAGGGCTGCATCTCCATGGCACCACAAAGAGATGTGATTCTGCTTATGTTGATAAGCAAGATTATTAAAGACCTCCATCTTCTTCCAGAAAGCTAGACTGCACATCTACAATGAATGAGGAGAATGTGCAACAAATGCATTTCTTCTTCCTAAAGTCTTCTTGCGTATGAAGCAGCTAGCCTGAGCTTGTTAGGTATGTTTCTGTAGAAGATTTGTCTTTTTGTGTGACAAATTAAGTGAAAAAAAGTGATTATGTGCCACTATGAGGTCATAGTTTCTGCTCCTTGAATGTTAATAAGAGGAGTCAGAACTCTCTCTCTGTCTCTCTCGGTCTCTCTCCCTGTCTCTCTCTGTCTCTCTATCTCATTTGTCTATAATAACTACTTCTGAACTACTGCTACCACAGGGCATTGACTACATGTTGCTGAAACCAGTTTTCTATGTACAGTCCATCACCAAATAAGCAATTTCAAATGCAGGATCTAGGTTCTTTCAGATGTTTGAAAATCTGAACACAATGCAAGAAAATTCTATTTGGTGTCATTTTATTTGGAAGACTACAATGAGGTAGTGAAACGCCTTTACTGGTTTCAGTCTCTCTTGGCATCTCAACTTTGGCAGGTCTAAATCAACATCATGTGGGGAGCCATCTGATTTCTGTGCGTGGCCCTTAAGAAGAAAACATGGTTCTCTTATTAGGTTGTTGATTGCACTGAGTCTAGTGGGTCCATAGCAAATGATGTGAACATGCTAAAACCATAAATCTGTACTTGCTGCATCCAGCAAAAGCATGCTGTCCCTGAGTCTAAAGCAATCTGCACTCCCACTCACAAAGAAGACCCCTAGTATCATCAGCTGGTATTTGGACACATTTATTGTTGGACCAAAAGGAGCTGCTCCAGTGTTGTGAATTTAAGGATATGCTGTAGAACATAATGTAGTTCTGGGTGCAATTTCTTAAAACCCAACAGCTAAGAGTAAGTCCTCTGATATACAAGGGAGAAGGGAACAGGAAGAAAGACACTGTGTTTGTGTGAGCTGTTTTGCTCACTTATCATCTTTTTGTGACATTTTGAGGAAAGTAATTCCTCAAACCTTGCAGTGAGTGTGCTAGTTCACACCCAGCTTCAGGAAATTGGAAGAGAACAGAATGCAGTTTTGCCAGCAAGCTCATGGCATTTATAAAATCCCATCACATTAATTCATGAAATCCCCAAAGTGAAATGATCTAGTATCAGGGACTCTCCTTTGGGGAGCATCTTACTTGGGATAGTTTATAGAATAAAATCTTGAGTTTCCAGCTCTTATGTACCAGAAATAGCTAAAGAGCTGAGGAAGTGGGAGCTTCTTATATTATTTTTCCAGAGGGTTTGGCATATTTTATCTGGGGGATTTCAAGGAAGAGACTAGCTACCATACAATGCCTCATCATGTCAGAAGACTTATCATATACAAATACTCAATAATGACTTTAAAAAGCGATTATGAACTAGTTCATTTCTCAATGCAGCACACACTACAGTAATAATCCAAATTGCCTGTGACTTATGAGTATATTTGGCAACAACCACTAGTTCCCACTGTAGTGTGAAATTAACACCACAGACTGTAGAAGTGGCATTTATTGAGCACAAGGGAGCTGCTTATAGCCTCATAAATTAAAGGCTACCTCTGCTATTACTTAATTAGAATCAGTATCTATGCATAAATTACAGTAGCAATAACTAGTACTGTTATAGTTAAAGATTTGTCAGCTTCCTTATTATACAACAGTCCCTTATTTTTCTATATAACCTATAATTTAGGAAGGCTATAAGTTGTTTGTAAAAATGTTTCAGAGGGGAAAATTGACACATGGTATCTTGGAAGCAACTAGTGCTCTGTTTCTAAGTAAATTTTTGAAGTATTAATCTTGTGCTGTTGTATTTTTTTAAAATAGAATAAAAGTACTAAAACCTAATCCATCTCCAGTAATAAATTGTTTTGGCTATGTATGCATGTTTCTATAACATAAAACTTTATTCTAAAGCAAATGTTGTCATGGTGCTTTTTTTTATTTATTATAAACCAAGCTTCACACACACACACACACACACACACACACACACATTCCTAATGAACGTTAGACTAATACCCTCCAAATCCATTTCTATTCTTTGCTAATGTATATAATACTTTTCCATAGTTTTAATCAAAAGTACACATTTCTTTCTGAGTCAACTTAAATTTTTTGTAAAGATTTATTTATTTATGCATACAAGAACTAGGGCACAGGCCAGAGTCACAGGAGTTGAGAGGATTCACCAGAGACAGAGTGGGGAGCAGAACAGGCAGATTAACTGAAATACATTGTTGAGGGGAGCAGTGGGCTGGCGAGGCAGGAAAAGTCTGCTGCGCCATGTGGGTCCCCTCCCTGGCCCGGGATCGAACTCGTGCTGCTGTGTCGCGGGTGCACTTCACAATGCAGCGCTCAACCCACTGTGCCACCAGGGAGGCCCCTAAATTTTTGTTTTATTGGATATGCACACAGGCCTCACTGACATAATCCACATGTGGCATAGAATACTTTGAAAGATAAAATCACCATAGTCAAACAATGTTTTTGCATCATGAAAATATATATGAAAGTCTATATTTTTTTTAGTTATGAGAAAAGCCAATTGTGATAAATCATCAGGGAAAGATTTGATTAAGAATGTGGAACGGGACCATGAAATAGAATGAATCATTAATTTTTTAGCACTACTACAAATATCATTTGGCTAAATTAACAATTTTTCAACTGGGTATTTTTCTAATCTGAAGATACTACCAGTTTCACTTATAAAGTTAGAACCATATCATTTGTAAAATGAGGATTTGCTTAGGAAAAGGATCTTTCTTTCTGCTTTCAATTACATTGATAGTCTTTTTATTTTCCATATAAAAATAGTCTAGCTTTTAACAGTACAATATTTACAAAAATAAAATTTCTAAATTTGACTCTGGATTGTTTTAAAATACATAAGGCTAACAAGTTGAAATATAGGATGCACAAAAAGATTTAAATATCTAGGAGAAAACTTCACAAAGGTGGTAAAGAACCTGTACAATGAAAATTATGACACTGTCAAAAGAAATAGAAGACACAAAGAAATGTAAAATAGCCCCTGCTCATGGACTAGAAAAATTAACATTATTAAAATGGTCATACAGCCAAGGAAATATACAGATTCAATGCAATCCCCATCAAAGTTTCAATGGCACTCTTCAAGAAATAGAACAAACACTACTGAAATTTATATGGAATCACATAAGACCCTAAATAGTCAAGACAATCTTGACCAAAAATGAGGAAGAAATCACTCTCCCAGACTTCAAACTATGCTACAAAGCTATTAATTAAAAACAATATGGTACTAGAACAAAAATACAAACAGACTAATGGGATAGAATTGACAGCCCAGAATTAAATTCTCATTATAGGGACAGTTAATCTATGATGAATGAACCAAAACTAAACATTGGAAAAAAGTATCTTGAAAAAATGGTAGGGACTCTGGATAGCTACATGGAAAAAAAAAAAAAAAAAAGAAACTAGACCACTCTTTCACATAGTATGCAGAAATTAACACAAAATGAATAAAACACTTGAATGTTAGCCCTGAAACATAAAATACATAGGTAAAACACTCTATGATGTAGGCTTCAGTGATGTATTTGTGGTTTCATCTACAACCCCAAGACAAATAAAAGAGATTATAAACAATTGGAACTTCATTAAACTAAGACTTCTGCATAGCAAAAGAAACTAGCACTAAGACACCCTACTTAAGGTGGAGAAAATATTTGCACATCATACATCTGACAAGAGATCTACAAAGAATTTATACAATCCCCCAAAAAGGAAACAACTCAATCAAAAATGGGTAAAAGAACTAAATATGCACCACTCCAAAGAAGACTTTAAAGAAATGGTGTCATCATTTATCATCAGGGAAATGAAAATCAAAACCACAGTGATACCATTTCACACATGTTAGAATGGCCCATATCAAAACAAACAACAACAAAACCCAAAACAATAAGTGTTGATAAGGATGTGGACACTGTTGGTGGAAATACAGATGGGTTCAGAGCCTATGTAAAACAGTATGGAGACAGCTCTCCTTCCCACCTGTGATTATATAGGTGCCTCTCTTTTTCTCCTTTTGCTAATAAACCTGTCCTTTTAAAAATGGAAAAAATAGTATGTAGATTTATGAAAATACTAAAAGTAGATTTACCATATGATCCAGCAATTCCAGTCCTAAGTATCTACCAAAAGAATATAAAACCACTATTTTGAAAGAATATATGCATGCCTATGATCATTGCAGCACTATTTACAAAAGCCAAGTCATGGAAACAACCTAAGTGCTCGTAGACAGGTGAGCGGATTAGGAAGGTGTGGTAGATATACATAATAGAATACTGTTCAGTCATGAAAGAAGATGAACTCTTGCTATTTGTGACAGCATGGATGGAACCAGAGTAGATAATACTAAGCAAAAAGGTCAGAAAGAGAAAGACAAATACTGAATGGTTTCATTTAGATATGGAATACAGAGGAACAAAACAAAGGTGGATAAAACCAAACCAAAAGCAAACCCTAGAAATGTGCCTGTGGGACTGAGGCTACCACAGGGAGAGTGGGGTGTGGGGGGGAAGCAAAATGGGGAGGGAGCACAAGGGGCCGTGGCAGAGGACTGTGGCTTCCTTGGTGGTGGCTGCAGTGTGCTAGATTCACCTGAACAAGGTCATCCTATACCTCTAAATCATATACAGTGTCGCAGACCAGTGTTTTCTCAAAGAATATTTTAAAATAACACGAGGCAGAAGGTTTTACATATAAACGGCACACTACTGTTAACCAATCACTGTTAATATTAAATTATTATCATTTTAATATTAAATTACTATCATCACTGTTACTGTTTTCCAATTCAATAAATGTTTTCTAGGCTACCTTTTCTTGGTTGTTGTTGGACAGATGGGTGTCTTACCGTCAGGAACATAAACAAACATTCTTTTTGCACACCCAGAAATAATGATTATTTATTCTAGGCAAATAAAAAGGTAAGCAGCTATTTTCAAGCCTACATTTGGCTCTCAAATGGAGGCCTAGATTGTACAAAACTTATTTTAAAAATAAATTTCATGGGCAGATTTTAGCAACGGAATTAAACTATTAATACTAGAGTCCATCTGCTCATCTATATAGTGCCTACCTGACGCTCAAACTTAAAACCAGGTGAATCCACCTATGTACACACAGATGACATTGTCCCATTACATACTGATGCTGCACTCATGAATTTGGCTGTTTAACTGACAGAATTGGGTTGGCTCTGTTTAATCCCATCAAATACTTATAAGCTGTTATGAAGATGAGTGGGGAAAAATATTGCTGGATGATGGCAGCTGTAATAAGTGTGTGGGTATGGAAATGCAGAGAAATTACTGTAGACAAGCTCAATTTATCCAGAGGAAGGGCAGAATATGGAATATTCTGTTTGGATGGAATAATTTCTGGGCTTCTGGTATAACCCTGCTAGCTAAAAAGAAGGGAAAGAGCTTTCATATCTTATATTTCATGTTAGAAGTCATCATTTAAGACATTGAAGTATAATATCACTGCAGATAATATATAAATATTTTAAGAAAATTTAAACCATCTTAGTTTTGGATGAAAAGTTAGAAGGTTAAATTTAACCCAACTTCTCAGTTGATAAAATAATTAAAAGTATTTCATTTGTAGTAGTTATAGTGTTTGGTGTATATATAAGACATGGGGGAATATAACAATATAAACTTTCATCCACAGCATTTCTTCCTTTTACATCCTCCTTTCTTTTTTATTTTTTTAAGACTTATTTATTTATGCAAAGAAGAGCTGGGGTACAGGCCAGTCATAGGAGGTGAGAGGATCCACCAGAGACAGAGTTGGGAGCAGAGAACAGGCAGATCAACTGAAATACACTGCTGAGGTGAGCAGCAGGCGAGGCAGGAGAGGTCTGCTGCTTCATGTGGGTCCTCTCCCAGGCTGGGGATCGAACTCGTGCTGCTATGCAGTTGATGCTTTACAGTGCTGCGCTCAACCCGCTGTGTCACCAGGGAGGCCCTACTTCCTCCTTTCTCCAAACCTGCTAGGGTATGTGTGAGGATGCAAATGGAACCAGCCTAGAGAGGAAAGATAACTAAACATAATGGGCATGAGAGTGGAGGGAGGATTTTGGGACAGAATAAGGGGAAAAAACTGCAAGATTGGGAAGAAATTCATTAAAGGTTAAGATTTTGGAGAAGGACAAGAAAAGAAAATTTGTTATAAGAAAATTTATTGTGTGATGTTCTATGAAACCTCCAGGGTAGAATTACAATATTTAGTAATTAAAAATATAGGATACCCAGTTAATTTTGAACTTCAGATAAACAACAAATATTCCCCTATATGGTGCATGGGATATATCTGTGCTAAAAAGTTGTTATCTGCAATGTAAAATTAATTGAACAACCTATATTTTTATTTGTTAAATCTGGAGATCCTACCAGAGGATGGAGTCAAAAGACGTAAGTCAAACAGAAGCAAGAAGGAGAGGGGCCAAAGTGGGGAAGGAGCATAGTGAACTATGTTGGTGAACTCTGGGAGATTGGGTGGTAGGTGTGGGATGGTAACAACGCCTGAAGGGGAAGAGCCTATGCCTCTAAAGCACAAACTACATTGTAAACCAGTGTTACCACAATAAAAAATAGTAACAGTAAGCAAGAAGGGAAGTACCTTCTTTATTTTTGAAATCAAGACATAATTCTGGCAGGGTTATCAGTTCCTTCTCTACTAAGTACCAGACGATTTGATACGAAGAACAAGCTAATTAGAAACTATGGAGGCCCAAATGTTTACGATTTAGAAGGGTAAAACTCTATTTCTTCAAAAGCAAATTTAACACAGTTTATCAATAATAGACATAAAAGCACCAAATGACTTGCTAATTTATATAAAGTAGAAATTCTGTGAGGTGCTTTTGTAAATTTACCTAAATATACACCTGTAGTTCTTGAATTTCCAAATCCAAAATATTTTAGAATTGGTTGGCTATCAAAGTTTATATAATATACTGTAAGATAGCTTTTTTATTTTTTAAAAAGTCAACTACATAATAAAGTCAAATAAATATATTGCCACAGAAAAGTGGAGAAATATATTTTAATTGTCCCCTAATGTACATGGATTAAAACTGACCAACCAAAGCCAGAAATACTCCCTTTGGCACCTTATTACCAAAGATGTGACACAGAAAAAATAAAAATATAGAAAATAAGTTATTACAAGATATTGCCTTTGCTTCCCTGGCTCAAGAACTGAACTGCATTCATTTTTATAAAGGAGCATACCAGGTTGTGTTATATGGGATGTATCTTCAGATGAAGACATCGTTTCAAGATGCACTTGGTCTATGCAATTTCTGTATATATATAATATTTTTCTCATGAAATTTTAGCCCCAACTAACACAAATATTTTTAAATGGATGATAATGCTTATGATAAGTTATAACAAAGGTGTTCCTTTTATAGTAATTCCTATGTATATGATATTGCCAGAGATGCAAGTCAATTTTTACTGTGAAAAGGGTTTAATACCACTATTAAATAACAAGCCCTTCTTCCTTTGCTTTCAAATGTCTCCATGTCATGAAAATCAATTAGCCAATTCTTGTAATATACAATTCCTGCAAGAGTAGTAATAACGATGATTATAGTGGTTAATATAATAGTAATATAATTAGAAGGAAGGTTGTGATGATGATGATGATACTTATTGGTTTGGTTTTCTCAGCATTCTTTCCATTCAGTCTTTTAGTAATGGGTCCCACTTGGGAACTCTGGATTCCCTTTGGGAATTGTTTTCCACTACATAAAGTTTTAGTGAATGTGTCGGTGATAGTGTAACACATTTACATACATGCATATATACACAAGCGATGTCACTGACCCAATGGGCCCACTGGTCACTGACTGGGTCAGCTTGAGTTAATGACTAACCTGAGTTTTAAGAGCTTATAGTTCAGTGAATTTGTTTTCAAAGATATTAAGACTCTTCAAAGTCATTGAGAGAAAAAGATGTTGTTTTTTTCCCTCTATACTTACTGGACTGAGATTATGAAGTCCTAAAGTTATCTCTGATCATGTCCCTGTCCTCATTTAATAACTCATTTGCAGCAGGTTTAAATGGATTGTAGAGAAGAAGAGATGATACTCTGGGCACTCATATATTCCCAGAAATCTTAAAGCCAGTTTTTCAACTCAAAATCTCCACCTTATCCCCAAGACACATGAACTTATAAATTTACTTTTTTCTTAAGTTAACTGAAGGATGAACTACTCTAACTACTATTTGTCATAAATTAGTGTTTTAAATCATATATTGATATAAAATAGATCTAGAGAAGGTGAGTCTTATATGACTATCAAAACTCTGGTTGCAAATGGCAGAATACTACTGTAACCACTATTCTCAATATTCTAAACACCTTGGATAGAATCATTTAAACAAAATCTTGTTATCCTACTGTTTATTCAAAATGCACTCATGAAAGTGTACCTCTTTGTGAATTGTGTCAGCAAATTCTCTGAAAAGGTCTAATGACCTTGCGAAACAGAGAGCAGCAGCAGCAGTGGAATGAACAGGACGCCAGCAGTAGAAGCAGAGAGAAGAAGCAGTAAAGCAGCCAGAGGGTGAGATGCGCCAGGGGCTGGGAGGCCTGCCAGCCTCCCGGTCCCCCGGCACCCATGCCTGCCGTGTACCTGGTGCCACCTCTAATAATAAAAGCATAAAAGTCACCGAGGGCTCCAGGACTCCTTCCTTTACCCCCCCATCTGCTAAAACCACCTAGAACTTGCTCTGTGCCCTTCCTGGCACAACAAAAGCTAAATAGATACTTCTCCAAAGATATGATGGTCTCTAAAGAGGCCATGGGCACGTGAAAAAAATGTTCATCATTACTTATCAGGGAAAGGCTAATCAAGACCAAAGGCAAATGAGAGATCACCTTTCACCTGTCAGAACAGCCTGTCAGAAACAACAAGTACTGGTGAGGGTGTGAAGAGAAAAGAACACTTGTAAATTGATGGCGAGAATGTAAATTGGTTTAGCCCCCATGGAAGACAGTTTTAAGATTTCTCAAAATATTAAAAATAGATTAACCATATGATCCAGCAATCCCATTCTTAGGTTTCTTACTGAAGAATACAAAAAAAAATAATTTGAAGAGATCTATATACTTCTATATTACTTGAGGCACTATTTGTAATAGCCAAGTTATTGAAACAAATTAAGTGCCCAAGGACAGATGAGTGAATTAAGATGTGGTATATATACACAATGGACTTCTACTCAGCCTTATAAAGATTTATTTTTGCCATTTGTAACCACATGGACAAAACTGGAAGGAATTATTCTAAGCAAAACAAGTCAGAAGGGAAAATACCAGATAATTTTGTGGGTATTTAGAATATAGAGAAACAAAAGAGAGGAACAGACAAAATCAAACCAAAATAAATCCTAGAAATCTCACTGACTGAAGAATGAAGCTACCAAAGGGTCACAGTGAGGATGAAGGGTAAAAGAGGGGGTGCTCACTGGGTTATGGGGCAGAATCTAGGTGCATGGAGGTGGGTGCTGTGTGACAAAGCACACTTGAGACGTTTTGACCCTGTAGCTGTGAATCATATACAGTGTTTTAAGCCAAGGTACCTTGATAAAAAACCAAACAACCTAAACTAAATAAAAATAAATAAGAAAAAAGAATAAAAGAAGTATGGGAGGGAGGAAAAGATGATCGTTTTAGGTGGTTTTCACAATATTAATCAGGTCTGGGACCCACCTATCAGAATGCTAAACTTTTAGTTACTTGAGTCATGAAAGGAATATTTGAAGGTGGGTGGGCCACCAGAAGTGAGGGGGGAAGTAGACAATGGTTGCTAACCAATTAGTAGGGTAGTACTCTCATAGTTTACAACTAGTAAGAACATGGATATTTGCCTGCTGACTAGAAACTTTGGCTTCACACCTTTTCTCCTGATCTAGGAACCAGCTACTTTTCATTACAGCCCAACTTCCTGCCACCAGGCCTCTTGGGAATCTGGACATGGAACTATTTAGATTTGGCCAAAGCTGATTCCTAACATTTCTTAGATAGAAAGAACATTAATCTTGTCTTTTTCTTTTTTATTCACACTATTTGTCTTCATAATTCACTGGGGGCTGATGTTGAACAAAAGACTCACACCAGATGCTTATGCATGTCTCTGCATGTATATCTGAAAGAAACCCTTTCAAAAGAATCAACCAACCTCTACCTCATCAAACTGTGTGGGAAGAAAACAGCATCTGAAAGGTTGCGCAAAGGACAGAGGCACAGAGAGGTAGCAAGAGAAAGAAATAGGCAAAGAGTTAAGATTCAAATATGTTAGGTGCAAAAGCAGCAGGTCATGCCTAAATGGATTAGAAAAATCAATAATGTACAAAATCTGGGAACTGAGGTAGAACAACCCAGGATGTAGGAAAGCATCTAAAAACCAGATCTATAGGTCCTCAGTGGAAGCAAAGAGGTAGAGATATTGCACCAGAGTCAAATATTTTATGAGCTGAGCTGTAGACAAACCTGGTATATAAGCCCCAAGGCACTTAAGTTCTTTATATTTATATAGGTCTCCCCCAAAGAAAAATGGAAGAGGTTGAATTGGATTAGATTATATTAGATTGGAATGGAATGGGGTGGACTAGAGTGGATTGAATTGAATTGAATTGGCCTCCAATGACTGAAGGGACAGGCAGTTCCCAATAACCACAACCAGAGAGAGAAGAAAACTCATATAACTTTCCACACTCTGAGAACAGGTTGGAAGGGCAAAAATTTTTTGATTTCTTAATCACAAGATTTGGTCCCAAGTGCCTTATGTTTAATGTCTGAAAACACGGTCTGGTCTGCCAACTTTCTGTTTTGCACAACTGCTCAAATGAATTACAGCTGTTTGGTTTTAAAGCTCCTGATTCTGAACTAACTACATACCTTGTTCTTTCATTCAACTACCATATGAACATTTATGTTCTTTTTTGGGGAGGAATTTTATATCCTCCTTTCAGAAGCTGATTCTCATTCATTGAGCTGGAGTTGCATGCATCCCCAAGTTCAGTCTATGATGGTAGGGGTGTGGCCTCTCTCCCATCTAAGGTCTCCGAGCCTGTGTGTGCTAGGCCCCTCTGTGCACTATGTGTGAAAGATTCAGACCAGGCATTCCCACAAAACCACATCATAGGTGGCCAGGGATGCCTAGGTAGCCTGTCACTGATTGTATAGTCAGAGTCCAAGACAGTATAGGAGTAGCTCAAAATTATACCAAGCACCTGCACAGAAAGGTCTCCCTAAACATGTGGCCAACACATCCCCTCATGTTCCCTATTAATCACCATTATGTCCCTTGGATACTGTTGCCCTCAAAGATGACTATTCTTTGTTTCCCCAGGACCCTGCTTCTCCTACCATTGTCATATGGTCAGTCATGCTTGTGTATTACTGCTAATAAGCAGCAAGAGGGCTGCTCACTGAGCAGCAGTGTCTTACCTTGCAAACCTGCTCTGACTTGTATCTCAGTGTGTCCCCGTGGCTGTGCTGGCGCATCTACAGCTACCAGATAGGAGTAATCCATAATCATAACAGGAGGGCTTTAAGGCTTCCGCTTCTTGTGCTGGAGAGACATTTGCCCCAGGATCTCAGAGTATGTCTATACAAGGACAATATAACACTGTATCCAAGAATAATTTGAAGTTTCCATATATGTGAATAGAAGAATAAACTGAGAAACACAGTAGAGAAGACTTTAAGAAAGGTTATTTTGCATTTCTTTTTTGTTTTCCCCCCATACATAGAAGCTATCTGAAATTTCCTTCTAAGTCTTATGAACATGAGTTGACCATCCATGAACCATCTCCCACATTTTAGAGCTCAGCTGGACATGGGATAAGCTGTTTTATGGCTATGTTAATGCATATATAGCTAAAAAGAGGAGAAGACTGGAACAGGGACTTTGAAGTCTGGTTCTAGGGTCAGCGACTGAAGGATTTCTGTAGTAGAGGTATCTGCAGTGTAATGTCAAAAGAATTGCACTTTGGAAGTTATTTTAAGAGCAGTTCATTCTAGCAGAACCTATCTGGTAGCATCATCATATAGTCTGTGCATGGATTCAGAACCCCAACTACCTTTCTGAAGGATAAATGGGATAACTAAGAAAGGTCAGTTGCACCCATAATCACACTTTCGGGTTGTTGGTTTTTTTTTTTTAAGATTTTATTTATTTATACATACAAAAGCTGAGATACAGACCAGAGGTGGGGGTGGTGTGAGAGGACTCACCAGAGACAGAGTGGGGAGGGAGCAGAACAGGCAGACTGACTGAAACACACTGCTGAAGGGAGCAGGGGGCAAGGCAGGAGAGGTCTGTTGTGCCTTGTGGTCCCCTCCCTAGCCAGGGATCGAACTTACGCTGCAGTGGCTGTGGATGCTCCGCAGTGCAGCACCAATGACTTGTGCCACCAGAGAGGCCCCATAATCACACTTTTGGATTCAGACTAAGATTTAATTAGAACTGTTAGTAGAAACCAAAAGAGGAAACCATCAGAGGGAGGACAGGAGCAGTTTTAGTGTTCACAATGAAGCTTAGCCTAAAGAACAGCTAAATTATCAGGATCAGTATACCATACCCAGATACGGTTGCCAAAAAGTGACACTGGGTTCTACATGAGATCCTATCACCACTCCAACACCACTTAGGGAAAGCAAGGCTATTCATAATTAGGATCAAAATAGGAATCGGCCCTACTGGCCTTTGGTATTAGGGCACCCCCCCACCCCGAGCATTCAGAAAAGTCAGAGACAGAGAGACAAAGTCACTGCTGTCACTAGCTCGTTCTAAGTATCATGATGTAGATCAACAGCTAACAAGAAACAGCTCATTGCTAAGGAAGCAGTGGACATCAGAATTTAAGATTATGTCTTGCAAATGTTATTCTCAAAATTTAATGCAAGAGTCATCTGGGGATCTTATTACATTGCAGATTCTTATTCAGTAGGTTTGGGAGTAGGCTTGATGGTCGATATTTTTTAATTCCCAAGGGGAAGTGTTACTGTGGTCCATGCACCACACTGTAAGTAGCAAGGGTCTAGAGCAGTTGTCCTCAACTTTGGCTGCACATTAGCTTCAGCAGTGCTAATAATGGATCCCATTCCAGAGACTGATTTAATTGGTCTGGATTAAGCTCTGTTTTCTGGTGTTTTATAACTTCCCCCAGAGAATTCCATTTAGGAATCATTTAAGTTCACTTCAGTTGGATTTCCAGTGGATTTTAGGACAATGTTTTTCTTATGTCTTTTACTTTTAACATTGTCACCAAGTTCTCCATTGATAGTTTCAGGGTGTGTAAGTGTTCAATCCTGGGTATGCTGGTTAACTCTTCAGTCATAAAACATGTCGGGGTAAGAAGTCTTGGTTAATGTTTTGCTTTGTAATTTGACTTGAAATTAATAACAGTTGTGAGAGATTTTTTGTTTCCCTTACCTTCATCTTTTTTAACCTACTGTAAAAAGAGCCTTTCAAAATAATTCCTTCGAGTTATAGGTAGACGGAAATTTCTATTTTCTTTCTTTTAAAAACCAATTCTTGTCTTCAGCAGTCTTCTCACAGCTGTCTTCTGCTGTGTTCATTTACTCGGGTTGTTGGATTGTGTCCTAATGATGTGTTTGTTCTCTCATTATCCTCATAGACTCCAGCCAATTTCAAGAGCACATTCTTAGGAAGTTGATGCCTTTGTTTAATTCTGCATATTTCTTCCTTTAGAGAGAAAGGGCAAACCAGGACAGCTATCAGATGTGTGGAACACATAGATAATCTAGCACTCCATTGGGAAGATCATTTGTGTGAAGAGCCTGTAATTTTCCATTACATGGTTCAATCTTTGTATCTTTTCCTCTTTTACCTCACTGACTCCTCCACTCCAATTCCAAGTTCACACTTTCCAACATCTCAGAACAGAAGGGTTCCATCAATATAAAGGTTGGCTTACGAAGCCTTTGATAATCGACTAAGCTGATTTTTTAAATTCATTGTTGTTCTGTAGCATTCCAGACTATTTCATTGTAGGTATTATGCCTATAATTTTTAGGGTGGGCTGCCCTCAAAGGAGTACTTGGTTTTGTATTTTGAATGTGACCAACTTGATTCCTCTTAAGAAGAGATAAGTCAAATATAAGTGGTTCTTTTTTATGAGATTGTTTCTAAATAAAAATTTGATACAAGAATATAAGCTTGCCTCGCAAAGGACTTTATTATGTTTTTCAGACTACAACAGGTCATTACTCATTAGTGGTTGTGAAGTTAGTTTAGTGATATTTTACCAGCACTGTTTTTAATATATGATAGATGAGAGAAATCAAAATGTCAGAAATATCTCATAATATAAGGCCATTATTTATTTATTTTTCTTTTGGAAAAAAGAATTCTTCAATTATATAGATGTAAATTGTATTTTCACTGTGAATTGGGCTTAAAAGGACTGGAAGTCACAGTTTTAGGACTGGAAGTCACGTGACTGGAAGTCACGTCAGCCACCTTCACTCAGAACGCAGACTCTTCCAAAACCTATCATAACTCAAATAACATTGAGTTTTATTTTAAGATGTTAGCCTGCTGTTTTGACACAGAAATACCCCTCTCATGGATTCAAATCTCAAATTCCCACTTTTAATCAGATTAGAATATTGGATTGCAGTTTCCTGGAAGTGGCTATTAGGCTTTCTAGTGACAGAGCTTTCTATTCTCTGTTGTTTACATTTATTTTTCCCCAATCACTTTGATATGTCTTAAAGTTTTTGAATGTGTTGTTTTCTCTTTAGGAAAAGGGAAACATTAATGATCCTTAAAGACAAATAAACTGAAATCCTATAGTTCAATAGTGTTCTGGATTGCTGTTAATTACTTCTAGGAGTTCACAAAAAGGTGAATAGAATAGAATAATAATTTGAGAGAATCAAACTGGATTCTCATCCTTCATATATTTTCTTTCCTAAAATTGATTTGATTAAAGACATGCTATTGCCAAGTCATTAATTTCACAACTGTCCTCTTCTACTTTATGTATGGCAAATGTCTCGTGTCCTAATATGGTATACTGCTCCATAGCATAAGAACACCTCCAGGCAACAAATAAATTTGAAACACTTTAGGTTTGGAAAACTTACATACCAGTGAAGGTTTGGAAAAGTGAATGACCTTAATGACTGAATAATAAATCCTGTGTTTTACATCAGGTAAATTTCAAAGTTATACTTTCAAAATAATTGAAAAGGCAAAATCGTGTTAGATGCTAGATTATTAAAACTAATTTATCAAAATGTACCATGCAATTTTTGAAAAGTAGCTCAAAAGGGGTTCTAAAAGGTGAGTGTCCTTATGAAGGTATGTAATAAGACTACGTAGTCTCATCTATAGCTATAAAATTTAAAAAGCTAGAATAAAAGTAATACTGTTCTCTTTCTGATTCTGGAAATAAGAAATACTTATTTAATCAGGAAAAATTACTATATCTAATTAAAATATTTTCAATAGACTCACATTTTATATTTAATAGCTTTCAAAATTTATGATACATTTATAATATTTTATTAACTGGCTGCTACTAGTGATTATAATGATAAATCAATAAAAAATTTAACCCTAGAACCTTAGAATTCAATTTGAATTTACTTTCATGTATTTTTATACTGAATTAACCAATAAATGATTAAAGACTAAGTATCTACTATATTAGAATAAAATTCAGATGGGAAATGTAATGAAACTACTAAAAAAACCTTGCTCATATATTTTTCAAGTAGATGATAATAAATAATAATTTATATGATATTTAGATTCCATTGGATAAATACTGAAACATGTTATAGTAGTTTAACTTTGTATGTTAATACTTATATCGTCCGCAGTTATATATTCTTTTGACAAAAAAATTATATACTTAAAATATAAAAGAATACTTATTGAAAACAAGTTTTCAAATGTTTTTAGGAGGTATGCTTAAAACTATTAAGGCCACAGATTTATTCCTCTCATAGTCCATTACCAGAAATCTATGAGGTCATTCCAAAATGATGATCTTTAACTCACATACAAAATTCCTTTATGAACCTTCTCCTCCATAATTATCCTAGGAGTAAAATATAGGCTGAATGCAGTCTTCGATCACCCAGTCTAGTTTTAGCTGACATGTTTTATGTTGGCTGGAATGTAACTAGCAAGAGTGACTAAAATTGGTGTCACATAATGAACTCCATCAACTTCATAATTCAGGATGTAGTTCTAGATGTAAATTACTAGCAGTGTGGGACAACTGGTATTACAGTTCTTTAATTAATAACTCTATATAACTAACCAATGTCTTTGAGGAGTAATTACAACATAAACTGCTAAGTGAAATGAAAAAAAATTAAAAACCAGATTTATTTTGCTGTTCAAGATCTTGCACTGAGTACATGTATTTACTGCTGTCTCCTACAGAATGCTTCAAATGATGGCAAAGAAATTTTCCTGATAACAAGGGAGATGAATGTTGAGGAACATCAGCAGATATGAGTTTTAAAACTTCCTGAAGGAACAAGAACCAATGGCAACAGATAGAAGCTACACAATTTCAGAAGGTATATCAGAGAGAGAGAGAGAGAGAGAGAGAGCGTCAGACAAAACACAGAAGAAACTGGCTTGGAAATTGAAAAAATGGGGAAAAGGTGGAGTACACTGAAAATCTTTGATATTATCTTTCTCTCAGTAAATTAAAAAATGATAACATGTGTTATTATAGATGGAGGCAGCTGTATGCCCCTAGAAATCAATCTGTCTGTATGATCTTGGATCCCTTTAGCTGGCCGGGGCACTAAGATATCACAAATTTGGTTGACCTGAAGATCATTCATGAAATCAGTTGTTGGAAATCTTCAAATTCTATAGTATTTGAAAAGTCTGGATTAATTTGATGATATAATAGAGATAACTGATGGCTTATTTTTTTAAAAGAGAGAAAACTCAATTAAATTTTTGACAGGAATAATTTCTTTGGCATGACCTTGACTCATGGAGGAAAAAAAGTGAAATCTGGGCTCACTGAATCCATAGCAGAAAATATTTATATAGTCATGATATTACAATATTTATTGATTTTCAACTTTTAGAATCAACTAGGGTAAATCAAGCAAAAAGGTGAAAAATATAAAATTCTTAATATTATTAGAATTATTAGAACAAAAATACAACTGATAAACAAGTTGAGCGATAAAAAGAGTATAAGGATACACAGAAAGAGGACTAATGACTAATAACAAATTCATAGGAATTTGAGAGTCAAGAAATACCATCTATGAAGTAAGAGCCCTTCCCTTAGATTTCTGTTATCTCACCTAACAAGTTCTGGAGAAAATAGATTATCAACTCTTTCATTATTTTGATGTCCTTGATTAATGAAGTAGTATGAAAAGAGTAAAAAGAAGTACTATGTCTAGGGCACCAAAGACTTGAAAAATGAAAATGGCTTTGGAAAACTTTAAGAAAATAACAGACATAAGAAAGATTTCACATTTCCATTGATTAATTGCTAATAGGAATTCAATAAATGCCAAATGGTGAGACAGAGCAACAGGGAGAGAATGAGTGAGAGAGAGAGAGAGAAAGAGAGAGAGATTGTCATAGTTTATTAATTGAAAACTTCTATTTGAAGATTCATGGAGGGACTATATAAGTAAGAGTTAGGTAGTAAAATGACAGCTAAATTCTCATTATTTATGGCAGAATTTTAATAGGAAGTGTCTAAATTTGATATATCAAGAAACTGCACCACAAGCATATAATTTAGAGATATGGCGTAACCACCAGAAGAGGTTAAAAAAAAGTTCCCACTGTGTGTCCCATACATAGAATAGTAACTAGCTGATTGTATATACTTAGTAAATATCTGCTGAATGAATGAATGGATTTGCTAATATGCAGGAATGGAGGGAATATAGGGTAATTTAACACTGTTTCTTATGCTCATTATGAACCTGTAATGGTCCCATTTGCCCCTTTTGCAAATGTAATCCAGATTTCTGCTCTTCAGGGAACTTGACTCCACCTCCAACCAAGGGTAAAGCCTGATTAATCGAATGAATAAGGTAATCCTATACCTCTAACCAATGATTGGGTTATCATGTGGTCCTGTTCTGTCAAATGAGAATTGAAGGAAGGTTTCTTATGGCCTTCCTCTTCTTTCTCTCAAAATTGACATAACTGAATTGTATGTTTGGATTAATATAAGTATTCAACCAACAAGAAGAAACTAAAGTGAGAAAAAAAAAACAGCACCCACAGAAGAGCAGGCAATGGAAAAAAGTCTTTGATGACATCATTGAGTTCTTAGCAAAACAATCCTATCTCAACATATGTTATATGTGAGATAATAAGGAATTTCCCTTTTGTTTCAACTAGTTGAGTTGGAAGCTTCTGTTATTTGATCTAAAAGCATAACAATGGATAAAAATGTCCTGTTTAATATCAATAAGCATATGCCTATATTAATGTTTATATAAATAACAAAATAGACCTTGTATATAAATTCATCCTATTATAAGAGTGTTTTATAAAGATCTGTGTTTAGATTGCTGTGGTCTCTAAATTTTGGTGACTAGGTTTCAAGCCCAGTTTTCTTTGTTTCTGCTCTGATGCTTGTCTTCCAAAATAAATTCCTTCCCTTCAGTCTGATAACCTGAGAAATTTCATCACAATAAGCTCTAACTGAAAGATGACACTTTTTCCTGGAAACAAAAAAGAAAGCAGAGACTAAGCTACAATTGCCTATTTAGTTTCCTTATCATGGTATTTATTCTTTCAACAAAGAGTGAGACAAAGTTAACAACTGAAAGAGAATGGAATAAAACGATAGGAAGTCGAAGAAAAAGCATAAAATAGTCAGCTCAAGAACCACCAGAAATAAACTGATGACCTAAAAGGATTCTTAATGGGATATTTTCTATTATTTCAGAATTTCATTTAGAGCCTAAAAATTGAAATTTATTTGTTTGCTAAACATGTATATGGAAGATATACAAAGCATTAACAAAGTAGCCTATAATCATGTTCCACAGTCTATATAATTAGGATGTAAAAATTCATGGAGAAGGATTGTTTGTGATCAAATACAGAGGGAAGGTGGAGTTTTGTTTTGGATGACTAAGTTTACTATCTTCTTTATAAACAGTAGAAGGTTGGTAGGCCCTGTAAGAAGATGGACCCCCAAGGAAAAAAATGTATATAGAGTTATAGGTGCTTGCTTTCTCCTTTTAGCTGCTCATGAAGAGAGACAAGAGCACCTTAGTGGAATTATCCTAATGTGTTTTGATCTAGCAGACCAAGGAAGTATAGTATTTTTCAATAGAATACAAGAGGTGGCTATCAAGAGGAACCAGATATAAGTATTCTTAGAGCATGTCCAATAACTCCTGGTCATTAAATATGAGGGGACTACAGATTTTAAAGACTACTGATGTACCTCATGTCATTGGGGTGGTGGAGTGTAAAAACTTTGGTGGTGTATTCCAAGAGATTTCCAACTAACAAAACAGAGATTCTCTCTGCTGTGAGAGGGGAAGTCATAAAGACAATGGGAGAATTAGCATTTTGATGTCTGCCCTGACAGGGGCTAACTGACAGAGAAGAGAGATCTTTCATTATTTGCCTTGACTAAGTAAAAAGGTCTTTTCCCACTTTCAGTTTATTCATCCATTCCTGATCTTGATCTTCCAGGAGTCAGAAGCAACATAATGAGATAGAGAGAAAGGAAAGGAAAAAATGCAAGAGAAGGTGAAGAAATATTGAAAATACAGACTAAGCTGTTCTCCCCACTGCATATCCTTAAATCACAGTCATTCCTAAGCTACAGAATGGAGGAAATTTTGAATTGAATGATAAATTCAAACTGTAACAGTCTGGACTACATTTGGTTTTTTTAATCTGAGAATGTGTTTGTTTACTGCTGAAAGTGGTCATAAAGCATGTAATATGCCTGAGATGTCATTAGTGAGTGAAGAGTACTTCCATGTACTGGGTTGGAAAGTAGTGGCTGGAGGAAATAAAGTTTTCTGCTTCATCCCTATGGGGGAATCCCACTCATTAAACCTGCCACACTCAGTGAAATAACTGTTACAGGATTGCCCAAGAGTATCCATTTGGGATTTCTACTCATGCATTTCATGGATTACATTGCCATGTCCCCCCAGAATATTCTGTTCCTTTAGTATAGGCACAGAAGTAAATATTTGTTTTGACCAAGGTTGAGATTTTGCTAAACAAACACAAAGGAAAGGCATGAGGAGAAATGAGCAAAGGATATTTCCAAGGAACTGACTATTATGATGGATCATGAATGAAATCCAAGGAAATTAAGGAGAAAAATAGAGACAGTGAGGTTGGGCGTGGGAGGTGGCTCTGAAACGGGAGTGGAGTTAAGAGAGGAGTCATACAAAGGCAAGAAATACTACAGTTAGTAAACTATAGAAAATAACTAGAATAAGTGGAGATGGTCCAAAATTATTTGCTTTAAATAGAAATTTCAGATGTGATGTAACTTCTGGTGATAGTAAGATTTAGGGTGAGGCTGGCTGAATGAAAAGATTGTGGGAGATGAGGTAGTTAAGTAACTGAGCAGGTTAACAGTATAATCTTGTGTAATAGTTAGAAATAGCTTGAATTCTCTGCTACTTATGAATACATGACATTAGAATATCTTATTCTTTATTCTACCATATTCATGAATATAGGTCATACAACATCAATAAGAAAGACAAAGATACTTCATATATGGATATTTCATTAAGCACATTTTTAGTACTATTACATAAGTCAATATATTTACAGTTTTGTTTCAGGATCCTACCTCAGGATTATTTTAAAAGTGTGGAGTTCAGGATCAAACTTCAACAGAAGTGATTTAGACTCTGGGGCAAATGAGATAGGAGAATCTTAGAATCTATAAAGAGATTCCCCAGCTAGCCTTTACACATAAAGAAATCTGAAAGCCATCTTTAGAAAGCAAATAAAGTATCCTCATTCCAATAAAGCAGGAAAACCAAGCATTTACACTGCAAGATTTACAAAATATATTTTTAAGTACACAAAAAAATTCAAAATTAGATATAGGCTAGTCAACTAACTTCTCTTTGAAGAATGAATTATTTCTACAGGATTTATCTGTGGATTGTCTTTATAGACAAATCCAAATGGAGAAAGGAAAAAAGACAAATACAAATAATTCAATCTCCCTTTCTTTGTTCCATATATCCAAATCCCATTATTCTTTTTTTAATACTCCTTTGACACTTTCGCCCTCCCCTCTCTGCCTCTCTGTTAATCTCAGAGGTTCACTTCATTTATGTGTTCACTAGTCTCTGTATTTTGCTTTGTCGAATCAGGTACTATGAAAATGTCCAATATTTGCCTTTGTCATACTGACTCGCTTTACTACATTTTATTCTCTTGAACTGTTTCTGTTTCACTAAAAAGGACAACATTTCATCTTTCCTGAAGGCTGAACATTATTCTATTGTGTGGACATACCATATCTTTTTGATCCAATCCTCTATCAATGGGCATAGAGGTTGTTTTCACACATCCTAATTACTGTAAATTAGACTGCAATAAACATTGTAGAACATACATTTTTTTGATGTGATGATCTCCCATTCTTAGGACAAATGCCCAACAAGGTGAATGCTGGGTTGTACAATATTTCTATTTCTATTCAATATTTCAATATTCAATATTTCTATTTATATTCGAGCCCATTTATATGTTAGATTGTTTTTGTTATTAAATTGAATACCTTTTTGTCTACCTTGAATATTAACTACTACCAGTTGAGTGAGTCGACAAATAAAGTACATAGGAAGTACTTTCAATCTATTTATATTTTCATTGGTTATATGAAACCTTTTTAATATGAGATAATCCCAATTCTTTATATTTGTTTTCATTTTCATTGCTTTAAGGTGGTAAGTCTCCAAAAACACCTTTGTCATTGTATTGCCAATGTTTTCTACTATATATGTTTTATTGTTGCAGGTATTATTATATGATCCATTTTGAATTTATTTTTATACATGGAGTTAGAGAGTGATCAGTTTCATTCTTTTACAGGTGGTCATCCAGTTTCCTAGTATCATTTGTTCAAGACCCTTTCCTTTCCCCATTGTATGGCCATGGTTTCTTTATCACGCCTTAAGTGCTGGTATCTGCATAGCTTTTTTTCTGAGATTTTTATTTTGTTCCACTGATCCATGTGTATCTTTTTATTTCAATACTAGATTGATTCACTTACTGTTACCTTATATTATAAAGTCAGGTAAGATGATGTTTCCATTTCTCTTCTTTTTTTCAGGATTGCTTTTGCTCTTTGAGGTCTCTCTCTCTTTCTCTTTAGGTAATCCCAAGGAAGTGCTTACACTTATTTTCATTTCTTAATTCTTTTATTGTCTTTATCATTCTATTTGTGTGTTCACCACCTCTGTGCTTTCAAGCTCAGCAATTCTCTCCCTTACTTGCACATAAACTGTTGCTGCCCTCTGTTTCATTTTTTAATTTGGTTACAGTTATTTTTAGATCCATTGTTCCATAGTAATGGTCCTAATTTTGTTTTTCTTGTGTCCTGCTTTTGATGATCCATTATTTTTCTGACCCAGGAAACATGGTAATAATTATTACCTTAAACTCCTTATCAGGCACATTGTGCAATTCTGCTGGATTGGGACTACTCTCAGGTTGTTTGTGTCAGCATTTGTGGTATGTTCTCTTCAACTTTAGTTTTTATGGGTTGAAATAGGGAGTTTCTTTATCTTAGTAGTTGTTTTTTTTTATTTTTATTAAGATTTATTTATTCATTCAAGAACTGGGGTACAGGCCAGCGGTGTCAGGGTGGGGGAGGGGTGAGAGGCTTCACCAGAGACAGAGCAGGCAGACTGACTGAAATACACTGCTGATGGTAGCAGCAGGTGAGGCAGGAGAGGTCTGCCAAGCCACGTGTGTTCCCTCCCTGGCTGGGGATCAAACTCATGCTACAGTGGCTACAGAAGCTTCATAGTGTTGCACCTCAATCTCCTGTACCACCAGGGCGGCCCGCTTAATAAACTGGACCTTGAGAGCTTGTTTGGAGGTTCTAGCAGGGGAGCACAGCTACTCGTATACCCTCGACTGAAGACCGTGTCTATTCAGGGAATACCGTCCTCTTCCACCAAGCGCGCAGCTTCGGGAGGGACGCACATGGAGCGGTGAGGGAGGAAGGGGACACCCGCCTAGCCAGCCAGATCAGCCGAATCAACCCTGGCGATCAATGGGATGACAGATGTCGCAGCCAGATTGCCCTCACAGCCTCCTTAATAAACTGGTTTTATACCCTGCCTACAAGAAGTTGTGTGTATAATCCTAGGCCTCTTTTTTACCCAGAATATTTATGGTAGTAATCTTTATGGTAAATAATCTCTATGGTACATAATCTTTATTATTTCACAGAGCAGTGTCTTTGTGCCTATTCAGGTTGTTATGGTAAGAGGCAACAGGTAGGAAGGAACTGAGGCAGTAGGGCATGGAAGTGCAGCTCTTAGTGAGCATCAAGTGTTCATGCATCCTACAGTACTACAGGTAACTGAGCTGTATAGTGGGGATCTACAGTAACTCCACCCCCAAGGAAAACCGGTCATGAGTATCTCCTACAACTCATGCCAGGCTCAAACTCTAGGCTGTGCATGACAACAGCTATAGCTCTGGGTGAGTACTATTGCTAAGGTAGGGCCACAGGCCAGAAGTCATCTTTCTTGCTTTTTGAGTGGAGCCTTAACCTGTAGTACTTTCTCCTGTTGTTAAGGTCCAGGTGCTTCAACTCAAGTTAGTGAGAGCATTCAGTTGTTGTCTTGGGTTTGGCCCTGGGTGGAAACAGGCATATATGTTGTATATCATAGTCTCAGTCTACAGATAACAGCGAGAACACACAAGTGATCAGCCGACTCTCCCGGCTGTTTGGCTTCCAACTGTTCTAGTTTGGGATTCTCGGGCTCAAGTCAGTAATCACTACTCTGCACCCTTATTTCTGGAGTTCTCCACTGGTGCAAACTGTCCTCAGGCAGACTACGCACACCCATGTCCAGTGTAGTGAGGGTTTTTCAAGTCTCCGACATGGGCATGCGCCCTGAAGTTTACTACAGTAGGGAGGATGCATACAGTAGCTGCCCCTCCCTTTTATGGCATGTATCACCTCAGAATTGCTCTAAATACAGTTTAATTTTACTATTCCCCCACCCCTTCTTATTGTCCCATTGCTCTTGAAATATATGGTAACCACCCATTTATCTTCTAGGTTGTTAACTTTTGTTATAACTTGGTTGTGCCTATGTGGAGGAGGCAAGCTTGGTATGTTTCCTTCACTATTCTTACTATCAGAAAATCAGATTCTAAATCATCCAAAACACATATCGATTTTGATTTTCTATTTCCCTATTTAAACTTTGGATTAAAAAAAAATAAAATCATTTCAGAAATTACTATTCAGTGAGAGGGGAAAATATGTATTGTAAGTTAGAATTCATGTACATTTATGGGTGTTTTTCTCCCTGGAAACTTCCTCTCAAATGACCCTCTTTTGTCCTGTTGCCTCAATTTCCCAATTGTAGTTTCTTTCTTTCCTCTTCTCAGCCCTGCAGCTGACATAGTGAAGTCATGAGTATTTCAGCTTTTTCTTTAGTTTTGCCTTTACTAGCACTTATCTTCCTGCCTGGGGTCACTCATCTCATTTTTAATTTGCACAAACCTATTTTACTTGCATAGATTAGAATTTTGCTGGGTCCTTGAAATCTGCTTTGTGTACTTATAACTGTTTGTCTTTCAAGATTTTTAGTTTCCATTTGTTCTCCCCTTGAGCCTGAGCAAAGTATTATAGATCAAACTACTGAGAGAGCATTTACTGTCATTTTAGAGATTTTTTCACTTTTGATTCACCATGCTTTTTAGAGAGAAACTATTCAGGTTTTCAATCTTTTTATTTAGACAGTTGCTACAGGAAGAAATGGTTGTAATTAAGTTTATAAATTGGCTCATCAAAAAATGGAACGGCTGAATAGCTATCTCTAATACCTAAAATAAAACCCCTCACTACCCGCCTGCCTCCAATACCCCTCCCAACAATCTGTGGTGTATATGCATGCATACACATATTTCTCAAACAAAGAGTGAGAGAAAGAACATTCATTTCATATAAAGCACCATGATGAATGCCATGGGATAAACAATAATAATTTAAAAATAACTGTACCTTCAGAACTGTTTCTAAATTAATTTTTGAGGCAGCTTTGTCCACAAACACTAAGAGGAAGGTGGAGAAAGAGGCTTCAGTGGAACTGGTGGAAGATAAGGATACAAAAAACTGTAAAGGAGGGTGCTATAAGACCAGAAACCTGGCTCATACAATGCCAAGGAACTAAGATCCCTAGGTGTGAATGCCTACCTAGGTCACAAAACACAAGACCCAAGCCAAGCAGATATCAGACTGTTGCAGGGGGTGTCAGGAGCACAGACTGAGAAAGTGAAAATATGGAGAGTGAGGGCCAATGTAGAATTCTGTCCTCCTTCAAATTCTACATAGTCCATTAAGAATCAACAACATACCACTCCATGAAGGAGTCAGGCCTTGCAAAAGTGAAAAAGTCTATATCTGTGCAACCTCTGCACTGGCATGAGGTAGCCATCCTTCTGTACACCTGTGCCTATGCAGGTCCTTCTTTTCAAGAACAATCTCCCTTCCAGGGCAGCAGCCTTCCTGCCTGCCCATACCTGTACCAGGCTGGGGCTTCTCTTCACTGACCTCCCTCAGCAGAGGCAGTTCTCCTCAAGGCTGCCCACCTGCAACCATGCAGGCCTCTCTCAGCAAACCTGTCCCTTTTCGGGGCATCTCTTTCTGCTTGTTTGTGTCTATGCAAGTGTCCTTTATTCTTCTCACCCTTTTATAATAAACCTTCTCTTTTGTATGTAACTAACATCTCTGAGTCATGGAGAAACTCACCTGGGCATTCACTGGCACTGGTGAAAGGAAGGTCTGGTGAAACCTTTCTCAGAGTGAACCCAAAGACTCTACTCTTACGAACCCAACAACTCCAAAAAATTGACATCAGAACTGCTCAGTGCAGGTAAAGAGGAACAGTAGCAGAGTCCCATGGGAAGAGCCAAGGATTTAGGGGCAGACACTTGATTTCAAATCTCAGCTCAGCTTGTGACTTTGAGGAAGTACTTAACATTTGCTAAGTCTCAGTTTCTATAACTCCAGAGAACAGCGCCAAGTTCAGGGTGGCAATTAGGAGTAGAGATAAGTAGGTAATATGCCCAGCACATGGTAGGGGCTTCATAAAAAGGAGTTACTATTATGGAAATGGCCAGCAGCTGTAAGTTTGCAAATTGAGTTCTTTGTGCCACTGTACCTGGATACAAACAAATGGTCCCTGCTTCCAAATGCAAACCTATTTTTATTTCAAGAGTTTCCCTCCAAATAAAAATGTGGTTTTTATACCAGGGGTCAGTTTTGCATGCTTTCTAAATGGTGAGGGCCATGTTAGAGACTTTGAAGTCTGTAAAGCATGTGAAAAACAGGCATCTCACTAAAAATTCTATAGTTTAAAATCAACTAGTCTAATCATAGGAGAGGAAGTGCCAAGACAGTTTTCCTCACTGAGGAAACTTTTGACATCTAGATATCTCGGCCATAATCAGAGAATACTGCACCTTATTTAAGGTCTGAATCTATGTGGCCATAAATGAATGTCCGTGATAGACTGATGAACACCTGAAGTTTCTGTTTTACAAATCCATCTCCTCAGCTTTCAATGAGAGTTTTCTCCAGCAAATTACTTTTCCACTGTCTCTAGTTAGACTCTGTGGCTTCCAAAGAACACTGACAAAATATGATAAGCATTGTATCTCTCTTCAAAGATATATTTTTAATTAATTTACACAATTTTGTGCTCAACATTCTTATATAATTTTTCTAAGTAAAATACTAATAAATTTTAAAAAATCAGGCAACCAGGAGCATGTTCTGAGGTAGAAATAAACATCGCTTGAATGTTCTTTCCAAGCTGGGAGTAGTTTTCCTTGGGAATGGGCAGAAGGGGCAGCATTTACAGTAAATCACAGACATGTGGTAGTGAGGAGCACTACTAAATGGGAAGAAAGGAAAGGAGTGGGGCAGTGCCAGAGTACAAGCTACTCCATGTTCTATTATTTAAGTTGGTAAGGCCCACGGATCTGGTGACAACTGTCATTGAAGAGACGGCTATTCTACTCAGAGATATCAAGAGAAGAGGGCACCACCTATGCAGGGCCATATGGGCAATAACTGGGGTGGCCTAGAGACAGAGAGAGAAAGGAAAACTAGGCAACAATTTTTACTGTAGCTTGCATTTGAAAGGTATGTTCTGAGGCAAGTTGTTCACTGCCTTCAGGAACTGGCTAATTCTGGGAGGGGCAGCCTTCCAGGGTGAGCAAAACCCCATAGGTCAAGGCATCAGAATTCAGAAAATCAAAGATATGGTTAATGCACCCCACAATCCAGATATGACTTGACTATCTATGGAAGTGTAAAATCCTGGGAGTTTGTCAAATACTTAAAAAAGCCAACATTTGACTCTGTAATCTTGACTTCTGGGATCCTGAATATTTGTGTGCTTCTATGTTGTATTTAATTCTCCCTTGTTTTTTTTTTGGGGGGGGTGGCAGTACAAATCATGCTAAACAAGTTTGGCAATAATAACAATCTTTACTTAGATGGGTTGGTTGACGCAGGTTGTGAAACAGTTCACATCAATTGGGCCACATTTGCTGGCTCTTTACTTCTCTTCCATCGTCTTTGCTAGATAGCCCTTCAGAACTCCAAATGCTTTATCTTGTGCAAAATAATGTCTTTTTTCTATAATTTGTTGCTTTAGCCAACAATTATCCGATATACTTTCTTGAGAAATGTAGACTCTCATCATAATTTCCCCAAAGAAGACAGTTCTTTCTGGACCCTCTCTAAGGAATACATTTTCTTCACCTCCCATGTCTACAGACAAGGAAATGGAGATTTTCAAAGGGAATATATATGATGCCCATAGGGACTAAGTATAGGAAAAGAGATTCTGAGATTTTAGGAATAGAGAAAAGATCTATCCCCAAATTGTCTTAGCCAGAGAACTTCCATGACGTCACAATCCATTAATTAATTGATTCAACAAATTTTTAATCAGTGCTTACGATGTACCAGAAGCAGTAACTATATGCGAGGGAATATAAAAATAAGCAAGATGATTCGAGGAACAAAATATGCACATAGAGATTGATACTTAAACAGGCAGAAAACCATGCTACAATTGAAGACTACATAAAATTGAGGAATTTGGACACATAAGCCCAGATCTATCACAAATATTGGGAGCTTAGGAAAGTTCAGATGGATGCCCACTTATAATACATTTGAATATTTAAAAGATATAAATCAAGCTAACAGACTGCTAAGTAAAACATATTCTACCCTTTCACTGTGACAAACAGAATTTCATAAAACTTGAAAGGCCAGTACTGAGTTTAGAATTCTCAGTTCTTAAACCATGGCAGTGCAGGAAAAGCTGGCCTATGGGTCTCAGACTGAGGCTCTGGCCAATCTTCCCTCCTTTTCTTCCCCTGATTTCTTTCCATACCTGCCCACATGCATGTAGACATTCATATTGTATGTATAAGATCCAGTCACAGAGTCTCCCTAAGCAGCTGTCTTTTCATCATCACTTACTCTCAGTTTTAAAACTTAACACTAATGGTGCTATTTCTTCATTTGATAGAGAAACCAACCAAACATTCCCAACTAGGCTCTAAATATAGTTTAAATGCCATTTAGGTAGGAATTCCATGGACCTGGGCATCAAAGTATATTCTAGAAGGAGAGCACAACTTTAAATGGGCCCATCTCGTTGGTTCCAGGGACTTTTTAGGCTGTAGTATGAGGCACAGCCAGACACAAAGGCTACAGAGAGGCTTCTGAAGGACAGGTGCCCTGTTGCCAACATCAGGGATAGCATTACTTAATATCAGAGATAATATTATTTAAGCTATTTCATCATATATTTTCTCAAGAAAAATCATCCTAAAATACATGCAGCATTCCAATTTCACATGCAATGCTAGGACAAGATGTCTATTTGATTTCAATCCCCACTTAATGGATCCTTGAAGATATTTACTTCTGGATTTGTATAGCATTTCAGTTCCCTATCACCAGGAAAGGGAAAACAGCACAAATTGTTTTCTCAGTTGAAAATCCCAATTTAGAATCTAAAGAGTAACAGGACTACCTTCAAAGACAAAGGACGATGTGTTTCCAAGCATTTCTTTCAACAGTCATTCTCCTATGACTGGCTCTTTTCATTTACTACCATATGCAGACCAGGCTTGTCTTGGATTGCTTTTCATCAGGGTCACAAAGAAATAACAGATCTCTGGTTGAGTCCAAGCAAGGTGACTCCTTCACCACTGGAATGCTGCATCAGCAATCCTGCTTATCATGTCTTCAACTAATTGCTGGTTTAACTTGACTTCCCACTTATTTTTTAATCTTTTTATTCTTCTCTCTCCATGTCTACTTCCAGTTGTTCATCATCTCCATCAATTTATGGTCATGTACCATATTTTATTCTCTAGTACATCTGTGTTCCTGACTACCTGGCTAAAGCTATTAATGTCTTGACCTCTAAGTTTCTTATGGTTCATGATGACCCTAAACAAGTGTCATCATTCCACCCAATTTCCTAATCTAAAGCCATCAACATATTGACTAGAGGATAGGAAGTAACAGAGGTCTTGCCTTGAAAAAAAACATCTGCCATCTTAATTTTATTAAGTCATGTTAGTAGAAATGAGAGGATTTTATCTCTAATGTATTTGTCTGCCTCTTCATCAATAAACTTTACCCCAGCCAAACCCTAAGAAACCCATCTCCATACCATAATACTACAGCCATTAATGTCATATAAGGTTGATCTATCGCCAGTTCATGAATCTAAGCATATTATGTAGATCTATGCTTTTATATTAGGGTTCCAACTATTCCCACTTTGGTACTCATCAGAACTTTGGTTTATTTGACTCCTCCATGCTAAGCAATTCTTCAGCTTGTCAACTTCCTTATATTCCTCCTAATCCAGTTCATATGTACTCTCCTTCATTTCAAAACCACTACTGTTGATCCCCCAAACTCTTTCATGCCTTTGTATTTTGTCACAACCAACCTGGGTTCAGACCTATTGGGCATTCTCTTTGATAACATTGAAGCATCTGGAGGAAGCACAGCAGAGCAAATTGTTATCACTATCAATTCATAATCAACAAATTCCAGTGAGCATCTGTACTGCCCATCAATATTACTTGTCTTTCCTAGGAAACTGGTCTTTTTGACCTTTGTACATTTTCTTCAAAACTGTGATAATGTCTGTTAGGTTTGTACCTACTATGTTTGGTCAGAAATTTTTCTTCCTTCCATCAGAGAAAATTGAGACTATAGGAAAAATTACCTCAATTTTTAGTTACCGATTTTACAAGCCTATGTCTTGTTCTCAGAAAAATCACCAAATACACTTGATATCACCTGACCCATAGCTCCATGACAATTATGCTTCAGTCATACTGACCTTCTTCAGTTCTTTTAAGGTCATATGTGAAGTTTCTATGACAACAAGAATCATTCAAGCTTTTTGAGTAATTGAAATTTCCAAGCCCAGTAGGTAATACTTTAAGGGAACAGGCCGACAAAGTGATGTACTTAACAAGACTCAGGAAAAATTGGGAAAAACGCACCATGATCTTTCCTTCACAGGGTCTGTCAAATGCTCTTCACTCTGCTTGGAAATCTCCTTCTCCCTTTCCCTTCTAATCACACCAGATTTTATTAATCTTCCAGTTTTTTACTCAAGCATCGTATAATCACATAATGTAGGAAAGCTTTTCTGCACAACTCCTACCCCACCACCATATTTAGGAAGTTTCTTTGTCATTTGCCCTCATAGGATCACATTTCTTCCATTCATACACTCATTCCAGTTAAATATTTCACACTCATTGTGATTATTTGGTCACAGTACATCTGTTGTATTGCATCATGTATCTACAATATCTTACTTCACCTGGCACATAATTCTCAACAATAATTAATACTTTAAAGAATGCTACATGAGGGTCTCCCTGGTGGCACAAGGGGTTGAGCATTGCACTGTGGAGCCTCCATAGCCATGTCAGCACAGGTTCGATCCCCGGCCAGGGAAGGGACCCACATGGCACAGCAGACCTCTCCTGTCTCACCCACTGCTCCCCTCAGCAGTGTACTTTGTTGCATCTGTCTGTTCTGCTTCCCTCTCTGCCTCTGGTGAGTCCTCTCACTCCCCCACACCTCTGGCCTGTACCCAGGCTCTTGTATGCATAATTTAAAAAAAAAAAACAAAAAGAATGCTAAATGAATCGTTTCTTAAAAATGACAGAGGTTAGGGGCCTCCTGGGTGGGGTAAGGGGTTAAGCACCACACTATGAAGCATCCGCAGCCACTGCAGCACAAGTCTGATCCCTCAAGAGGGAGGGGTCCCACTTGGCACAGCAGACCTCTCCTGCCTTACCTGCTGCTCCCCTCAGCAGTGTATTTCAGTCAATCTGTCTATTCTGCTCCCCACTCTGTCTCTGGTGACTCCTCTCACCCCCCATACCTCTGGCCCATACCCCAGTTCATCTATGCATAAATGACTAAATCTTTTTAAAAAAATGACAGGTTGAAGGTTAAAAAATGAGAAACTGGCAGAGTTATCCAGCCATTACTTGGGTTTAATGTTGGACAGTCTGTCCCATTGTTAGAGTAATTAAAAATTCGTTTTTAATTACTCATAGCTGTCCCCTTATAATTTCCACCAATGCTTACAGGTCAGCCTTGTTGAGAATATGATCAGGGTCTGTTTCCTCCTACTGCTATTTCCTTCCAATATTTAAATAGTTTTACATGAATAAACACATTTGCTTCTTGATTTGAGGTAGTTCTAAGACTTAATTATTCACTCCCCAGTTTGAGCACACTCTAATCAACACAGAAACAATCTAGAAACAACAGCCATTAAGCTCTCGTATCTTCCAAATGCTTGAAGTCACTACTTTAAGAAGGCGAGGCTGCTCTCTTCCTTTTTCTAGATACAGTTTAAATTACAAACTCATTGAACCGCCAAACTGCAATATCTCTAAGAAGGATCTTACCTACAAGGCAATAAATCCACACCGCACATGGGATTTGTTACAAGTACTTTTATTGAAGCAATTTGTTGACAAATATCCAAGGAGTATAGTGATCAGTAATAATAAAACCTTATGGAGATCATTTCCCCATGCTGTCTAAACTTAACCAAAGGTAGCTTTTCCGTATTCCACCAGTAGTTTTTGTATATCATCTCTGCAGAAATTTCAGATATTTCGAATCTAAATCTATATCAAAGTTGTGATTTATAAAAATAGCAAAGGGGTACTATTTATCTATATTCACTAATCCTAGCTAACAGCTGTAAAGGATTGGAGTTTAAATCCCATTAGTCTCTCACAACTCCCAACCCCCAGGGCACAATGTCAAGTTGATTCAATTACTTCTGAGATGAGCGAGGAGGACTGTCACATTAACCAACAATTTCCAGTGTTCAGGAAAAGGAGACAGTTAGGTCTTCCAGACTAAGAGAATTACAGGTTCCTCTAATATCTGAAAACCTTGCCCGGGATCACCCTCACAGGCTGCTCCAAAAATCAAAGGAGAAGGACCATGTCATTGCATGGCTCTGGGCCCAGTCAGCCAAGTACGACTTCAGAGTGTCAAAAGCTTCTTAACAGTGTGTTTCAAGACAGTGAGTGATGTTGTGGACTTATAGTAAAATATGGCAATACATGGCAGCCTGCAATTTGGACATAACCAAAACACTCACTGGGTCAGGACAATGCAAATACTGGTCTAGTATTTTTAAACTGAGAAAACTAGGACTAGAATTGCAGTGCTGGCTGTGTGGAATGGAAAGGACTTAAAAGAAAAAGAATTTATCATCAGAACTGACAAAAATTAAAATTGTATCATACCCTAACAAACTTCATAGCTACCTGCACAGAATATTAACTTTCTTGTTTTGTCTATACACTTTTTAAAAAGTTCCAAAGAATGAATGATGAGGTTCCCAAAATTCTGCATTTGTGTTTACAGCCTGTACATTCAGCCCAACAGAGTTACATCTAATTTAGAATTAGAGATCTAACTTAAATGTCTCCCTTTTCCAAAGCATTTCCTGATCTTCTCTGCTGGCAGAAACCTCTTCTCTGCATTCTTCTGACATTTTTTTTCCCCTTGCTTTTCTGGGGCTATGCTTATATGTACATTTTATTTCCCCCTTCTACTCTGTAAAGTGAGAGTAGAAACTGGATTTATTTCATATTTTTGTTTTTCTTAGCATCTTAATGTAAGCATGAAAAAGCATTCTAGATGTGGGGAAACATGCTAAATAAATAGGCATGATTTAAAAGAAAGAAGGAAATATTGGCCAATGCGTGTAGAAGCAGGATAAATTGACAGGATCCAATTGAGCATTGGCTTTTCGCAACTATACGCCAAACTAATCTGCATGCCACAGGACTCAACAGAAATTGCTCCCGCCTCCACACTGCACTCAGATTACTGAAGAAGGTGGAGTACACACTTTGGCAGCACACGTGCACAAAGATGAGCTTGGCTCCTGGACAAGGATGACATGCAAACTCAGGAAATCTGTTCCATATTTCTATGATGTGTGCTTATCTCCAAAATCATGAAGTTGTGTCTATTAAATAGAAGTACAGTTTTTTGTATGTCAACTCTACCTAAACAAAGCAGTTTAAAAACGAATAAATGTGAAGTAAAATTTAAATAAATAATTTATTTTATTAAATCTTAAATAAAAAGTGTTATTTTGATCTCTAGCTTTTCCTTAAATAAGGTCAAGCTAGCTTTGGCCCTTTTGTGTCCATGATGTTTCTTGCTCACAACTTTCGTGACAGGCTAATACCACCTTTGGGGTAGGGTTGCTATCTGCTAGAGAGTGCACAGTCTTAGCCTTGTCTATCTTCAGTAGATATGCTGTGCATTTTTTATTGGTATACCATGTTTGATTTGTTCATAGTTCCTATGAGTTTTTATGAGATATGCAGAAGCAATATAATACTTATTAGAATACATGTTAAGTCTTAAAAACTTACTATGGACAACGTCAAGGACAAATTTAAAAACTAAACTCATGATTCATGTACCCATTGGGATAGATCTATTACAATAAAAATAGCTCCGAAACATTCAAATGAAAAGGATAAGCAATCCAGAAGATGAAAAGGCAAAATTTGGGGAGATTAATGAAGTTAGCATTTTGGAGGAAAATATGAAAATAAATACCAAAATGTCTCATTGCTTTTTCTTGATTAGACTCGGATAAAACATTTTTGGCATAAATACTACAGAGACAATGTTGTACAGTTCTATCCCATCTGATTAGAAGGCACATAATGGCAGAGTATTCCTTGGTGTTGGCAAGTCTAATAACTTAGTTGAGGTAGTGATCTCCAAGTCTCCCTTTATTTTTTTTTTTAAAAGATTTATTTATTTATGCATACAAGCACTGGGGTACAGGCCAGAGGTGTAGGGGGGTGAGAGGATCACCACAGAGAGCAGGGAGC
>JAGFMF010011780.1:41868-72250 GCA_019455555.1 Galemys pyrenaicus
CTCCCTGGCCGGCAGCAGGGATCGAACTCGTGCTGCAGTGGCTGTGGTTTGCTTCATAGTGCGTTGCTTAACCCACTGCGCCACCAGGGAGGCCCCAAGTCTCCCTTTAAATGGTACATTTGCTTCTTTGCAAATAGTAATTATCGGGTAACACTTTGAGATAGGGGAATATCCATTCTACATGACTCTCTCCACTACTTGTATAATCCATTGAGGATCTCTGCCTGATTCCAATAGTGTTTTACACTGAAAGATGCAAAAGGACCATTTTCTAATTTGGTCACTCTGTAGTGGAACAGTAGTTTTATTTTATTTTCACATAGACGAACTGGGGTATAGGCCAGCAGTGTGGGAAGTGAGAGGATTCACCAGAGACAGAGTGGGGGGGAGGGACAGAGCAGTCAGATTTACTGAAATACACGGCTAAGGGGAGCAGCAGAGAGACAGGTCTACTGCACCATGTGGGCCACCAAATTTTGCTGGTGGACTCCCATTTAAGATAGTTTCTTTGTCCTTTTCAAATGTATCCATTAAACAATGAGCAATTCTTTGAATTCTGGCACAAAATATACCATACTGAACTTATACTTTCCCTTCCCTCCCCAAATATGGAATCATCTCATTTTCTAAGAATCTTTAATTCTTTTTAGTTAACAGAAACTATTTGACCTGAAGGTACCTTTTTCTACTTCATATCATTGCTTTAAGACCCATTCAGTGAGCAGCCAAAAAAAATGTACATATAATCTTTAATATTGTAAGTTCATATTGAAACTATTAATTTCAACCCAATATCAAGGTTCTTCCTCATTTCTCCCCCATTCTACATGTATATTAACCTCATTCTATTATCACAACTCTGGCTAACAGCAATATCTATACATCTATATGTGTGTGTGTGTGTATACATTCATTTGCTTTCTCTAAAATATATAAAACATAATTACTTATTGATAGCGATAGTATGTACCACATGAACAACAAAGCCATGAAGGAATGTGCAGTTTCTTTGAAGTTCTTTTGTCATTGTGTACATATTGTGTTCCTAACAAAACACGGTCAGAGTATTATGTTAAAAAATCACTTGACTTACAGAAGGAGAAAGACAAATACCTGACTGTGTCACTTATATGTGAAATACAGAGAAGACAAAAAAAAATTTAAAAACTAACCCTAGAACTAAGGCAATCAGAAGCGAAGGGGTAGGGGCAACTACGTAGGGAGGAGACAGAACAATGGACTATGCTAGTGGACTAGGCAGGTGTTCTGGTGGTAGGTGCAAAATGTAAATAACAGTTGAACGGGTGATTCTATGCTTCTAAAACATAAACAATGGTGCAAGCTGACATTTCCTCAATTAAAAATAGAAAAGCAATTTAAAAAATCTCGTCTTAATTCTTAGCATAGATATGCTACTAACTTGATATATAGTTGTTTTTCCCCCTGTCTTTATTCAGTTCCAGGGTTTGCTCTTTTTAAACTCCTTATTCATTCATTTAGAGCATTTAATATATTTATATAAATAAAAAGGCAAAAATAATCATTTCCAAAGAAATTTCCTTTATTCCAATCCCATATTTCAATACCCACCCACATCATGCATATGTTTCTGGTTTGTACTTCCTGTGCAAATTATTACAAAAAGATGTAAGATTATATATGGGAATAAATATGTATTTTTATAACATGCAACTATATACAGAGATAAGAAAATAGATATATTCTCAATTCCTCTTTTTAAAAAAAGTACTTTTTACCTTGCCTTTTTCACTGATCAATATATCCTGGAAATCACTCTTTATCAGTTTATAGAGATCTTCCTTATGCTTTGTCACAACTGCACAGTAATACATAGTAGATGGGTCATAGTTTATTCAGTTAGTCTCTTAGGAATGGACACTTATGTGGTTTCCAGTATTTTTTCATAACAATAATGCCACAGTAATGGATTTTCTACATGTCTATATGTTTATCATATTTGTGGAGTGTATCTTCTGGGTAATAGTTCCAGAGGGGAAAATGGCTTTGTAAAATAGCAAATGCATATGAAGTTGCATTCAGTACTACCAAATTTTTCTCCATCAGCTTATATCACTTTTATTCAAGAGCAGATATGATTTTTGATGACAGAGTGGGGTAGAGATACCTGAGAGGAGAACACTTATTTTAAATGCTCCTATGAACTACTGTCCTTTACAGGGGAGTGAGTCAAGCATTTTTCCCCTATAAATCTGCTGTTTTGTATTCAGAAAGCCACTGATAACTGAACATGAACATTTGGTGATCCCACCTTTCTTCTATACTCCCCCAATTTTTCTCTCCAACTGCAGCCTCTTCCAAGTTAGGCCAATATAGAGATAAAAGTGCCCCTTAGAGTCATTAACATCAGCAATGCCTACATTTCTGACCAGTCACTATGTACGCTGGTCAAACACTATGCTAAGCTACTCTGCTGTTGCCCTAATCGCCAACTTTTCTCACCTTCTCAAGGCCCTTTCTTCTCTCAGGTCCATCCTTTATGATTTTGGATGTTCTATAACACAGAACATACCATGCTGCACAACCACCATGCCACCTATGCTCTCTTCCACCATTAACATACCACCATTGCATAACATTTTCCATCATTAAAAAGAAAAATAAAACTTTCTTGACCTTTAGCTGTCTTGATTTGCTTCCTTTTTAGTCTAACTTTGCAGAAGGGTTATCTCCACTTCCTACTACCCATTGCATAACCGAATCCACTCCAAAATGGCTTCCTCTTCCAATATGTCACTTAATCTATTCTCACTTAAGATGCCCAGCAAATATCATGCTGCCTATCCAGTGGATGTTTTTCTCTCATATACTTTATTCTATGGCAACTTCTGTATTGCCTATCACATTCTTAAACTGTTCTTCTTCAGTAACTTCTAACAGCATAATGTCTTGTCCCTCTCTTATAATCTCATCTATTCTTATAGCCTTTACTGATGACACTCATATTTACATTTCTCCAGCCCAGCTCTCTTCCCTGAGCTTTAGACTCACCTATTGTAAGTGATGACTTGATAACTCTACCAACATCTCAACATATCATGCCCAAAAAAGGAGTTCCTGACATTTCTCCCTAAAACCATGTTCCCAACACTAGGGCAACCCTTGATTTTGCCATTTTTCTAAATTCCCACATTCAATTCATTAGCAAATCTCCATTGTTGAAGCTTAAGAATCTCCCCTCAGTAAGCAGTATCTCTCCACTTCCCCTGGAGTCCATGTGCTTTGATCATTTGCCTGAAGTATTTACTGATTCTCTCTCATCCACTCCTGTACCTTCAATCCAAAATCTGCTAAATAGACAGAGAGATGGTCTAACCTATATCACCATTACCAGGAAGAAATCTTCAGTAGCTTTTGACTGAAGCAAAAGAGCCAAACTTTCAAGACCTTTGAATGTCTGGCCTTTGACTATTTCTCTGGTGGTCCTCACACTCTACTACTATCAGCTACATTCATATTCTTTCTGTTACTCAGATGCCCTTTCCTTCCACTTCACCTAGTTAAACTAACTTGGAGTGGTTGCAGCAAATAAGGTATTTGATAAAATAATGCACAGAAGATAGTGAAGAGAAACTCTTCTTGCTCTAGTACAAAAGTGTTACTTTCACAAGACATCATTTCCCGATTTCCTAAATTATTCTAACATGTTCACGTTTATTTCATTTAAAATATTGCTTGCTATTTGCTAGGAAGTTTGGCTATCTGCTTCTACTCTAGGAATATCTTCTGCTGTACTGCAGCACCTACTACATTGCCTGAGAAATGATAAGCACACAATAATACTGTTTGAGTAACAATATATTCATATGGATGAATATAAACTCCATAAGAGCAGGAACCATATCTGCTTCATCTACTCCATTGTTCACATTGCCTGGTGCAAGAGAGAAACTCAGTAATTATGTGCTGAATTAATGATTTATTTCCTATCTTACAGCCAAGGAAGTTATGTTTAAAGAAGTTAAGCAAACTTTACCTAATCACACAGGCAGTAAAGAAGCAGAGTAAGGACTTAAACCCACATGTTTGACAACTCATTTCTTGAAATATTAATGCTAGATGGGACTTTGGAAATTATCTAACAGACCGATTTTTACTAATGAAGAAAATGAAGCTCAGAATATTAAGGTAATATACCCAACTCATATATTTTGATCTACATTTTAGGGCCAGTTCTCTGAGTAGCTAGCTTGGTAAACTTCACAAAATTACCTTTTCTGCACTTTATTTCCCTTATCTATGAAAGGAGTCAGGCAGTCTCGGTAATATTATTAAAGCATTCTGTATTTAAGCACTCCATCCAGCTCAGAATATCTGACTCTTCCTTTCTCAGTTTGTTCTTGCTTCCTTCCTTCATCATTTATCTCTAATTGTAAGATTAGGAAGAAAATTAAGTTGCATTACATGTACTTTGTTCTATAATCCAATGAAAGCATTAGAAAAAAGAAAAATAATGGTTTCTCAAGCTTTATGTACCTTTGGAAGAACAGAGTGCTACCGCAGAAGCCCCTAAAGAAAGATAAAAGTTTTATCTCCATCTCTGAGCTGTTGAAGAAACTATTTCTATAATTGTCACTCAGAATATCATTATCAATCCTTGTAATGAGACAATAAATTGGAAGAGAAAAGGGTAAAGTAACATTCATAGAAATAACTGAACATATAATTCCTTGGTGTATTTTCCAAGAAAATGAATAACCCCACATTTCTGTGCTTTTCACTTTATTTAAACTGCTGCTGAAGAGTGACTTATATTGCAAGAAGACACCCATTCTTATTTACACTCAAAATGTCAAATCCCATTTGCACTCAAAATGCCATCACCTTGCATAACTCTACCAACTTAACCTGCACAGAAAATAAAAGCTAAATGCAGAATATGAGGAGACCTGCAATAATAAAATTGCTCTATTTTCTATGCAGCCTTTTATCAAACACCCTGATTTGCTGCAACCACTCCAAGATGGAAGTGTTTTGAATTCTAAAATAGCTTCGCACCAAATGTGTCATAATTATCTGAAACTATATTTAGATTGATGAAATTTGCCATGAAATCTGAAATATGCTTCAAATGTCAGTCTTATTTTTAATTAATATGCCTCTCCACCTTTGCAATAATCAAGTTTTACAGTCTCTGAGTGCTGAATAACTTGGAAGATGTTTGTGTATATGAGCATGTGTGTGCATGAGCACACGTGTGTGTTTAATCTCACAATTATTATAATTGCAAACCCTGCAATTGTTATCCTGCAAATCCATCCTTCTATTACAGATTGTCAAAGAAAATATGATTTCATCCTATTGGTGTATTCATCCATAAAACCAAATCATGTGAAATGAAGTATCCTGTCAACCTGGTCACAAGTTAACAAAATTTTAATACTATCACAGCTACCATCCTATCATCTGATATTTGTTCTAAGAGGGCAATATATTATAGTGCTTTAGCCAAACTGATTCCTTTTAATAAATCCAGGAAAACAGCAGTGAAACTTGAGTTTTGAAAAAATATGTCTTCTATTTTAGGGGGGGATATGGAGTTTTGAAATACTGGTGAAATATGTTCATAAGAATACTGATCAAATATACTCACATCATGGTCCTTTTTAGTTCTTTTCTGTGTTTTCAGTTGACTTTTTGAATATTTTTAATAGTTGATAGAATTTAAACATAAAAAGTCATGTAGAACTTGGAACTGTAACAATTTTATAACCTTCTCAAATTTCACAGTATGGACAGAAAACTTATCTGCTGATAATTAATTTTCTTTCTTTCCCAGATTTCATTCAGTGACAGAGATGACGATTTTCTGGGAGTTTCACACATAGATGTATAAGTTGAACTAATATTTTGAGACTATTAGAACAAATAGTAAGATAGCATGGAAAATGTCATGGAAAGGACACAACAAAGGATCTCTTTGGAAATCTAGTGAGGAACAGACATTTACAAAGAAGTCCACAAAACCTTCAGTGTATGTGAGAAGCAGTTGCTGTATGTTGCTGGGACAAAAATATCTACCTGGCTCTTGGCACTGACCTAAAATGGAAGACGTGAGAATTAGATTAAAGTCTCCTAAGGCATCATGGCATTGTCTACAACAGGAATTCCATTTGATATTTATTCTCAAAGTTATATGGCTAGGTAGTTAAAAACATCAATGAAACTAAAAGATAAGTCTTTGTAAAGATAAATAAAATAGTAGCTTTGCCAAGAAAAAAAGAGAGATGATTCAAATAAATAAAACCATAAATAGAAAATGAGATATATCACAACTGACATATCTCACAGAAATATAAGAGAACCCAAGAGACTACTATGAATAATTACCCACCAGCATATTGGATAGTTAGAAGAAATGGATATATTCCTAGGTGCATAAGATCTTCTAAAACTGAATAATGAAGAAATACAAAATAATTACTGAATACTAGGCAGGGCATTGAATCTAAAACCTCTGAACAAACAGATGTTCAGGACAAGATGGTTTCACTATTGAATTGTACCAAGCATTCAAAGAAGAAATAATACCAATCCTTCTTAAACACTTCCAAAAAAATAGGGAACACTTCCAAACTCATTTTACAAGGCCAGCATTAACCTGACACCAAAACTAGACAAGGGCACTACTGAAAAATACAATTTCAGGCCAACATTCCTGATGAACAAGATCAGTTCATCAGTGAAATATTAACAAACCAAATTCAACTATACATTAAAAGGATCATATACTGCAATCAAGTGAGATCTATCCCAGGGATACAAGAGTGATATAACATCTACAAATCAATCGGTGTGACAGACCACATTAAAAATGAGGGATTAAAAAAATTGATACTTTTAGTAGATGCAGAAAAGGTATTTGACAAAACAATTTCCAAGGTGGTAAAAAATTTCAACAAAATGGGTACAGACATTATGTACCTAAGTATAATTAAGGCATGTATGACAAGACCACAGCCAAAATCCATCTAAAAATAGAATGCCCATAGAAAGACAAAGATGGCTACTTTTGCCATTTAAACAATGACCTATGAGCCATTATAATAGATTTCTATGAGAACTCACAAAAAGAGAATTATTCCAATATAGAAAAAAGAAAAGAGAGATGGAGAGAAATGATTTTTGATTGTGGTTTCTTTCAACTCTCAATAAATATTTTTAATTGAAATGTACTTGACATATTACATTGTGAAATGTAAGGCATACAACATGTTGATTCAATACTTCTCTATGCAATATGATTGCCATTGTAGCAATAATTAGCACCTGTAATATACCACATAATTATTTCCTTTTAGTAGTTGAAATGATTAAGATCTAGTCTTTTAGCAAGTTTGATTATTATAGTACAATATTACTCTCTTGAATCACAGTACTGTGCATTAGATCTCAGGGAGTTATTTACTACTCGTTGCAAGTCTGTACCTTTAAAGGAGTACTGTACTACTTGTTTAAAGTCTGTACCCCATCTGTTCTATGGCCCCCTCATTCCCTGGTATGCACAATTTTACCCTCTGTTTTTACAAGTTTGGCTTTTTTAGATCTCATATATAAGTGATATCATAGAGTACTTTTTTTGGTCTGAATTATCTCACTTATCATCAAGTCTTCAAGGTCCATTAAGTCGCAAATGGCAGGTTGCCCATCATTCAAACCGACTTTCTTGAAGTCAGATGTATCCCTGGCATTTGTTGTTAAATGAAATGACGCTCTTTACTTTTTTCTTAGTGAGCTTTCGATTGGGTTTTCTTTCATTAGCAAATTGAATTCTTAACTAATTATTCAGATAGATAGACATAAAGACAGATCTCCTTCATCAGTCTTCTAGCTGGTTCGTGTATTGAGAATCACCTGTGTGAAAAGTACTGCCCAGAGTCCTGAAGGTTTCACACTTCACCAGGGGTAGTCAGGTGTGAATTCGCTATAGCCAAAGGCTGCCAGGAACATACCTATGGTTAAACAAGTGGGAATTTAGTAGCAGGAAGACCACACATGCTGAAGAACTGTCACATTTGGAGAGTACTAGAATAATCTTTTGGCAACTGAGAGAGGGGCTAAAGAAGTAGGAGCTCTGTCTGAACTGAAGGCTGTGTGAAAGCAGCAACAATTCTATAGCTGACTATCTCAATAAACCTCAAATTTGGAGAAGGCAAACTAAAGAGGGATAAAGTGATAATTGGTACAGAAGCGGCAGTCACTTATATTTGCTGATAGGGTGAGTACCTAGTATTTTATGGGTTACACAGTGAGTTTACTTTTTGTCCTCAGCAAAATTATGAAGTAGTCTTGAGTTTTCTCATTTTAACACAGTCCAAGAGTAGACTTGCCTGATGTTCGTGTTCTATGAGATTGTTTATGTTCAACAGGAAAGCAACACAACTTAGCTGTGAGCACCAGACCAACTTCTAACAACACCAAGGCCTGGTTGTGAGCATCAGTTCCTGGTTAACGGGGAATATGGTTTTACTCTTTCTTGATGAGTAAAAGATGCAGAATTATTGTGAAAGGGCTTTTCAACCCCTTTTGAATAAACGTGACTTTCTGTTCCCAGCAGCCACTCCATGCATAGGCAGAGTAGAAAGGACTACGATGGTTTAAAGTCCTTTAGTTTTTCACACCTGAATAACAATATTAGCACACCCCACAGAAATCAAAGTCTCTCATTTCCTAGTGAAAGAAATTACATAAAATTCAAATTCCCCCAGGAAAGGCAACATGTTATTTAATTCTTACCTCTCTCATTAAAAAAAAGGTGACTCCTGAAAACAGTATTTTTATCATTAATCCAAAAGTGAGCACAAAGGAATTTCATTCCTTGATTCAGCATAGCATTCACATTCGTGGAGGAATTCTAAGTTCTTTCCTGCACAGGGGATGATCTAGTTCCCTTTGATGATCCCCTGTTCTTTCCCATCCACCTCAGAAAGGAACACTGGAGGTTTAAAGGACAATTCTGAGCCCAGATTAGCTCATATAGGAACAAGAGGCTGAGCTCCCACCTCAAGGAAATGCAGTTCCATGATTCATTACCTGTACTGTTGAGCTGGCAGGAAATCCAACAAGCTGGCCAAGCCCAGAAATTTTCCCTCACAAAGTTTAGGGGCATGTATAATTGTTCCTGTGCATACTATAAATGTATCTCTTTCATTTCCATGAGGCCACTTAGTTTCCTTTATTTCTGCTACAGAATATAAGGTCATGCCATAGTGACTTCCCCTCTGAAAAGTCCTTCAAAGACATTAGGCCACACAACATACGGAAAGGTATTAGAATTATTTGAATTCTACCAGAAAGTTCTATCCCTCTCCTGTAACCTCCCATTTACTTTCTTTCTGAAACAAGTATCAACTACTTCCAGCCACATTTCTTGTCACTGCCCTTTTAAGAAAAGACTGGGGTTGGAACACCCAAGTGTCATTTCCTTTCTTTTATTGTTACAAAATTCTGTTCATGCTGCAGACTCTTTAATCTTTCCTAACTAATCTCCATAAACTGGACTGTAATCTCATGCATCCACTTATTCATTCAGCAATGAATGGAATTGAGAGCTGTTATCAGGCAGGTGCCAGTGAATGAGACTGATACTGAGTCATTATGTGAAGAAACAAAGATTGAGCAGTCTTAGCTTCCTTACTGACCTGGAGCAGCAGTTGGCTTCTCCATGTAGAACCTGGGAGTAGGAGACTCACATGCAATCTCTTTTCCTTCCTGTGGGAAGGAAAATAATATCCCATAGGACATTATTTTATAATAATAATATAATAATAATATCCTATGGGGTATTATTTTTTATCTTCACTCACATTATATTATAATAATAATACCTTATGGGATATTATTTTTTATCTTCACTCACATATTTTAGTTTTAGATAAGTGAGGAATCTTATCATCAAAGACAAAGCCAGTAATGTTACCTCCAAGACAGGTCCACACTCCATGAGTTCTCATGTATTCACTGGAAATCTCATACTCATGTGGGCAAGAAGTCTGATGTGGGGGCAACCTTCTCAAAATGTGGCCACATTGTAGGTTGTTCTGCTCTTAAGGGCTTTGCCTTTGTTCGATATGTTAATGAAGGAAATGCTCAGGGCTGCTGTAGCAGGAAAAGATGGCAGAAAAATTGCTGCCCAGGTTTTACATATTAATCTGGCTGCAGAGACAAAAATGAACCAAGGAAAAGTTCGTGTCAAATGATCTGCAAGGGAGAGGTGTGCATCCCTTGTGACTTAGATTTTAACTTTCAAGGGGAATATTATGACAGGAGTAGTTATGTAGCAGGTGTTACTCTGGCTCCTCCTACTGCTTGGTTGGAGCGCCTTAGAATCATCAGTGCACATCGGGAAACACCTCACAAGGGGGAAAGAGTGGCTTCATTTCTACAAGGGAAAGGCAAAGATCTTCTTCCAAGTCTGGAATGTTGAAAAGAGATGACCATCAGATCACTTAGAAGGAGTTGACTGAAATAAAATTAAAATGGATTCTTTACTGGAGAAAAATTGAAATGAACTGAGCAAACAAGAAGTAAAGATGGAGACACGTCAGAAGAGGAGTAGTGCAGCTCCCTCAAGACAGATGAGACCAACGTGAAGATGGAGTCCGATGGGGGTAGCAGATGACTGCAACAGAAGGGAGACCTGTTAGGTGATGATAATGAAGATGGGAATAGACAGCAGGAGTTGATCAAAGACGATGAAAAAGAAGCAGCGGAAGGAGACGATTACAGAAAGCTCAAATGACAGAGATTTAAAGATGACTCTTAAGCACATAATGGGCTTAGAAATCTACATCCCATTATTTCTCCACCTTGATACTTGTCTAAGTCAAAAATTTTCCCATCTCCCCTTAGTATTTTTAGCACATGCTCTCTGTACTCCCCAACTTTGCCCTCCCCATGTTCATTGATTCATATGCCTTGTGCCTAGTCCTGCTTTCATTTCCTCTGATGTTCCTGATATTGTTAGGTAAGGCTTACCTGTAATTCTAGTTTTTTATTTGGAACCTTTTTATGACTTAACAATAAAAAGATGTATCAGAGAGAGAGAGAGAGAGAGAGAGAGAGAAGGAGGGAGGGAGGGAGGACTGATATCAGGTAATATCATAATATTATCCCTTGATTAATAAAGGGAATAGAAAAGAGTATGAAAGCCCTGCATGTGAGAGGCAACAGACAGAGGGGTCTCACAAAGAGATAAAGGACAAAGAAAGATAAAGGACCTTCCCAACCATGGGAGAATTCAACTGGAATAGTAAGTCCTGGGACTTCTGCTCAATCCACTGGAAGCCGATGAAGGCTATGCTTTTAGGAAAAGCACTTAATTATGACCTCAGGATATAAAGACCCAGGCCCAGTCACTGCAGTGGTGACCAGGATAAGTCAGCATTCTGATCTGAGTGAATAGGACAGCAATGTGTGACTGTGGAAATAAAAACTAGACACTAGAAAATGTGGCTCTGAAACAGTGTGGTCCAACAAATCTCTGAGGTTTGGAATCAGATGTTTGTTATAGGATAAGAACAGGTATGTTAATCTCAAGAAATCTTATCCTTTGGGTTTCTTTGGCATTTTTTAAGTGAAATGATCTTATTTTCAATAACCTTAACAAAATTTGAGTGTGAGGGAAGCATTAAAAAAATCCATATTTCATCCCAGGTCAATGTTCTGCTCTGTCTACTTTAATTTTTAAGACAATGTGCAAAGAGGTTCAAAAAAATAACAAAGAAAGTCTCTGCTAATGGTGAAAACTGCTGTGCAGTGGGGCATGTATTTTGAAAGCATTTGAAACTTCCAACAGGAATAAGATTCTTGTGGGTTTTTTCCCCAGGTGGGAAAAAGGTCATTGTAAAAATTGTTTAAGTTGTCCTCAAAATGATGATATGTTTAGAAAGAAGAAATTGAAATTCATACAATAAACTTTTGGGGATTCAACTTGTATATTAGCATATGTGTGCTTTTTTTCAGTTTTACCTATCTTTATTTTTATAGGAAATTATAGCATTTCAGGTATTTGAGAGAGAGAAACCACAGAGAGCTACAGTAAGCAATATCCAGCTATGTAAATCAGTTTCAATCTGCCTTTCGCATATAACTGCCATATTTTAGTCTGCCCATGTTTCTGCTATTCATCTATGGCTGAAGAAAACTCCCACTGGTATCATACACAATGTCCACAGGTATTATAAATATCCTCTCATTTTTCTCCACTGAGGGATAAAGCATGGGGTCAATTCAAAGTCAATCTTAAATTTTTAAGGCAAGCAAGTATATCATTTGCATACAGATCAGCAAACCCTCCTTTATCTAGGGTAAGATTTACAGATACTTAAAATCAGCCGTAATCTATAAAACAAACAAGCACACAGTGAAAGCTAAACTGAAAGAGAGCAGGAGAGAGAGATCGAATTGTGATACCTTTGAATGTTTGTCACAGAACATTCTTTCTGTAAATTGTTTCGAGTTAAGATTCTAAAAACTCAATGTGAAGCAAATTGGGTGCTATGATCTGGGAGTGCTCATGAGTGGTTCCAAAGTGGCAGGCCATCATTTATCTGCCATATCATAAAATGTATCTTTGGGGAACTAATTGGTTGGGGAGTGGAGGGGTGGTTGTTATTTAAATAAAATAACATTTTCAATCATCTCTGCCTTAATCATTCCACACTTGCAACTGACTCTGGTCAAAAAGAACTTATCTGTAGATGCCACGCTCTGAAAATCCTTTATCTTCCCTGGGCTACTCTGAGGAAAAAGCAGTGTCCTAGGAAAAGCCAGGGCAGATGACCAGGATATGAGCACACCTCCTTCTCCCCAACTTAATCATGGAGCTCATTCTCTCAGATTCCCTAAAGGAGTGGGGGGAAGGCTGTCTCGCCAAAACGTAGGAGATCAGAAGAATGAAAGAGCACAGAAGAAGCTGCAAGGACGAACTGTTCTTAGTCAGAAGTGAGCCAGTGGCTGAGTGAACACTAGAGAGTTGGGGGCGAGGTCACACTCTGAAAACACCAGACTGGGTTATAACTCTCCCAGGCTCTTCTCTAATGTCATGCCCACACAGCCATGCTGACGTTAACCCTTTCACCCTTCCCAGAACCTCCCATGTTGTTGCTGGCTAGTCACATCAGTCCATTTACAAAAGGGGTCATTTTGTTTAGGGTGTCAGCAGTGAGTCACAGCATAAAGGGTAAACTAAAACAAAGTCTTCTGTTTTTTTAACAACTGTTACAGAATGCAAAGGGGGAAGAGCATCACAACTTAGTGAGTGGGAGTCATTTTCCCCACCCCCACCACACCCAGACACCTTGGATCACAACTCCCAGCAACCCATCAGGCCATTAGTGGGACTTCCTGAATTAGTGGGACTTCCCGGGAGAAGATGAGAAGGAGAAAAGGGCAAAGCAGATATAAATCAAGATTTTACAAAGGAGAAAGGGGAGACATGCAGAGAGAGACACTTGGGGAAACACATGGGGAGGCCGCTCCTGTTCCTTGGCAGCCATTATCTTGATTTTGTGATGAAATGAATGGTACATTTTGTATTTTATGGTTCTTCTTCTATCCCAGATCCCTGGGATAGGCCTAATCCCTTTCTTGTGTTTCCCTTGAAGAGTTTTTGGGCCTCAGTTACCCAACTTTGGGCTGAGCCTGATTGGCTGGGCAGGTGCCCATGAAGGAATGGGAACTTTTTAGAGTTTTAATTGGAATCTGCTATATGAAACCCTTCTCTCTCTCTCTCTCTCTCTCTCTCTCTCTCTCTCTCTCTCTCTCTCTCTCTCTCTCCAGCCCTACCACACACACATACACAAAAAAATCTTTTACACTAAGAGTATACTTTCTTTGCCTTTGGGCCAAACGCTCTCAGAATAAGCTCCTTAACAGCTTGGGGTCCTAGGTACAACCTCAATCATGTGGCTATATGATTACAAAAAAATACCCACAAAAAGATTTGTGATTACAAGGTTAAAACAGAAAAAAAATACTATTTACAATTACAAAAAATAATAATTATAAAATTACAAAAAAGGAAAGAGAAAAAGGGCACTGCTATTTTGGTAAGGGCTACGAGGGTATTTCCTAATATCCTCCAGATATCTTTGCAGTTTTTCCCAAATTCTCCTAGTGTTCTGCTATTTTCCTTGAGCTGTTTGTAGAGATTTCATACAAATACAAATAAAGAAAAAAATCTCTAGGGGAAAACTGCAAATTTTCCACGAGCTGTCAATATACCTACATGAACTTCAGATCTGTACATTTGAGTAGTAGTACTTATTTGTTCAAACTTATTTATCCATAGAAAGCTTTTCTGAAGCATGTTTTCATGGATAACGCTTTTCTTTTTAGCCACATCAACTTACCCAGGAGATAATTAGAAACCAGTGTACTTTCAACATCACTCCATTCCTACCTTTTTGTTGTTGTTATCTTCCTCCTATCCACACCTAAATCCAACTCTATCTCCTCCCAACATTGTACTTGTCTTCTCTCAGCTCCCACCTTGTATTAGAGTCCTAGGCTCTTGTGACAGATTTCCAGCAACTGGATGACTTACAACAACAGAAGTATTTTCCCACAATTCTAGAGATCAGAAGTCTGAGATTAAGGGTTAGTAGGTACTCTCTATGAAGGTTTTAGGTGAGACTCCTTTCTTGGTCATTCCAGTTTCTGGCACTTACATGCATTCCTTAGCTTTTTACAATAAAATGCTCACTTTTGCCTGCATCTTCGCATGACATTCTCTTCTGTGCCTGTCTCTTCTTTTGAATAATTATTTCTTTTGAAGGACAATCTCATCTTGAGATCTTTAAGTTAATTACATCTGTGATGGCCCCTTTTCAAAATAAGGCCACACTTACAGGTTCTGAGTAAACATACATTTGGGGAAGCCACCATTTAACCCCCACATAACGCAGCCTGAGTCCAGGGTCTTTTCGTTCCCAAATACACCCTCCTTTCTGGATTTTTTTGGCATGTGCCACATCATCCAGTGAGGTCATGGTGGACAACATAGAGTCTTATCTGTCTTTGAATTTCCATCACTTAGTGTAGAGCAGAGGGTCCCTAAATGTCTGAATGAATGAATGACTCTCCCTGCCTCCAAGCCACACATTGCCATATTCCTACCTCCTTGCCCTACATGACTATTATGTGATTACTCAAAGATCTCTAGATTCCAGTTATTCTCAAATATTTAAATTGCCAGGCATTGATTCATAATTTTATCACTTAGTGGAAAATGTCTGTTCCGTTCTATTACAGAAAGGCTGGCATCCTTTTGCATTCACATTGTTTTGGTAACTGCATCATTATTTTGTAACTACACCAAAAGGACAGAGAAATGCCTTGAAATGTGCAATGATATCCAAAGAACAAATTACTACGCCATTTACCTATTATGACTTACCTATCAGTGGAACAGGGAACATGCAATGCTGGGAAGGTTGGTGGTTATCTTGCTTTGCAGTGACCAGGATTTGTGCCTGTGTTCTGTCCTCAACACAGCAAATTCCAATAGGTTATTTCCCCTTATTGTGAGGAAACAAAGACATTTACAAAGACTGTTCTTTGCCCTCAGGCACTGAGAATTGTAAAAAGAAATGTAAACAAGTTATGCCACTGCCTTGAAATCATCAGAGGTGCCACGTGAGAGGTGTGGTGTCTCCTCCATGGGTTCCATATTTTACAGAAGTTGCAAAACTATCCAGATCAGAGCCTCTGAGATCCTTCGACACCATTTAAACTCCTTAGCATCCCTTACAAAGGTCTTCTTCATCTCTTCAGTCTCACTTCTCTTCCTCCCAGAATATGAGGCAGCCACTTAACTATTTGTTTTATCCCAATGTGCTATGTTCTTTTTCTCCTTCAGAGCTCAAAACATGCTGTGAACTCTCCCAGTCTCATCATATGCTGCCTCCTCCCTGCTCCCCTGCCTTCGTTTCCCCCCCCACGATACCAGATTTATCCTTTTGAGTATCAATCTACCTATCACCTACTCCACAAAACCTTCCCTGAACCCTTCAGTTTGTAAGTAAATGCACTTCCTGAATATGCTCTTAAAGTTCTTAGATGTGATAGTTCAACGCAGTGTTGCAGCTGCCTGCTTGTTGATCTGTCTTTTCCATTACACCATGAGCTACCTGAGAGCACAGTCACATTTTACCCATCTTATGCCAGAACTAAGAAAGGCCTCTATTAGATGGAAGACATTCAGTACAGACTTGTATAAGGAAGGAAGGAAAGAAAAAAAGGCAAGGGGAAAGGGGAGAGAGGAGTGTCTTCTAGAACTAGCTGAGTGCCTGCCTATCTTATATGGACAATGACCAACCCAGCTCTCAATCTCCTCTGCTCTCTGCAAATTAGAACCACATGCTGAGTGATGGATCTGTGTTAGAGAAGCCCCCAGCAACACCCAGCAGAACACACCCGCTCGTCTGCTTCTGTATGCTTCTAGCCATGAAGAAAGATGATCTATTTTCTGACTTCGATGCTTGTTGCATTTTAATGAAAATAAAAATATCATTTCCTTTTCTCACATTAACACTGAGAGGAGGCTCCCGGATAGGCAGAGTTGCCAAACTTTCTTTCCTTCTTTTTTTCTTTCCCTCCTATACCTCGTTTAGATTTCATTACTTGTCATATCAGAATAAATCATCAGGCCTGCCCAAATTTCAGCAGCTGTTAGCATTTCCTAGTTTTCTTATTGGGATCAACTTTCTGCAAAACTCTCTCATATGGAAAAGGTTGTTTTAAGATGGGTTCTGAATGCCTGATGAATGTGGTTATGCCATCTAAATGGGGTTCCTGTATTTGTTTATTTAGAAAGATATTATAGAATGAATGTTACCTTCCAAAACTGAGTAGTACATATTTATTTGGCCCTCAAGTAATTCATAATCTGTCCACATGCTGTACTGGAAAAGATAAATTAAAATAACTCTCATCTTTTTTGATATTCCACCATTTTTAAGATTTAAAACTTAAATAATCACTCTGTTCATTGACCCTATGTAAACTAAGCAGTGTCTGTATTTAGTATCCTTTTGTTTCATAATCAGGCAAATGTTTCTTTCTCTGAGCCACAGATTTTCATTGTTGTAAATTCTGTGTTTTCCAGGACATTATTTTTAGAGAAGCTGTAGGGTCACAGAAAAATTAAGGAGATACTGATTTCTCATATAGAAATGTATATTTTACATGTACAGTTTTTCTCAGTATCAAAATCCCCTTTCTCCCCTGCCAAGTGTTACATCATTTGTTGCAAATGACGAGCCTATATGACTGTATCATAACCACTTACTGGATACTTTATATGAGGTTCACTCTATGAGCACAGACAAATGTGTAATGTCAAATATCCACCATTATACTATCATACAGAGTAGTTTCATTGTCACACAAGTCCTTTGTCCCACCGATTCACTCTGTTCCTCCTAAAAATCTCTACGTAACTAACGGCAACTAATGTTTTTTGTCTCCACAGTAATGAGGCTTTTCCAGAATGTCATATTCTTGGAATCATACAATATGTAGCCTTCTCAGATTGACTTCTCTCACTTAATAATGTTAGCATTTATGTTTTCTCCATGTCTCCATGTCTTGAATAGCTCATTTCTCCTTGTTGAAGGTTATTCTCTTGTCTGGCTATACCACAGGTTATTTATCCACTCCCCTATTGGAGGGCATCTAGATTGCTTTCAGTTTTTACAAGCATGAATAAGTTGCTACAAATTTCCCTATGCAGGTTTTTGTGTAGACGTAAGTCTTCAATTCCTTTGAATAAACCAAGAAGCATGATTATAGTATAGTATGATCATGAGTATAGTATAGTATGAGTTTAGTTTTAGTAGTAAACCACCAGACTATCTTTCAAAAGCAGCTGCACTATTTTGCATTCCTATCAGAAATGAACACCAGTTCTTGCTTCACATCCTTTCCGGTTATTTAGTATTGTCAGGGTTTCAGATTTTGGCCATTCCGATAGGTATGTAGTGTTATCTTCTTTTTGTTGCATTTTCCTTGCAAAATTTTCAAGTAAGAGAGAGTGTCTGTCCCTCGGGAACCTGTTTGGAAACTCCAGAATGAAGATGGTGTTTTCAGCCTTCAGCTGCTTACTCTAACGGTAAAGATAGGAAAATGATGATTTCAATACAGGGATTTTAGCTATGGTTTTTCAGAATCATATCCTTATTACAATTCCCCTAAGAGTAAAAAAAATCCATTAACAACTGTAAATCAAGACTTGCCAGATAATTCTTTCCCATTAATAGAAAATTTTTATTTTAAAATATAAACTTGAAAGAAAAACGTGTTGCGGCCAGAGACAATGCCTACACAACAAGGTAACTGTCCTCATTATTGCCAGCTCTGGATAGCTGCCTGGAGCAGAACACATGTCAGGGGGCCAGAGCTTCAAATCAATTTATAGTCTTGGTGGTCTGGATGGCACAATAGATTTCCCATTTGCTACGTAATCTGTGAAAGTCAGACGGCCTTAATTTAAAGACAGACTTTACTGAAAATCATTCCAGTAGACTACCTCTAGTGATCCCAAGTGAAATGAATTTTAGCAGTTGTAGGTAAAACATTTTGTGAAGCACTATGATAATTAAACATCTAATGAAAATGCAGTACAACCTACTGTTTTCAGCTGTATGTGGAAGAAAGAATTTTCTAGGTTTTTGGGTAAACAGTATTAGGAACTACTCTTAAATTTGGTGATCTTTATCAGGCATCACTGAAACCTGTATCTGTAATACATAGAAACTACATCTGCAGTGATGTGCTTTTAGACTTTTAACATTCATTTAATTTAGAATCAGTAAGCTTAGACCACTTAATTTTACTTTATATTCTTCACTAAATATTTACCATCTGACAAGTTTTAATGTGGGGGTTGCTTTCTTTAAAAATAGGTAGTCTAGTCTCTCCAGTAGGTTTTCTTCAGGGTAAAGATAAGTTTACTATAATGGGACATTAGTAGTCTTGTCTAGTCTTGTCCCAGTGCCATTAACTCAATGATATCAATCTTGATAAATTAGGGGGAATTTCTTTAGTATATGAGAAAGATGGTACAATGGGGAGGTAACCTCAAAAGCCAGGTTCTTCAGAGTATAATATTGAATATTTTCATAGGTTAGGCATAATTTTTCACCCTTCCTGGGAATTTATTGACTACAGGCTGAAAAAAGAGATAATCTATCACACTGACCACACTATTCTGAAAAGAGGGAGAAAAGAATTGTAGTTTTTGCCATGGGCAAAATAAGAGTAGTCTTTTCAAAATAGAATGCTCAATTTTCCTTGAGGAACCATGTTTTCCCTTGGAAGCTGACAATATCTAACTCAATAAAGGAAAACTCTTAACATCCCGTAGCCACAGTTCACCAGAAGTCAGACCGAAAGTGGCTTTGTTTCACTCCCAATTGCACTACACACATACCCATATAAAACTAGTTTTTCTAACTTTGGCTGTGCTTGAAGAATTTCAATCTCCTGGATTGAACCAGTTCATCAAGAGATGGTAAGGAACAAAGGAACAACTGTCAGAGATTGTCAAATAAACATAGAAGTTACTTGTAAGTAAGTTAGAACATTTCTTATTGATAGAATATCTGAACATAGTTATAGATGTAAACATCAGAATTTTGTTATATGACTTATTATCAAATATCTTCTACATGTCGGGCACTGAAAGTTGCTACAAACACAAACTATTTGTCTTCATCAAATTGGTAGACCAAAGGGATATAGAGAGAAGTAAGCAAATAATTACAGTAGAATATGACAAATGATGTAATAGAAGCAGATTCCAACATATATATGTTAATACTTCTTTCTTAAGAAAGGAAGACGTTCATGACCAAGTTAAAACTCTCCAAACCACACATGTCAAAATAACAAGGATGTCCAAAACCTTATTACTCAAACTGCAGTGCCACTGGCAGCACCTGGGAACATGCTAAAAATTCTCCTAGCCTGGGGCTCTTCTTAACATCTCATCTGCATTTCCACAAGATCCTCAGTTGTGTATGTCCATTAATTTTGAGAGCACTTCTCTAAAGCAGTATTCTTCAAATTGTTGTATGCTTCAGAGTCATTTGCAAGGTTTGTTAAAACACAGATTGCTACTTGCCAACAACACTCTTTCTGTTTCCATCAGTCTGCTCAGGGCTCTAGAATTTGCATGCCTAACAATTTCCCTGGTGATGCTGATGCTGTCGGCAACCACTTTGAGAACCGCAGGTGTAGAACTATTCTTAAGAAGCTGAATTCAGAGAAAGAAAGGATTGAGCTCAGAAGTGTCTCACCAAAGCAATAAAGAAAACTTTCTTATGGCCCTGATATACTGCACATGCAGAAGCCAACTTGCTTACTAATGGATGAAATGCCCATCTGTGTGCCATGCCTAGATTATGTGTAAAGGGAAAGGATGATGTGTTTTTTGCTTTCCACTTTCTCCACAGTCCTTACTTCAAGAATATGCTTTCTTTTTCCATGAAGTAAACAGGATATACTTTGACAGACTCCCCATCCTTATCACATCACTGGGTGGAAGAGTAGACTCAGTTTCCCAGAATAGGCAATGTTTCCACACAACTTGCCAGTAAAGCCGTGAAACAAGAGTATAATGAACACTTTTCCAGCACTCAATAAAATAACCCTTAGTTTCCCATTTGGCTATTTTGGTGAGTACACATGTTCATACACACACAGGAGAAGGTATGCTAGGAGCAGATCATGAAAAGTGATCTCAAATGATTAATACTGTAGAGAACAGCCTAGATCAAACCAGATTGCTTACATTCAGTTACTCAAAGTAAACAACTGCCAAAAATTAGAATCTGCTATTTAAAATGGCCCCTCAAAAGTTCTGTCAAGTGAAAATCTCTCATGGATTTTAAATTTACTTGATTTTTTTCAGGTCAACCACATTGTCTAATAGCAGATTGCAGTGATCCAAATACATACAGAGAAATTTAGGAAAATTTCCCATATTCTCCATAGATTAAAGTGTTACCTTTTGAAGGGTAAAGTACCCTGTGCTAGCTTCTGTTCTACTGGGCATTTCACTAAGGATACAAATCACGAATTCTTGAATAGGACATTACCCGTCTGGGTGCTTTCTCACTGATCCTACTTATCTTGATTTTTCCCCCCTCCAATTCTGTTGCCTATTCTAGACCATACAAGTTCCAAGAACTAGAAGGCATCTGGAAACATCTACTATGGTTACTATTCAATAATTTCAACCATTCATAATGATTTGTGGCATGTTAGTGATGGTTCTTAAACATTTATTTATTTCAGCAGTTTAAAAATAGGGGAGAATAAGAACAAGAAAATATCTTCACCTATAAGAAGTAAATCCATTACTCTAAACATTTTAAGTATTTCCATATGATGTGAAGAAATGCATATTTTGCTGAAGAAATACATATTTTGCTGAAGAAATACATAGGTATTTTTTTCTTTCCAGAGTTGTCAGAATGCTAATCCTTGAACGCTTAAGTAGTGAAGCAGCTGTGAATTCTGTTAATACCTTCTATTCAAAATTATTAGTAATAGCAACTGACTTTTATGCTCATATCTTATCAATTCTCAGAATCTCCATTTTGAAGGAGGTGCTGTTGTCTTAAACAATCCCTTGGAGTGGAGTAAGGGAGAAGAACTAAAACTGCTACAGCTACAGCTTTTGGGTGGTTGCTGACAGAACATGTCACCACTGACTCCTTCTTTCAGAATTTGTAGGGAAAAGTGTAGCAAGGGAGCTTGTATGTCATATGTTCCACTGGCTCATTACAAATGTACAGACTATCAATCCTGCACCTAACATCACGGGAGTAACAGGACTAGGCAAGGCGTGCTTTGTGTACATCAGAAAGCACACCCATACAAACACATGCATACACACACACACACGACACCCAGGTAATATGGATCTTTGTTCAAAGGAAAAGTTAGGAACCAGACTTTCATTTTTTTTCCTAAAGAAAGAAATAAGAGAGGAAGAGTTTTCACATTATCCATATAATTACCAACTTTCCCCCTTCATTTTGTCTGTGCAGAACAAACTTTGTAAGACTAAACGCTGAAACAGGCCCTTCAAGGTTTAATTAGTATCAGATTGCCAGAAGTCGCTGCTAGTTGTTAAATGCTATTGCACTTTTCTTCTTCCATGGACATTTTCTTTTCTTCTACTGCTAATTGCCAGGATAAGTTTTCTGTAATGACGGACCTTTGTTCTTTACCTTACTCTACAGTGTGAAGAAGATAACAGATGAGAAACTATACACTGAAGTTTGGTAATATAGAATAAATTACTGTCATTTAAATTCTCCCATGACCTTTGTGGTACATTTTATAAAAAGGATAATGAACAAAATATCTTAGAGAAGTTTCCTGAAATTCAAGTCTTATAGACATAGAAATTTTATATTATTAGGGTGCAAGAGAGTGGGAAAGAGCAAAAGAGGACCAGTTTTTGGAAGTCTCTTCACAATAGAGACCATTTGATCACTTAGCAAAACATGTCCTTATTTCAAGTCCAAAAATAACTGGATTATGCTGAATTATGTTCTATGGGTAGGTATCACAATGAGCTTTCAATGTTCTTTTTGTACAAATCTATGGACTTTTGCATCAAGGACCTGTGCAAATATTAGCCTTTTAGTCTTTGGAACTTTTTTAAGGAATTACATATTTTCATTGGCTATTAGTTGGCTACTACCTTCAGTTATGCAAAAAAGTATTTAAAACTTCCCCATGAACCCTGTCTGCAGTCTTTATCTGCCTCTTGCTATTCCAACGTGGGTAGAAGGAGACGCTAGAAGGATTTATAATATACAGAACTGACTGCAAAGGAATAGACTGAAGTTTGCAAGAGCTGATCCTGCAACCATACACAGCTTCAAGGTAGCTATGTGGAATTTGGAGAAGGATGGATCCTAACTCTCTATCCCAAACTTGGCATGCAAGATGCCTTTTTATTCCCAGTGGAGCATGGTGCTGTAGCAACAAGAGGAAGTAACTGTGAATCTCAATCCTTTCTATTATTTATTAACTGGATGTTCTTTACCTGGAAAAGAAAATTAACATTACCTATCCCACTAGTTAGTTGCAGGGTTCAAAATTCTTTATTGATGTGAAGGTAGTACCATGTTGCTCTAGTGCACTGAAGCAAACTTTTGGAATGCAGAGATTTGCAAATATTTCCTCTTTGCTTTGAGACTTTCCTCAGAGAAAATAAAAGTAGATAATAAATGCATTGTGTTCAGTAGCAATAAAGGAGGCCTTCAATAAAACCACCTTTTATTGCTGCAAAAGCTATTCCAGGCAACTCTACTCAAAAAACTATAACCTATGAACATGAGAATTCTTACAGGAAAAAATCAACTCTGAACTCTAACATACATATTACTTTTAAAATGTAAATGCCTAGAAAAATTTAAGGCAATAAGTTATGATACATAAGGGTTCTCAAAGCACTCACATTTCCAAGAACTCTCTCTCTCTCTCTCTCTCTCTCTCTCTCTCTCTCTCTCTCTCTCTCNCCTATATCTCTCTCTCTCTCTCTCTCTCTCTCTCTCTCTCTCTCTCTCTCTCTCTCGCTCTCTCTCTCTCTCTCTCTCTCTCTCTCTCTCTCTCTTCTGTCTCTCTCTCTCCCCTATGGTTTAGTCATTAATTACAAAGTATATAGCATAGCACATCACAATAACTGCTCTAGAGATGTCCTTATTTGATGCATGAAAGAGAAAAATGCTTATTGATACAGGTTTCTTCTGTCCATTTCCTTTCAAGTAATGCGATCTCAGAATGTGCCTTGTAATGTTCTGTGGAATCATTTTACCTCTTATTTATACCCTATAAAGAAGGGAATTCAAGTATTATGATATACGTGTTGAGCAAAATGACAAAACTAGCATCTTTATAAAATAATTCCTGGGTTCTAAGGAACTTTATCAAGGCATTTTATCCCTATGAATTTCACTGCTGACATCCTCATGTGTTCTTCCCTTTGTAGTGGACTTGTTCATAAAGCCTAAGTAGTTTGTGTTTGCAGAAGGGAGGGAATGAGTAAGATATTAGACTTGTATGGAAAAATCCTCACTCTCAGCAAAAACTAACCTATTTATGGGACAATCTTAAAGGGAAAGGAATTTTTCATTCTGACCTTTAATGGTACAAGAAAAAAAATCAATGTAGATGATTTTTCATGGATGAAGTGCAGATTATAAGTTTGGTGCCAATTTAGAGTTGTGTGTGCATCTTATTAGAATGAGTCAAGGATAATGAGTTTCTAGTTTCACCTTTGTACCATGGTCTTACTCACAGTACTCAATTCCTTTTTGGTAGAGGATATAACTCAATGAAAATTGAAATCTTGGCAATGAAAAGAGTCCAGGTCCTCTGAGAGCACTGGGTTAAGGTTACCCAGGTCAGAACATAATGCATCACTTCCTCATGACAGCAGAACTCTAAGGAAGCTATTTTCTCCTTGATCCAACTCTGTGCTCTTAGAACCTAGCTTAGGTCAAGAACAATTTTAAAAAGCCTAAATGAATGGAGTAAGCTAGAAGACTAATTTATTTGTGTGGGGTTTTGTTTGTTTGTTTTTTGTATTCCTTGTTATTTCTAAATGAATTATACTTCAGCTTAGCAACAAAATAAAAAATAACTCAGACTCAGATCACACTGTAATCTGTTAAATTAACCTGCTGCTTCAAACTAGTTAATTGTCATTGCTGGTGAGGTCAGGGAAATGGCAGGCACATTTGTTGCCATGGTAGTGGCATTTGTGATGGTCATTTATGCTTTTTTTACCCATTTCTAGAAATTTATCCTATGGAAGTAATTCAAATTGAGGCATAAAGTTATAAGCATTAAGCTATTTATTGCCTATTACCTATGACTATAGAAGAATTTAAATGAACCTGTGAATCCAACAATAGGGGAATAGTTAAATCAATTTAGTAGGTTATCTGCAAGGTATATTAAAAAGTCATTTGAAATAATTATGAATACTATGTAACAGCATGGAAAATATTTATGATATAGTATTAATTGAAAAAGCAGAATATAAACTTACTGTGATTGCTATAATTACAACTATATAAAATATGTACGTGCTCAAAGACAAAAAAGAGAACAGAGAAAAGAGATAAAGAATGTTTTGTTGGAGTCAAATTAGAAATAAAATTTCCAACACTGCATTTATTTTAATGCCTTTAAAATTAATTAATTTTTTTCGTGAAGGGAGAGATTTGAGTAGGCTAAATGAAACTTGGATGAAATCAAGCAGTCACTTGACTTAAAGAAACATCCTTCCTCTCTCTTAATATTCCAGCTTCTGAAGAGAGACTATCTGCACTAAAACCAGACTCTGTACATAAAGGGAGAGATAAAGCATGAGTCATTCATCAGATACTCACACTTCCATCTTAAAATGGAGATGATAACCATACCTATTTCAGAATTACTGTGAGGATTAATACTTTTACACAGGCAGCCTGATTCTTTGTAACTGCTTAATACAGGTTAACTATTACCATCATTTCAAGAGAACATGAATGCTTTGGTGACCTGGGACTATGGCTATGTAGGAACCTCCTTAATTTAATTTTATATTACAAATACTTCTTAATTTAGATTGGTGGGATGCAGTAGGAAGTGGAGGGTAATTAAATGAAGGTGTAATTTATAAAATGTCAGCAATTTCTTACACATTATAAACCAAAGGTAGCACTGACAGACCAAAATAGTCAGGGAAACTTTTTGCAAGACTAATTTAACCAAAAGCATGAGCTATGACAAGATAAACAAAAACAGAAATCTTTTTGTATTCCATCTAGGAGTTACTAACTAAAATCACAGTTGCAAATTATGCTCAAAGTCTGAAAACACAAAAATCCATTCTGGTTCCCCTTACTTCAATGCCTCTCTCTTCACATCGTCATGATGCTCAGCCTTTTTTGATGCCATTGACTAATATCATCTTATAGTGTATGGCTTTGTTGATAGAAACAGACTGACATCAACCATTCGCTGGATTGTATTGTAAAATTGAGAAATGGGAAGTGTTCTATCTCAGTGATTTACACACCAGTACTTTCCAGCAGTTCTCACCACCAAATGGGCATTTTATTTCTTCTGGGAATTGTAGGACAGCACTTAGATCTGGGTGGAGCATATCATGTATATCATAAATCCACCTGGCTCCAGAGTGGGCTTTTTTCCCTCAAAGAGCAAGATACTACATATCTTAAGCTAGTGACCTCTTAGTCACTTAACAGAAATCACGAGTGAACAAGGTACATAGGTCAGGGGATGGGAAGAGGAGTGGGTGGAAAGATGCATGATTTATAAACAATCACATATATCCATTTAAAACATTTTACACCTTAGGTTAAAATTACCAAGTTTGAGAACAAGGTATGGTAAGGTATGGGAAAGCAATGCAAATTTGTATGACCTATATGGAAAGCTACTGAAAGACACCATGATAATTATAAATGCATGTACCCATTCAGAGAGCAACTCCATTTGTGGGAACTTTTTTCACAAGGAGACTTGCACCCTGTGACATGATGTATATATAAAGTTATTCATTGCAGCATTGTTTATAATACATAAGATATATGTATTATAATACAACAAATACCCATAATTAATAAGCAGTTTGTTTAAAAAAACTGAAGCCACAAATAGTTTTCTAATGCCTACTATCACCTGGAAAAAGCACCATGAAAAATAAATGATGATCTTCCTATCAAGGGACAGAAAGTAAAATACATTTAAATTTATTTATAGTTACATTAAAACTATGGCAAATACTTAAGAACCTAATAAGAAATTATTACTTGGGGTGGCGAAGACTGGGGGCAGAATCGAATAGATAAAGGACAGAGGTAGGAGGGCAAACACTGCAGCTGGGTTATTGTTATTCTCAACTAATGTGAAGTTTACCCCCAAAGTATTTAAAGTTATTATTTATTTGCTGTCTTAGATCACTTTTATGAAAAGATTCATTCCTTCACTGTTGTGTTCAACATTCCTTATTGTCTCTTGCATGTCTTGCACTATGATTAGCAGCACATAAAATGTATCAGGAAATAATTGACATTTCCTATCTGGCACCGAGGACCCTCAGACTCTGGATCTGATTATCAAAGCAAACCTAAGTTGGTCCCTGACTGGATCTGCATCCATTACTCCACTCTGTCACGATGTCCGTCTCCCACCTAATTTGAACCACCCCCTGACTCATGGACTGACCTGCTGTCATTTGTACCCCCACCTGCTTGCTTCAGCTCAGACCAATTGTACTTCAATTCAGACACACTGGACTCTATGCCTGTTCCCCTAAGCCATGGATGGGCATCCCTGTGCCTGCCCTGGCAACTCAAGCACAGATGCTCAGGCTTTCCTTGGGCTGTCCAATCCATACTGCTCTGTTCCCTCTTGCAAGACCTATTCCCTCCACTCACCAAGGCCTCTCAAGGGAGGCCTTGCATGCCTCCACCTGGCAGCAGCAAGACTTGCTCCTGTTCCTTGATGTCATGGTCACTGCAGACACCTGTCATTAAGGGAAAAGGTTTATACATTTGGGAGAACACGAAGGGAGACCATTTCTAAAACTCCCAAGGTTGTCAGATTAAAGGTGAATGGTGGGAAGACCTTAGTCATTGTTGACAAGCAGAACACCACAGTCATCCAATACAGGAACAAGAGCAGGGGCTTCTACCCATGGGCTCCAGCACAACAGACATGGAACTAGCTCTTCCAGGGTAATTGCCCTCATCTCTGGAGGCTATTTCCCAGGAGAGACCCCTCTTTGTTACCCAGGGGAACAGCTCATGGCCCACATGAGTCTACAGCAAGCTGAAGGATACCTACTCCTTCCTTGCCCAGAATCAGCAGCCCCCGTGGTTGTGCATAGCTCACTCATACCCTGCCTGCCAGTGACTACCCCATATGTGACCCTGGCACAGATTAGTCCTCCCTTTGGTCCTCATTCTTACTTGTCCTAAATTCTCCATCACAGATTAGGGCTGTAGAATACCCTTATCTGGAACACAGAATGAGGTTTGTCCATCACTCCCCCTGAAGCTGTGCACTTTAAATGGTTCCTGTTGAAAAGAAGCTGCAAAGTTTGTGGCCTTTACTCTCTGGAACTCAAAACTCTCAGGAACCTTTAGGTCACTCCCAACTTCCCTGGTACCACCTTGCCTCCCAGACCTGTTGGCCAGGCTCCATCCTCCTGGACAGTTTACAAGCAACCGGGTTAGGAAGCAAGTGGAGTACCACCTTTAAAAGGCATGCACCCACTGGGAGACCTGAACCATAGGACCCAAGCATCTCTGACTCTGGCATAGCCTTAGGGCTATCACCAGGGGCAAGTCAGTCAACAAACACATGCATGTCCTCATGTAGCCAGGTCATCTCCATTTTGTAACAGAAATACCCCTAGACTAAAAATTAGGAGTAAGTGGAATTTAATTAAATTGTGTTCTTTCTTCAAGACAAACTGCTAACTCACTAAACTGCATTCCCTTTAGTATTAACTGTTGACTCACTGAGTTGTATTCTTTATTTCTGCCTTAAGATTAACTGGCTTCACCTGCATTCCTGTAACTCCAAGACCTGACTGTGTTACATCCCTAATAAAATTTTCTGTATCCCGGTGGTGTTGATAGCATCAGAAATAAGCATCTGCTGATTACTGAGCAAACATCTTGCTGGGAAAGTCAAACACCTTTGACTCCTGTTCCCTAGAGTGCCCGCCACCTCCTCAGACCTGAAATGTGAGGCCATGACTTTGCTTACATTCTTTCACCCCTTACATAATCCCAGCACTCCTGCCATTTGGGGAGCCAGTTGTTTTGGGGTGCACATTCCCACCGACTCCTCTAATGGCCACTCCTTCATGTTAGGACAATTCTCATGATTCAGAGTTTGGCTTTCTGGGCATGAATGAAAGACCTGGTGGCAGGGTAAAGCTATCTATTTGGCACAGTACAGTTGAAAAAACCAAACTCATTCAGCTTTTCCTTTAAGATAGTCTTACTCTTCGTTGATTATTTTTAAAGTTAGAAAATATTTATAAAATATCTCTGGCATGTACCTGGCGCATCAAAGCCTATATTTGGTTAAGGCCCACACAACAGGAGAATGTGGAGACCGCCATTCAAAAAGCTGGGAAAACATGCTGTCAACTGTACTAAAATATAAAATGTTTCTTTTCTTAGGGTCTTCTCAACTCCTCAGGTGTCTTTTATTTTGCTGTGAAGAGCACTTCAATTAAATATTAAAAGTTTTGAGTTTTAGCAAGAATTTTGCCATTCATAATTATCATTTGCAATTCTTGTTTTGAATGCAAGCACAAGGGCATTTAACTTGTATGCAGTATCACAGAAATTACATAATTGTATTCTGTAGCTCAAACATGCATACATATTTCACTCAGAACAGTGGAAATAAATCACAAAGATAACCTGTATTTATTTGAAGGACTAAAACGAAAAGTAACAATGAATTGTCCCTGTAGTTTTCCCTTCCATTCTGTGTTATCACTTTCAGCTAACACAGGAAAGCAGTATGAATCAGACAGGACAGAAGATTTTAATCCTCTTCTATGGCTACTGTACGAAGTTAGCACAAACATATGTCCTAAGTTAATGCAGATTTACTATCTTAAGGCTGAAATGGGCCCCTCTACACTAACATCAAGTCAGCAGGGCTGCATTCCTTCCAGAGGCTCTAGAGGGCATCTGTCCCTTTACTTTTCCAGCTTTTAGAGGCCACCCTTATTCCCTGACTCATGGGTGGTTCCTTCTCCATTCTCAAAGCCAGCAAGGTTGGGCTGATGCTGCCATCCATCAGCTTCTTTCTCGTCTGTTTTCATCCTCATAGAGCTTTACGATGACACTGGGTATAGTCAGACAATCCAGGATGACCTCCCTTCTCAAAGTCAGTCAATTAGCACCCTTAATTCTACCTGCAACCTTTACTTCCCTTTGCTGTGTAACCTGAAGAATCACGTTTATAGTACTAGGATGTGAATGTCTTAGGAGAAGAAAGAAGGGACAGCATTCTGCTAACTCAGGATTCATTGTTGTGCTTGTTTCTTAGAATGCTGTTGCCTTCTTTCTACATTCAAAGCAAGCTCTTAATCCCAAGGAAAGCAGAGGGTGGACTTTGAGGCTGCTAGTGTTCCTACTTAGCTATATAATAGCACACTTACCTTGCCCTCATTTTTTTTTCTTTTTTTATTAAAATATTTTAAAATTTACATATACTTGCCATTAATTGTAATCCCCATGTATTCCCCATCACCATCTCACCAGTGCAC
>JAGFMF010011780.1:80681-101777 GCA_019455555.1 Galemys pyrenaicus
GGGTGCACAAGGGACTGAGGTGATGGTGCACGGGTGAAATGGTGGTGGGTACTCCCTGGGGACTACAAATGATGTCAAATAAAACTAATAAAAAAAAAAAAAGAAAATGGAAAGGAAACCTAAGAAAAAGATATTAGGCCACCAGATAAATTGGCAGATAAGTTCTCTAAATCATTATAAGATGAGTATTAAATGGGATCTTACTTTTTGTAGTCACAAACTGATGAGAACAAGATTTAGGGACTTATTTTATTTTTAGTAAGAAAGAGTATATTCCTGATCAAAAACAAGCACATAGGAGAATCGGCTCTTGCATATGACACAAATAACAATCCTGAAAATTAATATATACACTGAAAATACCTAAAGGGAGAAAAGTTATGGGTAACTATATTTTAAATGCAGAAACATTTTTTAGTAGTAGAATAATCTCTTGGTTTTAAAACCCCATGCTTCTCCCTGACACCTACATCAGTTAATCTTTATTTAAATCCTCTTTTTCAAGTTTTCAGTAGCCTTAAAGTGAAATTTTCTAATTCTGGTAATTCTGGTAATTCAGATGTGTAGTGTGTTATGCACTCTTGAAACCTGAATTGGCACAATTGCAAATTATTCTCCTCTAGATTCTTTCACTCCTATTGTTTTTGAAATACTCGTTATCTCACGCTTTACCAAAATGATTTAACCCTTCTGTATAGTGGGTTTTCAAGATCACCCTAAATTTCTCATTCCTATTTCCACTTTGGTTTTACTTATTTTTGACTTCTTAACTGTATTTTTTATTTATCTACATATTTTTATAGATTCAAACAACAAACTACAAGCATGCAGAACACAGGCACAGCTGCACTGGCTTCAACATATTCTACCATGAGCAAATTTCAGAATAAGAAAAAAACTTCTGTTTCTGTTCTATAAAACTGGCATTCTCGGGGAGGTAGGATTAGTTAAGCAATGATCCAAAACTATAGCAGCAGCAATCAGTTCTGAGAGTTGGTTAAATGACTGATAACATGTTTAAAACAAACACATAACCTTAAGACTTTCTTGAACTAACAAAATCTATTGTCAAATCTCCAGCATATGACACAAATAACATTTGTGTCAGGAAGAGATTACATTTCATTGCCTAGAACAGAAAAACCATTGTTGGTGGCATAGAGGCATATGGGTTTAGTTTTTCGCATATAAAAGAAACTAGAGATAGGTACTCCAGGGCCATTATCAGGGAACCACGTTCCATTTTTCTTTATGATCTTCAATATTTAGCACTGGTCTCTATCCTAAAAGTTACCATATGTTTCAATATAACTTCTGGACTCCCGTTATCATTACTACATTGCAAGAAACTGGTAGGAAGAAAAGGATAAGAACAAAAGAACATGATCCTGCCTTGAAGATATTTCCAGAAATCTTCAGCTTGGATTGCATTGCCCTAGGTGAAGAAATATCACAGTTGTTGTTTTTACTGTCTTCCAAGGTGGGCACATTGCTCAGTAAGAAAGGAACAATGGATACTGGGTAAGTAATTAACTATCTCTGCCTAGTTAGAAATAGTAAATTTAGCTGAATAAATAACAAAATACATTTATTGTGACAGACACACAGAACTGAAATTTTATAGATGCAATATAAACGTTACTGACTTACCAGGTGAAATTGAAGTAAGACATTATACATTCTCTGAATTACATATAAATGTTTTGATTTTCAGGTAATTAGAAAATTGCCTATTAAGAAGACTTTCAAAACTAATTACAATAAATGAGCCAAGCAAGTAGTCTGAATATTTCTTTAGATCTTTTATGTAACACTCTACTGGAATTGGGGATAGTGGCAGGGAGAGAAGGCAGGAGAGAGCATTGTCTCAGTAATTGGTCACAAACTTAATGACAATATGTCTTTCAAGATTATTATCTGACTTGATCAATGACATATCCATCAGACAGAATTCCAAATGACTTTTCATTGAGGACACTGACATGGACAAGGCAAATAAATCTACCATATCAGTCCTGGTTTCTCCAGGACTGAATGAATTTAATACAGTAAGTATGTATTTAAAACCCACTAAGAATCAGGCATCTAGAACAATCATCAGAATCCACAAAAACTCCTCAAGTTGGACATCTACTGCTATATGGTTAAAAAAATAAAAAGCTTTTTTGAGGCAACTTTTAAACACCAACTAAATAATACTAACCTACTGCCCACTATGTTCCACTTAATTCTCCTTAATGCTTATTCTAGTTTCAAGAGTTTGATAGACATATCTGTTCCTAGAGTTCGAAGTATGAAGTGATAGGAAACACAGCTTCCCTTTGCTATGTGACTCCCAATATGACCTACTTGAAGAGGTATAATTGCATACAAGTACATGTGTTCTTTTTAAATTCTAAATCACTATATTCCAAATATTTTTTTGCTAAGCTTCATAAGTGCAGATATTTCAGCTAACCAGATCTGTAATACAGTGTGCTCTCCACTGCTATTCTAGCCCAAAGCTTTATATTTTGAACACAAAAATATTTGATACCTGAGATAAGTATTAAATTTATCTGAGAGGTTTCCATTTTAAACCAAATCAGTGTTTCATTTCTCACTTGCTGGATTTTTCAAACTGTTTACCAAAGAAAAGAACACTCTGTGCACTGAACCATTCAATTCATTTTGGTCAGATGTATGATATTTTCCTTTCTAACAAAAGTGCCTGTAAATCCCAGAGTAGCCCCATGCTGCTTTTTCTTTAATGTAAATTGCCCCTGTGGACTGCCACTTAAAAAGTTCAGTAAATAGATTAATTTCCCATGTCCCCTCGAGTCTTTCTGAGGGTAATTTTTCCAATCTAGCAAAGCCAGCTAACTGAAAGTCAGGTTTCAATGTTTAAAACAAAGCATTCCAACAAGCTGATTTACACTGAAAACTGTGAAACTCCCAGGGAATTATGGGCAGCTAAGCTGATGGCTCTAGGGAGAAGGAGCTGTTGATGGAAAGTTACACATGCAATGTTTTTGTAAATTTCTGGATTCTTGCTAGCAATGAAGGAAAATACTGTATAGCAAGATAACACACCTACAGATCAGAAGAGGAGAAATATAATGAGTCTAGTAAGATAGAATTGATCATATATTTATTAGAGTCTTAAGGAAATATGAAAATAAAAACCAGCACACATAGTCATCATAGGTTCAGTAATCCTGGTGGAAGTGAAGATTAGCTGTCTGTAACATTAATTAATTTTTTGTTCCATCCATGCCTTAGCAACTGTTAGAACAGTGGGAGCCACAGTGAAACTGAAAATGTTTGCAAGTATGCTTGGTTCGACACTGAGAGGATATCCATTTCTGCTTTAGGAGATACTACTTTTATCCTAATGTATTTACACCTCTTCTCAAAAATCTATTTTCAATGATAATATCTTAAAAGATTATTGAAAACAAAGCAAAAGGAAGAAATATTTATTAAAAACCAAATAAGAAGCATTTCATTAGCAGTTTTTGATTGTAAGTCACCTAGTCTACAATAACTCCTTAAGTCAAATAGGTAAGTCATTTACCTATTTTAAATAAAAGGAAAGATTTTTTAAAAGGCACTGTTTGAACCAGCAATTGGTAGGACCTATACACTTTCCCTCTGGTTCCAGTTAACTTTTCTTTTCAATGTATAATCTGAAGTGTTCAACTGGGAGCAAAAGATGTCTATTATTGGACCTGAGGAAGTTTACGAGTCTACTGCCAAAGAGTTTAAAGTTAACAGAAAGAACAACTGAAAGATGAAGTGGATCTCATTTACACATGCAATGAACAACAAAACAAAAACAAATTCATAGTCAAAGAATAGACTGATGGTTGCCACAGACAGGGAGTTAAGGGTGAACGAAATGGGTAAAGATTGTCAAAAGTGACAAACTTCCAGTTATAAAACTAATAAGTCCTGGAGATGTAAAGTATTACATGGAAACTATAGTTAGTAATACTGTATTGCATATTTCAAAGTTAAGAGAGTCTATCTTAAAAGTTCTCATGACATAACACAAAAGCTGTAACTATGTTTAGTGATGTGTGTTAGCTAGACATAGCATGGTGATTATTTTGCAATATACCTAAAATTGGAATGACTATATTCTACACCTGAAACCCATATAATGGTATATGTCAGTTATATTTCAAAGTTTAGAAAGATGAAGTAGAACAGGACTTAGAAAAAGAGAAATAGAGAGAGATGATGTTCTCAAATGGAAGTGTTAAAATCTTGCTTCCAAATGTGACTGCATTAGGAGAAAGGGCCTTCCAGAGGACAAGGTTAAAAGAGGGCATCATAACAGTGAGATCCCAATCCAATATGGCCAATGCCCTTAAAGAAGAAGACAAGTCACCAGTGAAGCACTTGCACAGAGGAGAGGCTATGTGGACACAGGGGGAAGCTGGCCATCCTCAGCCAAGAAGAGAGACCTTTGGAGAAGACAATTCTGCCAGCACTGTGACCTTAGACATTTCAGTCTCCAGAAAAAAAATATGTTTCTGTTATTTAAGCCACCCAGCCTGTGTACTTTGTTATGTCAGCCCTAGTGGACTAATGCAGATGGGGAAAAACAATATATAACAACAAAGAGAGGAAAAAACAGGGTGCATTTTTTAAAGGACTGAATGGTCTACTGTAAGCAGCAATGGATATAAATTGAAAATCAATTTTGATCCTGCTATGAAAAACTTGATTTCTTATAGAAGATTGATCAAAAAGCCAGAGGATCATAAGGTTTTCCTTGTTCCTCTGCTGACAGAAAAAAACCAAATAATTTCCTACTCCTAAACACACCCTGATTTGCAGGACAGAATGTTCCAGGAGACAATTCCCATTTCACTGTCTTCCCGCTGTTGAAACTCCTGCACTTTGGTAAGGCCTGGCAGTTAGTTCTCTTAGAAATGGTCTGAAACTTGTCATTTAATTTCTTTAAATTGCTGAACACCTCTATTGGGAGCTAATAGAACCTGAAAAATTGATGGACTCTAATAAAGCCTCACTCTGGAAATAAAGCTGATATAATTATCAGTCACGTGTGTAAAGTTAAGATAGATATTTCCAAGTTATCCTATAGGATTTTACCAACTTGTCAGAATTCATCTTCTCAGAGAAAATATGTTATGGATTTGGGTTATAATAATTACTATAAATGTAATGTTCTTATTTTTAACTTTATATGCATTTTTATGCTAATGAACCATGTCATACTTCTTTACCCTATCTTTGCAAAGCCCAGTATATCACTTAGTGTCATTAGTCCCTCTATTAACATTTGTAAAATGAGTGGGTCAGTCTATCAATCATTCACATTTAATGAGAATATCTTTGTGGCAGTATGTACACCTGAGCCTTCCCTTTCTTCCACTCAAAGTGAATTGTTTGTCTGCCCTGGGAGCACTGTTTAGTAAGCAAGGTGGTACCGTTACGTGGCTAAGGTTTATGGGTTAGGATACATCATTAGTCCACCATTTCATTTGATATGGTTTTTTTCCCTGCCATCCACTCATAAAAGTCTGCACGACTTTTTCTTTTCTTCTCTCAGTTTTCCCCGATACATATTTTTGATGTTTTAGTATCATATTATGTATAGACCTGTAATGACGCATGGATCACTGTAGCCAGGACTGAAATGTAGATGTGTAAACTGCACTGCACAGTCCCAGACAATGTCACTCTTAAAACTGTCTACATGGTGCTTATGTGCAACAACCAGTTATTTTAAAAAATTAGTTGTTACTAGATTTGGGTCTGGTTTACAGTTAGAACAAATAATGATACTAAAAGAGATATATCAATAATTTAAAAAATTATTCACTTAGTTCCTCTGGAGTAATTTATTTCTCAAATTACTTCTTATTTCTGACAAAACAACTATTCTGCATTTTATTTTTATATTACATGCATATACTGTTAAATACAAAAAAAGGGTAATACAATTAATTTTCACAGGTCAAATAGAACAGAAAGTGAAACTCTCAGAAATGTTAATACCTGATTAAATCCCCATTCCAAGGCATACTCTCTAGTTCCCTACCAACAATATCAATAATCTATGTCTATTCCTCTGGACAGTCTCCCTGCTCAAGAATCAACCAATAAATAACAAGTAGTAATGAGAAGTGGCTTTTATTTTGGATTTTGTTGAAACAGAATCATTATGTACAGTTCCCTTCCCTTATGTTTCTTAATGATATATGCTGAAAATTCCCTCAAGTTGACTTCTGAAGATCTACTTCATTCCTTTTAGTGCATAAAAGTCCCTGGAATATATTATCAAATTTTATTTCTTCTTCCATTGATGTATATTATTTTGTAGACCACTGCAAACTATCCAACACTAAAGAACATATACATATTTCCTAACATATATTGGTGTTTATAATCCCAAGATTACTGTTGAATATGCATTTCTTATTTCAATAAATAATATTATGAATATAAGTCTCAAATATATGAAGATGGATCTAGGTGCTATATTATTTCAATTATTTATTTATTTGTCTATATCTATGCAATTACCATAAATGTTTTGAATCTCAAATTCATAGTATGCCTGAATATGACATTTAATCAAATATTTGAATATTTAATAAGATAAGTACTACCTTACTATTCCTTTTCTGTTTCCTTTCAAGGTATAGATTTATTTTCTAAGGTTTTTCTTATGTTCCCAAGGTAGTACCAGATCTTTTAGGATATAAGCCTTATCATTCATGTTCAATGATAAGAAAGAATATCTCTCCTTATAGTTGTTTTACAAGAATTTATCTATTCAACAAATGTCTCACTATCTGAAAAAAATCAGAGAACAATGAGGAGGAAAAACTCCCTTCCCAAAAAGATAAACAGCTAAGATTACATCAAACTAAAATGCTTCTGTACAGCAAAAATACCTTACTCAAAACAAAGAGACATCCTACTGATTGGGAGAAAATTTTTGTATACCATACAACTGATAATGGACTGATCATGAAGCTATACAAAGAACTCACAAGACTTAACAAAAACAAAGTAAACAAGCCAGTCAAAAAATGGGCAGAAAAACTTAAAAGACACTTCTCCAAAGAGGATATGCAAATGGCCAACAGGGATATGAAAAAAATGTTTAACACCCCCCATAATCAGTGAAATGTAAATAAAAATCACAAAGAGATACTACCTTACACCAGTAATACTGGCACATATTAAAAAATATTAGCAACAACAAATTTTGGTGAGGATGTGGTAAAAAAAAACTGCTGGTGGGAATGCAAACTGGTCCAACCAATATGGAAAGCTGTGTGGAGGTTCCTCAAACTACTGAAGAGGAGCTACCATATGACCCAGCAATTTCACTCCTAGGAATCTACACAAAAGACACAAAAGCATTAATTCAAAAGGATACCTGTACCCCTATGTTTATTGCAGCACTATTGATAATAGGTAAAATTTAGAAACAACCCAAATGCCCAAAAATAGATGACTGGATCAAGATGTGGTATATATACACAATGTAATACTATATAGTAATCAAAAAAGATAAACTCATGCCATTTGCAGCAACATGGATGGAGCTAGAAGGAATTATGCTCAGTGAAATAAGTCAGAAGGAAAAGAAAAATATCAATGGTTTCAATTATAGGAGGAAGACATGGGAACCAAATAAGGGGTCAGGGAAAAAAATAATAACAATAAAAACTAAAACAAAACAAAACAAAAATAAACAGACAACTATATATCAGAGACATTTTGCAAGGGGTGGGGGTGGAGGGATTAAAACGATGTTGGGAAGAACACAAGGGAATATGGTGATAGAACATGGTGAATTGATGATGGAAATTCTATGGAGACTACACCTGAGAAGAGAAAGCAAACATTGTACAAAAATGAACAATGATGTAAATGTATATAAATAAATAATTAAAAAATGAATTAAGTGAAGAATTCCTAAAAACTTCATTTATTCATGAGGTAAAAGAATTCCTAAAAACTTCATTTATTCATGAGGTAAAAGAAAAAAATCCTTTCCTCAAAATTCCTTTCTTATATTCTTTAAGAAAAAAAGAGGATAATTAAAAATAAATATGGCAAGTAAATGCTACAAAGAAAAATAAGGCAAGAAAAAGAGAAGTAAATTTCAAGTACAAAGTACAGTTTTATTATTTCAAGTCGGTTTATTGAGGATAGTTTCTCTGATAATGAGGTATTTGAAAATAGACCTGAAAGAAGTTAAAAGTGCCAGATGATAGAGAAATTGATATGTATGTAAGTAGGTGTGTAGGTAGGTAGTTAGACAGACAGACAGACAGACTGATCTGGAGTAGTAAGTACAAAGGTAAGAGGATGTTTGCTGTGTTCAAGGGACAGCCCAAATTGCACAGAACCCAAGCAGACTACTCAAGAGGAAGAATGATAGAAACCATGAGGTCAGAAAGCTACTGAGGAATGGAGCAAAGATCATATTGGTCCTAAAATACATTTCAAATTTTGGCTTTTGTTTGAAATGAGAAGTCATTGAGTTTTTTAAGTAGAGGGGTTAAATGAGTTACTACAGTGTTAAAAGGATCACTTTAGTGCTCATGTAGGAAATAGATCATGGAGAGTTAAAACTGAAGCAAGGTACCTATCAAGAGAGTTTTCATGTGACAAATGTGGTAGGAAGAACTAGGAGTGATGAGAAGTTGTCAGAATCTACGTATACTTTGATAGGAGAGTTATCAGGATTTGTTAATGTGAAGCTACAGTCATGATTAGAAAATAAATCAATCAGCAGTTTGTGCTTTCCTCCAGTTATGTTCACCTGCCCGAGTATAGTCATGGAGTGCAGAAACTTGGATTTTAATTCACGTAAGGGCTTTACTAGGCTAATGTAAGGGAGGGAGAAAGAGACAAGGGAGTATGTGTGAGGAAGTAATTTTACTACTACATCATGAAATTTAAATGGACATGATGAAAAGTTATGATGTGTGCACAAGGAAAATGATAAGCGGTGATATTAAGGTAGAATGTCCAATTTAAGATCTGGTGTCAACCTGTGAAGTTTGGAAATGAGTTTATTGACTGGATTAAGTTAGAACAACAGTAAGTGCTATCATAAAATGGATGGTTGAAAGAGATTGTGAAAGGGGAACTTACTGGCAATGACAAAGTCAGGGTCAGACCACAGAAGTGGGTATTTTACTTAGAGTAGAATTAAATAGGATGAAGGAATTACAAGTCTGGGGACTTAGATGGGTCATCCACATAGTTACTTTGTTTGCCAGTAATTAAATAAGAGTGAGGATGGAAAGAATGGCAGTAAATCTACCAATAAGTTTGTCTTTTCAAGTAATGGGAAGGAATAACTTCTTATATAAGAATGGGTTGTTCCAAACATTTCTTATTCTCAAATTGGTCAATATTCTGTTGCAAAAACCAACCACTGTAGCAAAGTTGGTAAGTTCCACGATGACTCAATATCTCGAAGGCCTCCTTCTAGAGATGAGAATATAAATATCATGACTAATAAAGGTAGAGGAACATTTCTCCAAAGGAAATTCAAGCTATTAAGGGAAATTCAAGAAAAATAAATTCAAGAAAAAAAGGGAAAATGAGTTCTGGATGGCAAGAAACAGGTATATACAACAGGTATTTATAGCTGAAACAATACTGCTAAAACAATACCGAGGATATTAAACCTTGGTTTACCAAAGTTTTTTTTTTCCCCCTTAGATTTCCATAGATTGGATAGACAGATAGAAAGAACGATAACCTCAAAAGTCTCAAAATTCATACCCAGTGGTTACACTATCAAGGTATTATCTACCTTGACCTTATAATATGGAATTTTTTTCTAACTTTGGAATCTAGTTGGTCAATCACAGCATTGCTTGCCTCAAAGGTGAAAGCAGTGGCTTAAATTACTTTTTTCTTAGAAATAATATTTGTGGAATTATTAGGCCTAACCTTGTCCTTCTTTCTTACTACAAAGATCCATCTGCTCAAGCAAAAGATTTATTTCTATCTCTATTCTTTCAGCCCTCCAAAACAAAGCCAATGAACTATAAAATTTGTTCTCCTATAGGTATGATTTACATTTCCCAATCTCTCTTCCAATTTTGTTGCCTGTGTGAATAATTCAGTCTTTGGATCATGGGTGGAAATGATGTATGCTATGCCACTTTACTTGGTCTTGATTGTAAGCACCTATGTTCCCTCTGATGATACTGTTGATAGAAGAAGCCCAAATACTTGAGTCAGCACTTGGAGAAAGAGTTGTCCCAAAAAACCATCCAGCCTGATGAAGATGGAAAACTTGCACAAGAAACACACTCAATATGTGAAGTCATAAAGATTTGTGACATTTGGGTTTATTTGTTACTGCAGCTTTCATTAGCCAGCTCTTAAATGATAGAAAAAAGAAAGACAAATAACACTATGTCCTCTCTGTTGGTACATGTCTTGAAGGAATAGCTAGCATCCTTTTTGCTTTTAAACCACATGTCTTTACCGGGACCTAATTACTTGCATAAAGATAACAGAAAGAATCCAGATTCACAAAGGCTGCCCTGGGAACATTCATGACAGCCATTTTTGGAAAGCATCATTAAGGAATATTTTAAGACTTGCTTTAACCCAAGAGCATTATCTGAAAATATTTGACATTGCTTTCTTTGTTATTAAGTCTAAAGAGAGAAAAGTTTCCTGACATGAAGAAAATCTGAGGTAAGATAGATTATTTCACCACATGACCAAAGTTAGAAATTCATAGGAAAGTACAGGACTTAGCATATGATAGTTAGGTCTTATAATTTTGACTATATATCTTCAATTTATCTCAGTTCTGAGGTGACATGCCCTCATTATTTCTTAGCTGAGTCTCTTTTTTTTTAACTTCTTTATTACTTTTAAAGAACGATTTCTCCTAACATGACATTTAAAGTGGAAATATCATTATTGCCTGCCTTGGGCATTTTATCCAATGCATGCAAAAATACATTTTTTAAGTGCTGTCATAGAATAAAATAAAAATAAAAACCACAAGCCATAAATGGATGGCATTATAACAATATACCATTATTGTCTTTCAACTTATCAGACTAGTTTCATAGAAAGATAGCACTGGAGACCACTTTTCTGCCATTTCCTAGTAGGACACTAGTTTACAAAGTATACCTGTGCAACAAGCCTACAGATCATCTGCCCAATCAATTATTTTGGAATGTGCACAGTGTTGACTTATTTTCAGCCTGACATTAACACCCTCAAAAATAAATGGGCAATTTGAAAATACCTCAATGATGATCAGTTGTGAATAAAAATAGGGAAATAATAATAATTACACTTAAATAATTCTAAATAAAAAATAAAATAGCATTATTCTAAAATCATGTTTTCTCACATTTACATTCTATTTTGATCAAAACTCAACATCATTCACAAGTTTACGCTGATATAATCATACTACTGTGACTGGATATAGATATCTACTTCTGACTTTCAATATGATCTTATAAAACTTATCATATTTCCCCAACTTTAATAAGATATAATTGACACAGAACACTATCAGTTTAAGGGTACAGCATAATGACTTGACATATGTGTGTGTCCCAAGTACTTATAACAAGTAGTTTGTTGTTTTTTCATCCAGGTAACATTGGTCCATAACACTGTACATGACTCAGAGGTACTGGACCACACCTCCTCAGATGATTACCACCACACCACACCCACCACCAAGTTACCCAAGTCCTCCACTCTAGGCCCCTGGCCCTACTGCATGCTCTGCTCTCCACCTCCCTCCTCGCTCTCCAGTAGCCTCATTCTATAGTAAGACATGTAGGGTTTGCTATTGGTTTGGTTGGATCTGACTCTTTGTCTTGTTTTTCTATTCCACATAAGTGAAACTACTTAGCCGTGTGGCCTTGACCAAGTTATTTACCCTTTGGAAATCTTGGGTTTTTCATAGCATTTCTGTGAAGTTTAGAATTTAAAAGGTGGTATATGTACCTTAACTCTGTACCTGTCACAGTGTAAATACTCAATAAGGATTCATTCTCTATAAATCATTGAGTCTAGAATTACTACATTCTACCAGGGAAAATCACTGAGTATCCTCAGCAGCCCACTTTTATCCAAAAAATCTTAGATGTAGTTAGAATCATGAATGACCACAGGGGTGCTATCCATGGTGGAGAGGGTTTTACAACTCCTGCAACATTTCTGGTGATCAACTTTGCTGAGCATAAAGACAGCTGCAGATGTCTCTATCACATAATCAGCAAGGTGTTGAAATAGGAGGAGCTCAGGCACTGCTTTCAAAGAGTCTGGAAAGGGGACACCCAATATACAGACAGAAACTAATCACTACAAAATATAGCCAATAACAAACAGGTAAACTTTGCCAACTTAGGAATCACATGTTCAGGCCAAACTCACTAACATCTGCTCAATCAAATGTGCTAAACTTTCCTGGCTTGAGTTCCTACAAAATGAAGTCCTTCCAGCTGTGAATCTCTAGAATTGCAGGTTAATTCTTTATACTTGGCAGAATCATTAGGAAGGCAAGCTTGAATGGGAGAAAGAGCTAGCAGTAAAAGTGTAAAATGTAGCCCAAGAGGGATCTGAATTGATGTTTTCTCCTATTTTTATTCTTACTTCAGTCTCAGTTATAAGTATGTTAAAGTGTGGATGTAGAATTGAGTAGGCTTGTGCTTTCTGTCCCACTGCATTCCATGCTGCCCTTGAAGATTCATATAAAGACCACCTTTCCTATTACACTTCTCTAGATCCTTCTAAATGAATGTCATCTATGCCTTCTCTGACAATTTCTTTAAGTCACACATATTTTTCCTTAAGTATAAGAGACAGGATTAGTTAACAAGAACAAAAACCTGGAAGTTCAACAGTCCTGAGTCAAATTCTGCCTCCACCATTACTTTTTATGTGGTTTGAGCATTCATTACATTATCTCTCAAATGTGAGGTGTGATATCATGTACAGAGTTATGGTGAGCATCAGCTAGTGTCATGCATGTAAAATCCTTAATGGACTCAGAGTGATTATTCAAAACATGATGGCAGTTAAAGTATCACCACTGTGTGGTACATATTATAGTACTTCTTAGCTCCCCTGCCATGACAATGCTCACAGAGAAAGATACCAAAGATAGCTTGTCCCCAGAGAAGGAGAATGTTATTCCTGGAGAAGGGGAGGTTTCAGACAGAGGAGGCCACCAAACTACAATCATGGGGTGTCACAATGTTCTTGAAACAAAATAAAGTTAATTCTAATATACTTTATTATTTTCAAGTTTATACATATGCAGTATGTTGGTGTGGCAGTAAAGGTTCAGAGCCAATGCACCTTCAAAAAGACAGAGACACACACTACTAGTACTTATAAAAGAAATAACAGTATATAGTCAAAGTTTTTAAATGCGATATTATCATACAAATAAATAAACAAGCAAACTTAAGTGAATTATTTGACTAGAACAATATGCCCATGTGTGGTTAATATATATAACTCTGCAACCAAAACACATAAAACACCTCAATATTTTCATACTGATAACCATTGAAGAGTGGCTACACTCTTCTTTTTTTATTTATTTTTTCAGAGAATGCAGATGACCAATAGCTGATGCTCTGAATGACAGATATCTACTCTAAGTTTGAACTACAGAAAATAAGGAAAGGAATATACAAACAAAGAAAAAGACAGGAAAAGCATTTAATTTTTTCATAGTAACAAAGGGCATTTTCATCCCCCCCCCCAAAGTAAGTACATCAAATAAACCATCCTATCCATTAAGCACAGTATCCATGAAATTAATTTAAAAAAAAATTCCTGTTTATAAGGAGGAAACAGAGAAGCCACGAGAAGAGTACAGTAATCCAGGACTGGTGACAAAGATGGACCATAACCTGCCTAGATTGGCCTAGAGTTGGGGAGGAAGGAGAGAACTATGAATGGGAGGAGTCACCCAAAGCAGTACCTCCCATTCACTGGTTACTTTTTTAAAAAGATTAATTTTATTTATTTATGCATAAAAGAATTGGGGTGTAGAACCAGAGGTGGGGGGGTAGTGAGGATTCACCAGAGACAGGGTAGGGAGGAGAACAGGTGGATTGACTGAAATACACTGCTGAGGAGAGCAATGTGTGAAAAAGGAGAGAGGTCTGCTGCACCATATGGGTTGGCTCCCTCACCAGGCATAGAACTCATGCTTCAGTGGCTGGAGGTAGCATCATAGTGCTGAGACTTAACCTCTTGTATCACCTGGGAGGCCCCTCCCATTGGTTACTTTGCAGAATACAACCAGGGAAACATTTGCCTCACTCTTTTCCCTCCATGAATCTCCTTTTGGGGTTCCTGTTGGACTTCCCAATCCAGAGCCAGTTGAGACAGTCCTTACAGGTCAATCTTCTAGGACCCAGAGGTTAGACAGTGGACCTCGCATACTAGGAATGGCCCCTATATCCACGCTCACACTAACCTCTGACCAGGGGACAGCAATACTAATTCTTATTCAGTCCTATCACCCCAGATATGCAGTAAGAAACTGAAAAGAAATTCAATACCTCACAAAACTTAATGTCCTATAAGAATTGGGAGAGATGTAAGAACACTCCCTGCTTTGGCCCAGTGATTTAGCAAGAGCTGTACCATTCCCTCCTTCTCTGAAGAACAGGACTATCCACTGAGTGTCATCAGTGAAACATTAGAAGCCATCATCAGGCAGCTGACTGCTTCTGACAGGTTTTCAGGACAATGACTTTGTAGAATCAGAGCAGATTTGACCAGCCCACACGTTCTATCCCAATGTTAAAACACAAGTTTAACTGCAAGGCTTCCAAGTCCTAATCCATGCTTCTGTGGTGTGAGGTGCTGACAGAATTATGGCCTTTTTGCTCAGGGTTTCTGCAAATTCCCACAAGGGAACCAACAGAATTACAAATCAGGGAGTACAGATGGGCTGCCTTATGACTCTCAGTGTCTCCTTACAGACTGCAGAGTGACTTTTTGGAATATGAAATTGAAGCCATGAGCATGTCCAACATAAATTTGCCTGTCTCATGGGGAAGTATTTCAACTGTTATTGCAAAACTAACACAAAGTAGTACCAAACTATAGAACAACTTGCTTCATCACCATCAGTATTTGCTGTGTTCTGTAAGAAAGTCAGCTTTGTTTCCCTCCCTCCCTGCAGCCTCCTCAGCTGAATTCACACTAAATGTAAAAGATCAGAATATTCATTTCCAAATGAAATTTACTGATAACTCAATACCAAAGTTAGTTCACCATTGTTGTCACAAATCAGATGAAACACTACTCAGTAAAGAGAGGAAACACAAGAACATGGCAAACTATGATTTCTAAAACATGCCTATTGGATTCTTTGCTCATCCATGATGGTGTAAGGTAGCAGCTGGGTGTTATTACTGCCTCTGTTTTAAGGTGAGATTGATACTTACCAATGTCATGGAGTTTTCAAGGGGTAGCGCTGGCCTTGGAGCCCAGGTGTTTGACTAAGAATGTCATGCTTTTTCCACTGTTCTGTGCTGCTTCTTGTGAGGTCAACACTACAGTTATAATAATGCAGACTCTCCTTAGAATGGCAGAAACCAATTCCTAAATAAATAGTTCTAGCAAATACATGTAGTCACACTTTAAAGTTGTTTATATAATATCATCAAAACAAAATAAATATTGAATGTTTTTCCTCAATCATACTGAACATTATTATATGAGAGAATCGACATCCATGATCATCAGTGCCATGTAGAGAATATATTTGGATGATTTGGTGGAGTTCTTTTTATTCTTCATTTTTTACACAAATAATTTGGGAAGAAAGAAGTTCAGTTAGGTTGTAGTTGGATGATTTTCCTCTGTGATGTGGGTAGTGAATCATCTAGCATAACCAGTATTTCATTTGAAACCCTCCAAAACTCCTAGAGAAACTCAAAATTTGCTTAGACTTTGAATAATTCTGTGTATGTTATTGAATGAGCCAATATGTATGGTATCATCTGCACAGAGCCTGCAACAAAGTAAGCACTTAGCTGGAAAGAAATCTGAAATGCTTATTAGGGTTTTCTTGCCTGGTCAACATATAATTTTGTATTATATCTGGAGAAGAAAAAAAATAGTGATTTATTCATTCTCTCTACTTTAAAAGGCCATCATCATCATTAAGATATAATGGATTGAGAAGGGAATATCTGTTTCAGTGATAATATAATAAAATGAATAATAATAGCAAAGAAATGTATGTGCAAAGCATAAATTCAGTAGAGGTAGATTTATCTTTCAAGATTGCTTCTTACTCCTTATAAATTTATCAGACACTAAGCAGCCTGAATTTATTAGGAAATGTGCAATTTAGTTTGCACGTGACTTAGACTGAAGTAAATGCTATTTTACAATCTTTCTTCCATGATGATAGTTCAGCAGGGGAATTGGCTCATTTTATTACATGATTCTATTTCTCTAGTGACACAAATCATGCCTCTATGATCAATGCTAAATTCTCATTCTTAGTCTTCTATTTCCCTGTGGTAGAAGACCATATGCCATAAGTCAGTATAGAGAGAGACAGATATATTTATGTCTGTCTCTCTGAATGCATATGTAATATAGTACATAATGAATAATATGTAATGTGTCTATACACTATTAATATATAAAAACTACATATATATAGTTAAGGATTTAGATACAGATACTGACAAGATGTTACAGTAAGATATGTGACAGGCATATGAACCTCAAGAATCGTTGATCCTGTTTCATTCTGAGGATTTAGAGAACCCTGACTGTTCTATTTTTCCAAATCTTCTCTTTTCTCTTTATTGAAGAGGTCTACACTCCACCCAACCAGCTCAAGCAGCCTTTTTGACACTGCATACTGTGAGTTGAAGTATCCCTACATAGATGTCCTTCAAAAAAGTTCTTTCCCGATACTTTCCTATTGAAATTAGTTGGCTCATTAAGTTGGCCTATTGCATTTTTCTCCTAGGGTTTTTTTTTTTTTCAATTGAAGTACTGCACTTTCACATTTTGTTTTATTTTTGGAAAAGCTGCACTCAGTTCCCAAGCTTACCTGCTCACTAAATAGGCCTCTTTTCAACTTAGAAGGAAAGAGCATAAGAGGAAAAAGTTCAATGTGAAGTGGTATCCCAGAGAATAAATAGAAGCAACTAATTAAGGTAATCAATTACAGTACATTTTGATCCTAGAACTATAATGGTGTTTAATTGAGAATCATCCACAGTGACCAAGCAGGAAGGACACATAATTTCCCATCCTGCTTTTACATGAACCAATTGACTTTCAGCCATTATCCACTGCTTTTAAAAAACTTATTAGCCCATTTAGGAAATAAACACCAATCTCCATCCAACCAGTATCTGGAAGTCATTCTTGACCTCTCCTACAGCCCCACCTCCATCATCAGCTTATCACCAAACCAAAACATGTTATTTCTTTAACATTTCTTTTAATATGTGAATTTTTCTCCACTCCCATTATGACCACCCCAGTCTGAGTAAGCACCGTTGTCTTTTGACAGGACTGCAGTAATAACCACATCCACAGCTGCCCCCTCACTTTTCACTCTGCAACCAGAGATGGTTCAAAGCATAACTCTTGATACACTGCTCCCATGCTTAAAATCCTTCAAAAGTCTTTTTCTCTCTCTTTCTCCACTGTCATTTCTGTTTGAAAACCAAAAAACAGGGAAGGAGGATTTGTACTTATTTCAGGAATCTGAGTGACTATAAATTGTTGTAGTATGTGTAACAGGCCATGTAAGAAAGAAATTCTATTCAGAAATAGAAGGACAAGACAACATAAAAACTATTTAGTGAGGAAACTAAAGCAATGCTGAGAAGAAGATAAAAGAGACATCACTGAAAAGTCAACATCAATCCAAAAGTTCAGATCAATGTAGAAGAATGAAGGACTCCAAAAAGCACACCACAATGAAATAAAATGGAATAGTGGGCTATCCAACGCATAAAACTCTTTGAAAGTTTCAGGAAGAGTTGGCAAGGATTTATTAAGAATAAAACAAAATGAAAATGAGGAAAATAACATTAGACAAAGTAAATGCAGTAGAATGACAATATTACATCTCAGATGTAAATAATATGAAACTTTTATGATACACCACGGATAATGATTTAACCAAAAACTGCAATGATCATAGTAGAAGGATGGGACACAGTTATGAGTGAACAGTCCTCATCTACCTTACTTGGAAATCAATAGATAATGCCGCAAATAGAAACAAGTTTTAAAATTATATTTGAATATGGTTTTTAAAATATGAAGGCAAACATGGAGCAGGAATGAAACAATACTTTTAAAGATTTGCTTCTCAAAAACTGTTAGGAGTATGGTAAGAGGACCAATTTTCATTAAACATTGTAGCACAACTTGGCCTTTAAATTATCATCCTATATTACTGGATCATAAATAAGTATTTTTAATGATAGGAATATTAAAATAGACTGTTATAATATCAACCAAGTAAAGAAATATTAATGTCAGGATAATATCAGGTAAAATAGAGTTCCAAGCAAATATATTACTAGTAAAATGGAAATGTTATTTGATGATAAAAGGAAAAACTTGCCAGGAATTTACTACAAATCTATACTTGCATCTCCCTAACAACACTGATTCAGAATGTAGACAGGGAAATCTTATATAATTACATGAAGAAATAAGAAATCCACAAATAATTTAGAAGAAGAAAGGGGCAGAGAACGATGTGTACACTTAACTGAAACCTAGCAGTTTAAGTTCAAGTTATTTAGCCATGAGAAATGGATTATGCAGGATTATTTATAGCATGTGTATTCATATTAGCCAAAAACAGGGGAAATTCAATATCTATCCATCAATAGCTAATAAACAAATTGCAATATATTCATAAATGAGCACCACTAGCAAATGAAAAGGTGGCTACTGACTCCTTTACATTAATAAACCAAAAGATAAACTGAGTGAAAAAAATCAAGCATTATGATTTATTATTTGAGAATACACAAAAAGTTAATCTACACTGACAGCAAGCAGATCAATTTCCTATAAATATAGTGGACAACACTGATAGCAAAGGAGCACAAAGGAATTTGGAGGTAACATAAATGTTCTATAGTTTAATTGGGATAGTTATAAGGGGTATATTGTCAAGATTCATTTATATACCTAGATGCCTTCCTGTATGTAAATTATAGTTCCATAAAGTTGACTTTTAAATTTTTAAGGAAAGATATATCAATAGGGCCTCTATAACAAAAGACTGTTCCCAGGGTGGTTTAAACAAGTTATTTCTCACAGTTCTTGCTTCTGAGAAACCCAAGGTCACAGTAATAAAGTGCTGGCAAAGTCAGTGTCCAGTGAGAAGTATCTTCCTGGTCAGTAGACTGTTGCCCACTATCTACTTGCTGTGTCCTCACTTGGAGGAGATGGGAAGGGGGCACAGTGAGAGGGGGATTGAGAGAGGAAGAAATGAGAAGGGGATGTAGATGTGGAGAGAGAGAGAAAGAGAGAGAGAGAGAGAGGGAGAGAGAGAGAAACTCCTCTCTGGTCTCTTCTTATAAAGGTACTGATCCCATGACTAGTGAGCTAGACCTCATGACCTCATCTAAACATAATTACCTCCCAAGGCGCCACCTCCAAAGCTGTCACACTGAAAACTAGGGCTTCAACATGAGTTGCTGAGGGAGAGAAGATGCAAGCATTCAGTACATAGCAATGTAGGGCCATCGAGCAGAGGAACATGGGAACCTGCTCCATATTGATTAGCAGTGGAGACTATAACTTGACAGAGGCAGGCCACTTTCAGACATCCAGTGAAAAAGGTGTGTGTGCCAACAAAAAGCAAGAGAACACTCTTCTCCTATAAGGAGGGCAACATGAGAGTGGCGATGGCACAAAATATACTTCAGTGGTCACAGTGAAATGGGAGAAGCAGCACTAACCAGTCAGGGTCATCAAGTGGTGCATTTTGGCACCAAGAGCAAGATTCAATTAGCTTCTGAAGACGTGGCTAGTGGCTCCACTCAGTTTGTTGTGCTTTATTACCATAACTAAAATGATATGAACTTTTAATATCCCTCATCTTAAAGGTGATGTGGTCAGGGGAAAGTGAAAGGCATACCTATTTTGTGGTGTTATAATGAACCTGGAAAAATAAGTAGAGACTTAACTGCTCTTAACTTCAGTTTTCATTTAACAATGGAAAACTATTATAGGTGATATTTTTTTAATTTATATATTTTCTTTTCTTTTTCACCCTAACCCTAACTAGTCTAGGTGATTTCCAAGGTATTTTTTTTTAATTCTTATATTCAAAGATATATTCCCTCCCCTTTAAAGCCATGGGAAGAAATAACATTTACATTTATAGTAATAATAAATAAATAAAATAGCAGTATTTATATGTATAGAAAGTAAAGATAATTATAACTATTGTAATATATTATCAATTATTATACAAAATAATACATTATAAAAATATTAAAAATAGTAAATGGAAGCAAGATAATTATATTTATTTTCTATCTATGAAATCAATATGATTTCTGTATAATAACAGTAGGTGGTTAATAAAAATAAAAAGGTTACAATTTAAATTAGAGAAAAAAGTATCACTTAACCAGGAACAAACATAACAGGCAATTTGAAAAATCTACACAGAACACTATAAATTTTCCAGAGAGCTATAAAATATAAGTAAATCAAAGGAGAGTCAAAATATTCCTGGATGGAAAGTCCAAACAAATTACACTGACCTCAGATCTCCTTTCAGCCAGCACTTTGGTCTCTTCTTCATAGTCAAAAGTTTTTCAGTTGTCAACAGTAGCACCTCCCCATTTACTTCTTCCATTCCTTACTTCCCATTTACTCTCCAATTAACTGCAATCAATTTGTGTCATTGACTTTAGGAACAAGTAAGTTGTCAGTGGCCTTGAGATTGTAGTGGCCTACAGAGAAGACACAAATTGATTGCAGTTAATTGGAGAGTAAATGGGAAGTAAGGAATGGAAGAAGTAAATGGGGAGGTGCTACTGTTGACAACTGAAAAACTTTTGA
>JAGFMF010011780.1:101827-198813 GCA_019455555.1 Galemys pyrenaicus
TGGGGAGGTGCTACTGTTGACAACTGAAAAACTTTTGACTATGAAGAAGAGACCAAAGTGCTGGCTGAAAGGAGATCTGAGGTCAGTGTAATTTGTTTGTGTCTTCTCTGTAGGCCACTACAATCTCAAGGCCACTGACAACTTACTTGTTCCTAAAGTCAATGACAACTTTGTAAACATTATCTTTACTGATATCTCAGGAGTATTTGTCAATGATGTGTTTCCTTTTCCAAAAAAACAACTTCCCTCTACTTCCAAGATACAACATTCTATTTATCTGCCTTCACTCTGGCTACTTATTCATTCTTATTTTATGACTCCTCATCTTTGCTTATACCGTAAATATTGGTGCTTTAATTCCTATGCTTTTTTTCATTTTGTAGATCTTGCCTGGAATATTATAATTACTTGTATAGTTTAACTAGCCTTTAAATAATGAAGACACCCAAATCTCAAACCTGTACCCAAGTCATCTCACTCTCATGCAGATTTCAATAGTTTATGGGATGTGTAATTTTACACATCCATCTCAAAGTTGACATATTCAAAGTTAGCATCTTTTCTATTCATTCTCACCTTTCCTGCGTTCCCTCTCAGGGGAATGGAACCAACATGTATGTACACAGTTGTTCCATAGTGTCAACTCTGATTCTTCCCTCTCCCTTATTTATCATGCTCAACCGATGACTAATTTCTGTAATTCTATCTCCTAAACAGCTTCCAAATATACCAAAGCTACCCATATCTATCCATTTCTGCTATCTTATCTCAAACATCATCACTTTTTTTCTTTTCTTCTGATATATTAGAGCTGATTTCTCTACCAAAATTTTTGACATTGCTTCAACTGATCCTCCATATTGCAGCCAGACAGATCTTTCTTCAATGTGAATCTGGCCAATAGACTCTTACTTAAGCCCTTTCAATTACTTCTCATGATCTTCAGAGTAAAGTGCCCTCTTGACTTGGCTACTGTCCAGAACCAACCATCTACATTCAGCAGCAGTCACACAGGATTATTTCCAATTTTTCAAGTTTCCTGTATACTGCTCTTGAATTTCTTTCATTTGTTTGCATGTCTACATGTCTACCGTAAGCCTCAAAACTAAACTTAGCTGTCATTTGTCTAGGAAGTCTCATTAACTCTGAGCCTGGAATAGACCCTTACCATACATCCCCCTAGCTTCTTGAGCCTCTCTTCTCATCAATCACGTTTCACTGGGTTATGAATGTCAATTTCTCTCCTGTTTCCAGCACTGGAAGCCATGAATGTGAGAGGAGGAATGGGTCTATCTGGTACATTTCTGGTCTATCTGGTACATTTCTGTATCACTAGGGCAGGCCCAGTTTCTGGCTCATAGTAGGTGCTCAGTAACTGTGGAATGAAATAACTTATTGATTGTAGACCTACAGTAATGAAAATTGTAATACTGGTACAAGAATGGACAAACCAATATGGCAGAAGAAAAGCCCCAAATAGATCCTCAGGAGTAAAGACATTAATAGAATTTAACAAAAGCATAATTGTAAACAAGTAGAGGAAAGTGAGAATTTCTTAGTTACAATTAGGTAACTTTTAGGTAAGGGGTAGAAAGACAGATTCTATAGTTAAAATTTATGAAAAAGTCACAAAATGTATTTGATTCCACAATTATTTATAAGACTATTATCATAAATACTACATTATAAATATCATGAACAAAATTAAAAGGCAAATTAAAAACTGGGGAAAATACGCTTATTATATATAAAAGGCAAAAGGTAAAAATACTTTTTATATAGATATGTAAAAAGATGATGATCCTAGATAAATCACCAAGGACATAAAAGAAGAAATACAAGTTAATAGTGAACAAAATAAATATTCAACTTCAGTTGAAATCAAAGAAATGCAAATTTTTTAAATGAGACATTTTTTAACCTTCACATTAAAAATTTTTAATATAAAAATTCTGGGCATATAAGCATTAGTGACACATTATTAAGGAAGTCAGAAATGAACAGACATCTATTAAATAATTTGCAATATGTATCAAGAATCCTTAAACCTTCTAAGAATCTAGAATCCTTGACCTTTGAAGAATCAAACTGAAGAAAGACTCCAAAGGGGATAAATTTTGCTCATACAAATATTAATTATAATGTTATTTACAACCATGTGGAATAAGAAATATTAAACATTAAGAAAGTTGTTAAGTACATTCTAATGTACCCACAAACTAAAGTGCTTTGCAGTTATAAGTATGTAGATAGATAGATGCAAAACTGCCTCATAAGTAAGACAATATTACCATTATAAAATTAAATATACATAAACATACACACAAAGAGGCTACAAGAAAACAAATTTGTTCAGCATGCTCCCTTTAGGTTAGGAGATTGAAAAACTGTTGTTTTCTTCTTTGCATGTTACTGTATTTTCATATTCTCCATAGTTAGTATATAGTTAGTATATATTTTATAATTCAGCACAACAAAAATAATAAAAATTGAGAGATTCTGATACAACTAGCTTAACTGTATGGAAAACATCATAATATGGAGTAAAATATTAATTTTTTGCATTCAAAAATGTCTTTGGAAAATAAATGTGGATGAATTCTAGGCCCAGTAACATGAATAAAATATACCTTGCACTGATTGTGAACACAACACAAGCACAGGAATGCTGGAGAAAGTGAGGGGATGGCTTAAGGCTCTGTTGTGGGACCTGGAGACCACAGGGAAAGGGAATTAAAGCACAGAGAGCAGGTTCCAAGAGCCCTGGCATCAGGGAATCTGAATCATAGATGGCAATATAGGTCATGGACCAGCAGACTTGGGAGATATGAGTTTACAACATCTAACAGAGTTCCTCTAATGTTGGAGCTAAGAAGCAAGTAAATTTGAGATGAGGCCTGAACACTACCATGCTATAGTCCTGTTTTAAAATGAAAACATGGCATTCCAGAAAATTCCTTAATAGTGATGATGTCCAGCTTTGAAAAAAAGAGAAACTTCAAGGTGTCTATGAGAGAGAAGATCAAAAGAGAGAGGAGACCAAAAAACCTCCATGTGCTAGGGAAACGGGACAATCAATGACCTTTGCACAGACTATGTAATCCCACATACGCTGCCGGCATTAAAATGAGCTTTAAAGCACAAATCAGTTAATTTGTTAGAATTAATTTCAGTATGAGTGTCATAAATCCCCATTAATAATGATTTAAGTAATTTAGAAACTTGTTTCCTTAATGTTGTAAGTCAAAAGATATGCAATCCAGTGCTGGGGAGCCCATGCACAGATCAGGGATTCAAACTCCTTACACCTTATTGCCTACCATCCATTAATTGTATCCTCAATTTCATCTCAAACTCTAGGATAGCACCTTAAGCTAGAGCCAACTTGTATACATATGCATCAATATTGGAAGAAATAAATATCAAAGAATGGCAAAGGAGACTTCCAGATACTGCTACCTGAGACATCTTCTTACATCATTCGTGGGAACTTAGTCTTAGGGTCACATTTAGATGCAAGAGAAGTTGGGAAATGCAGCATTTATTCTGGGTAGTCACATCTCCAGCTCAACATTATACTGCTACAGAAGGTGGGATAAAGAGTTTCAGGGATAAATAACAGTTTCCTCCAAAGAAAGATTTCAATAAATGAAGTAAGAGGGATGAGAATTCCAGAAGAGGAAACACTTTGTACAAAGTTAAAAAGGGGTAAAGAGCATCATGTGTCCAGGAAATAGTAAATACCATCCACCAACTAGGGACTGGCTGATTTAACCACTCTTTAATTTAAGTATGAAATGCATATTTGTCTCATGAAGGGGTGAACAAGGAGCCAATGACACTATGACTTCTATCACTTTGCTAGTCACCTTACTTTCTGAATGGGGAATAATTTATATCAGAATACATGATCACAAGCCATCGGTGGCTACTACTTTAAAGCACTCGCAGTGCCAAATTTGTTCTCATCTCCAGAGAATCATTAAAATGACTCAAACATGTACGAGGATGCGAACTTCAGATGACTGGATATACACTTACCCTGGGTGTTTTTGTTTTTTTTTAAAGCATTACATGCAAGTATGATTGCTTCATAGCTTCATTTCCAATAAACTTGACTTGAAGCAGGAGGTCTTTCCCTTAATCCAATCCCTCAGCCCTAATTCCAGAAAACAAATATGATGACATTTATCTGGCCCTTGCATGAGTCTTTAAAATTCTGGACAAATGCTTTTATGTGTTGCTGGAATTGAGTCTCCTAAGGAATGTGTGGTCAGCAATGAAGTGGCAGAGAAAGCAGCTCACTTGGTTATCCAGGATCAAGTGTTCTCATCCATACAGTAAAAACTCAAGGTGAATTTTTACTCACTGTGCAAGATACTTGTGATAGGAACACATTTGTCTCCGAAAAAAAAATATACCAGAGAAGCTGCAAGATAGCCATTTTTGCAACATTCAGTGTAGAGCTTCTGGAACAAATGCTACCTGTATGAAAAGTCTTTGGAAGAGAACACAGCCAAACAGCTGGAATGAGCTCCCTGATACACAGAAACTAGCCCTATCTAGCCTTGTTCCCACTGCAAACATCATTATGATTCCAGTTTAAGCAGCATTGTCTATGGGAAATATAATTACAACTTCTCATCGTTGTGATATGGCATTTGCTAACATCACGTGAGCTAACCACATTATAATCTTTTACTTTGTAAACAGCTGTGTCAGCTCAAAGAGGACACAAATGAATGTCCTACTTACCCTTTCACAATTTTCATATTTGAGCATGAAATCATGGGATCAAAGTATTTCTTCTAGTGCTCCTAGTATTTCTTTTGTAATTATGATACAGAGAAAATTAAAAATCCTCTCTTGAACATTTTAGCAGACACAACTTGCATGACCTTCATTCATTTTTGTATCAACTGCAAGATTTTTGTCAAAACCAGCCCTCCCAGATGTGTTTAACTGACAAAGGCTGCTGGCAGAACAGTGAGACAATATGCTACCATTTGAGTTTTTAAAAAGTAAATAACAATCTGTATGCACTATTTACATAGTCTGTCCTCTACCTGTTTTTCACATGGGATTGTAATGTTAAAGAACACAGACGCTCTCAGGATTCAGCCTGAAAGCACAGGTAAGTGCTTTAAGAAACCTGATTTCTTTTTCATGTGCATAAAGCTGAGCTGCTGACTCATAATTTATAGTCAATGAACATGGGTTTGCATTGATTGCCCCTTTAAATCCACATATGCTGTCAAATTTCTAAACTTTTTGGTCCCTAGATTCCTAACCTAGATAAAATGGAGGTAATAATAATAGTCAGCAATATAATAGTCTCAGAAAGGTTGTTAGAATCAACAAAGCATGTCATAACTTTTAGGGAGATTTTAACAATTAATCCTATGTGTTTTCAGTTGACTGAACTATTCCTCCAGTGGTGGAATGGTGTGGAAGTGGTCTGTCCTAGACCACGTGTTATTCACCTCTAATGCCTGGAGCATGACTCCTGTACTTGATTAGAGACTGCCTGAGCTCCAGGGCATAATTTGGGACAAATAAGCAGCTTTTCCCTGTACCCTAACAGAGTTTTAACTGGCCGCCCTTACTAAAGAACTAAACCAAATAGCCCTGACCACTATTAAATTGGTATGCTTAACCCTCTTTAAAATACCTATTTGAAGCTGAATATGCTCAAGTTCATAGAACTTGGCATCTGAGTTGGTGTAATAAATGTTTACAATCCAGCCAAATATATCTTTGGTGAAACCCTAGCTACAAAAATCCAACTGACTGTTATGTAAAGAAGGCAGGTGAGTCCAAAGGTTGTGTCCACTTGACTGCTATGAGTTGAACAGAATAGTTTTCTTGAGTTCCTGTAATTTGTGAAGTGGTTTACATGGACCTCAGCAATTCAAATTATTGGCATCTTTTGTTAAATCTATCTTAGCTTTCCTGAGAGAAAGCCATTAGGGAAAAAACATTTTCCCCTTTTGAGTTTGATTCATGCTCCAGGCTCCTCTAAACCATTAGGGGATGAAACCTTCATTAACACTATTCCCTCTTTGCAGATCTCCCCCCTGCACACTCCAGTGGATAAATGAAGGCCTATGCCTTCCTCTGCTTCAAGAAGAACTTAAGGAAAAAGATAAAAACAAAGAGCAAAAGGGGGAAATGTGGTAGCAAAAGCCATATGATATTTCATTTAATTATTTAATTTGGTTTTATTTATGAAGACTTTTTTTTTAAGTAACATAGCCTATTTTCACAACAGGAAAAGAGACAATATGGATAAGCAGTTTACTAACCTTCAGTTATCTATGTACACGCTTCAATTTTTTTGTTTTCTAGAACCTCTAGATACATGTTGAATAGATAAAAAATGTGTAGAACAGGATGAATAATATACACAATTTAGACTTAAAAATTATAAATACAAACACACAAGTATGAACACAATATATTGCTAAAAATATCAATGAAAAGCTGTTTACTATTGTTAATCTTTGTAGAAAATTTGGATGGTTAAAAGATTAATAATTTTTTAATATTATACAGTTTTTGTATATTATATGATCAATGAAATATTTCCATTGAGATATAATTAACATAAAACATTATATTAGTTTTAACTGTGCAACATAATTAAATATGGAGAAATACAAATTAAAATAATACTGAGTTAGCACTGCTTATCTATTGGAATGGTCATAATCCAAAACACTGAGAACACCTAATACTAGCAAGGATGTGCAGTAACAGATGTCTTAGTCACTGATAGTGTGAACCAAATGTACAACCACTTTGAAAGATAGTTTGTCAGTTTCTCATATAACTATATATAGAGATATATATATATACTCTTACCATTTGATCCAGCAATCATGCTCCTTGGTATTTTTCTCAAAATTAACTGAAAACTTATATCAACACAAAATATGGATGCTCATAGCAGCTTTGTTCATAATTACCAAAACTTGAAATTAACCAAGATGTCCTTAAGTACGTGAATTGATAAATTGTGGCATACCCAGGGAAGGAAATATTATTTAAAGTTAAAAGAAAATGAGCTAGCTAGTCCTGGAGGAAACTTAAATGCATGTTACTACATGGAAAAAAATTAATCTGAAAATCCTATAAGCAGTAAGATTCCAACTATATGACATTCTAGTAAAGGGAAAGTTACAGAGACAATAAAAAGATTTTTGGTGCCAGGGATTGGGAGGGAAGTTGAACAGGCAGAGCAAAGAGGATTTTGAGGAAGTGAAAACATTTTGTAACTATATATAGTTATACCTATTATTATGCAACTAATAACTATTCTGAAACTATAATGGTAGATTCATGTCACTATACACTTACTTGTGGAAACCTATAGAATACACAACACCAAGAGTGACTCTTAATATAAACTGTGGACTTTGTACAATAATGTGTCAAAGAAATTTCATCAATTAAAACAAATACCTCACTCTGATGGCTGGAAAGGGGCAGTACTGTTAATAGCAGAGGAGGGTAGGCTGTAAATGGGTACTTTATGTACTTTCCATTCAATTTTAGTATGGAAATAAATATTCCCTAAAATAGAAGTTCTGTCTTCAAAAAAACTGAAATATTTCTAAATTCCAGCATTACGACTCAATGACATTTAATGTCCTATTCATGCCTTACCTAAATTCTTTATCCTTTGAGAAACCCTAGTTCTTACCAAGACACTCTAGTCATGGTCTTTAGTCTTCGGTGCTTGCCATTTTCTAAAACTATTTAAACTCTCTAGTTGAAATTCTTCTGATTCAGATTGAAATTCTTTTATCTCTCAAGGATTGAATGGGATCAAATGACATCTGAAAATACTTAGAAAAGAATATACAAATAAAAGGAATTTTTATCCCTAAAATCATTTATTAAAAATAATTCATATAAAAATATATACTATTGTTGTAGGGCTTTTGTTTCCTCTCAGATGCTGAAATAAGTATTTTTAAGAGTAGGCTGAGAATGGGAAGAAGCCAGAGGTTAAAAAATTTTCCAAATTTCACATTAACCCACTTATAGAACTAAGTAAGTATATATATATTACATATTCCTTAAAAAGCAAAACAAATAAAGAAGGGAAACATTAATAATCAAGAGTGACAATTGTTTCAGTGGTTTGTGTGACAAGACCGAGATGTTCTCAAGCTGAAGGGAAGGAAAAGAGGCAGTATTTGGCACTTCAGTTGAACAGTATGAGACTTGGGCTGCTGTTTATCCTGAGGCTGTTTATCCTAGTCTAGTCTTTAGCATTGTATTGTAGAAACCCTGGCTGAGGGGATTTATTATGTTATCTCAAATACAATTGGCTTTGGAGAATCATTGCAACAGTTTGTGTCTATTTTATACTACAACATACCAGTCAACATTCTTAGACAAAATGATAATAATAATAATCAGTATGGCATATCTCCCTTGAGTTGTATTTCATATGATGTATAGACATTTTAGGGAAGAAAGTGAATATCCATGGACAAATAAGAACTTGAATCTCAAAACCTCAAATAGTCAAAGTTCTCCTAACTAAAAAGAACGAGAATTGAGGTATCACATCCTCTGATTTCCAATTATACTACAAAGCCACAGTAATTAAAACAATATGGTATTAGAACAAAAACAGACACTAACAAAACCCAGAAATAGACTCACATATTTATGGACAACTAATCTTATTATTAAATTTTTTTCACTTTATTTTTTTAAACAATTTTTTAAATTATTTAAAGAGGGGAGGGGAGGGGAGGGGAAGGGAGGGGAGGAGAGGAGAAGAGAGGAGAGGAGAGGGGAGGGGAGGGGAGGAGAGAAGCTAGGATTACATCAAACTAAAAAGCTTCTGTTCAGCAAAAGGAAAATCAACCAAAACAAAGAAACATCCTACTGATTGGGGGAAAATTTTTGTACATCATAAAAACTGATAAGGGACTGGCCACAAAAAAACTCACAAAACTCAACAAAACAAAGTAAACAAGTCAGTCCAAAAATGGGTAGAAGAACTTAAAAGACACTTCTCCAGAGAGGAAATGTAAATAACCAACAGGCCTGTGAAAAAATGTTCAACATCCCTCATAATCAGGGAAATGCAAATCAAAATCCCAAAGAGATACTACCTTACACCAGTAAGAATGGCACATATTAAAAAACAAAAAACAAAAAACCAGGAAACAACAAATGTTGGTGAGGATGGGGAAAAAAAGAAACACTCCTACACTTCCGGAGAGAATGCAAACTGGTCCAACTGCTGAGGAAAGTTGTGTGGAGGTTCCTCAAACTACTAAAAATGGAGCTACCATATGACCTAGCAATTCCACTCCTAGGAATCGACACAAAAGACACAAAAGCATTAATTCAAAAGGATACCTGTACCCCTATGTTTATTGCAGCACTATTTACAGTAGGTAAGATATGGAAACAACCCAAATGCCCAAAAATAGATGATTGGCTTGAGAAGATGTATTATATAAACACAATGAAATACTATATAGTAATCAAAAAAGATAAACTCATGCCATTTTCAGCAACATGTACGGAGCTGGAAGGGATTATGCTCAGTGAAATAGCCACAAAGAAAAAGAAAAATATTAAATGGTTTCACAGTAGGAGGAATGTAGGAAAACCAAATAAGGGATCAGGAAAAAAAATAATTATAATAAATTAGAAGACAAAATTAGAAGGCAAATATAAATCAGAGATATTCTGCAGAGGCAGAGAGGAAGAGGGATCAAAACAGGTGAAGAAAAAGCACAATGGATTATGGTGATGGTACATGGGTGAATTGGTAGTGAGAATTTTACAGGGACTACACCTGAGAGAAGAAAGCATACATTGTACAAAAAGGAAGAATGATGTAAAATATATATTTTTTAAAAAATAATTTTTATAAATATTTTATAAAATAAAAATAAAAAATAAAAATTTTAAAAAAGAGCTTGAATCTCTAGGCTAAATACAGGTAAATACTTACTAGAAAAAGATCTCATAAGACGGTGATGAGCCGTAAAGAGCACAAGGGACTGAGGTGATGGTACACAGGTGAAAATGGTGGTGGCAACCCACTGGGAAATACAAACGATGTCAAATACAATTAAATATAATAAAGGGGAAAAAATCACACAGTTAAATAAATAAATTGTAGTCATTTAGAAATAAATAGAAAATTGCTTAGACCATTTAAGTGTATTAATCAACAACAAAGCAAATACCCATATCACTTACCACCCAGGTGAAGGAGGTGGAATATTGTCAGCATTCCAAAAGCCCCCTTCGAATCTGTTCCTATTCTCATTCCTGCTCTCAACCCTAAAGGAAACCACTCTCACTATCTTAATGATTTCCTTGTTTTACTTTTAGATCTATGTGTGCATTTCTAAACAAAGTAGTTTGACTTATTCTTGAAATTCCTGTAAATGAAATCATTCCATATATATTATTTTATGTCATTTTGAAAAAAAAATCTCATAGTCTTTAATACACTATATATTTCTTAAATAAATTGCAAAGTAAGCAGGTTTTCCTAAGACTTGTCCAGATGTCCTTCTACTCCACCATCCTTCCACTCGCTCTTATTTTTTTTTAAGTATAAATATCTATTAACAACTATATTTTAAAAACTTTGAACTAAATATATTGAGCAACGCATGCAGAGACAGCCTCAGGCTATACTATTTTGAATCCCCCACAGTGTATTCAAAAAATAAGGGAGGAATAGATGAATAATTTAGACAGCTAGAATTAGCTGTTCTTTTATGATTATTCTCTTAAAGAGTATAATTTTCAAGGCCCCTTTCAAAAGACTATCCAAACACAAATCTATTGTTTCATAAACAGCTTTCAGCAGTACTTATGTTAACATACACATACTGTGTAAACTCTCATTTTCCTCCATAGACGAATGCACACACAGAAAGTGTCCCCTATGATTTTTTGTGCCAGTGCTAAGAAATGTATCATGAGCACAAGCTAACTCTGAAAGCACTCCACTGGGATCTTTAGATCTCATTATTTCTCAGCATAATTAAATCTTTATTAGATTAAATTGCACTTTTTCTGGACCTCTCAATAAATTTAGTACCCAGCCAACTTTTAATGCGCCATTAGATAACACCCAAAGAGAAATTTAAAGAAGAATACCCTTACCAATGCACTCCAAATTCTCAACTGTATAGACAGTTCCCTCAGACATATACTATCCACATTATCATGGCGTGACTTTCAAGGTGCTTTTTTCCAAATAAGAAAAGGAAGAAATCAATAGAATTAGCACAAGAAGGCTTTCGGCTGGCAAGGAAGTTAAAGGTAAAAATGGAAAGTCTTTAAATAAGGAGGATGTGGTTTTTGACAACCCAGACATATTGGCCTGAATTACAAAGCCAAGAAAAACGGAGAAAAATTCAGCCCTGAAACTACAGCACTCTCTTCATGATGCTTGGAAATAAATACAATGGCCTTAAACGCTGCAGTCTCCTCATTCATCCATCAACTACCAGGTATCCATACCTCACCCCAGTCTGTTCCTCCTCCAAAATGTTCCAATAAAACCAACCTTGCCTCCCCATGTTATTCCTGTTAGACCATGGTATAAGGTTTTCAGTAATTGATAGAACAACTTTTAAAAATCTACCCAGAGTTAGTGTGTAAGGAAGGCAGGAGTCTAATGAACAGGAAAAGCATATTCTGACTTCAACCTGCGAGAGCATCGTCAGGAAAACAAAACTGTAGCTTTGTTGGCAAGAAATAGTCCTCTTCATTTCACACAGGTGTGGAAATAAAAGCTGTAATTGTCTCGCCAAATACGTTTTTCTTCAACAGCAAAGTTAAACCAGTCAAAAACATTGCTGACAACTTTAAAATGCTGGAATCAAAAATCAGCAGCAGCCCTTCTTCTTGTAAAGCACAGTTAACTCCCCGTCTTTCATTTGTCACTATATCGCTAAAGCAATGCCGATCGATGCAACCTCAAAGCCAAAATACTTAAACAACTGGGTAGACAGAATAATTTACTTCTATCACCATTTTTCCTATGAATTGACAGATGGGTATGGGTAGATGAGTTTCCATAGTATTCCAAGATTACCACAACTATTGGATTGAAACACTGTATTGAAATCAGTGTTTTCTCCATGTCATAAACGTCTTAAGGTAAAGGATATGTCTTAGCCGCTTCCTATGCACAGCACAATGCAGGGCATGTGAAAGGAACTCAGAGAATATCTTGAGTTCACCTGAACTGACCTGAACTTCACCCAGAGTCTCCTACAGAAAAAGACTTTTCCCTGTGTGACAAAGTGCAGTGGTAGGAAATCCCAGTTTAGCCTAGTCCGTGAGACAACTTGAGACTTCTAAGTCCCAGGGATTTACCTAGCAATGGTCAAGGCCTTAGAGACCTATTACAGTAAAAGACACTTTCCTATCCCACCCCACTACACAAACCCACCTTATGCTCACCAACCATGCCAGCACTTGTCTTTTCTTTAGAAGTAAATTTTACAGAAGGGGTTGGGAAGCATAAGTTACTCCTGCAACCAGTGAAACTGAACTTGCTGAGCTTTGGCTCATTTCACATCTGTTCCAAGAGTTTGCTGAATGAACTCATACACTGGTGAGTTGAAAATGAGAGCAGTTATGCTTACAAAACATTTAGTCCTACTTAGAAGAGACGTTCCTTTTTAAGGGGTGGAATTTTAGAGGTAGATTTTTATATAGTTTGGTACAACTCAGTAATGTTCCAGACAGGAGGATGTTTATCCAATCCCAAAGTCTGTCTTTTTTAACATAAATGTACCTTTTTACCATTTATGGCAGCACTTCCAAAACTCAAGAAATGAACAGATTTGCTGTAGAGAAAAAAAATAAAAAACAGATTTCCCCTTAAGCCCCTGGTGTTAATTTTATTTGAATGTTACTCAAGTCTATTCAACTTGAAACTTATAAAAGCTCTTATATTTATAGTTCTGGGATAACTGAAAAAGTTTTACATTAAATACATACTAATCTTCAAGACAATAAATTTTTAATTAGCAGTCTTAACTGATGGATGAGGAGAGATGTGAGAGTTGATCGCTACCTGCAGTGTGAACCTGGAATCTGTGTCAACGGTATGGGTCCTGATGGGCTCGTCAGGTTAAAAGCATAGCTGCCATTTGATGGCTCACTTTCTTCAATTCGATTACTGAAAAACCTTCATTTATAAAATGTGTACTTGCATCATTTACATACTAAAGTGGCCTCAATTGTTTTCTTACTAGCTTGAGATAATTAAAGTAGTACTATTTGGCAGGAAAGATTCTGGAAACTTAAGCACGAACATTTTCATGAAATTTATACAAATGATCTATATACCTGACAGAAATTCTTTTAGTTGCAAATTCTAAAAATCTAACTCAAACTGGGTCATAGCTGAAACCTCATTGGCTCTAACTGGGTTATGTGAGGCCAGTGGGATGAGATGTGCTAATCACAATCAGATATAATGTCAGGAACCAGGGATGGAATTACTCTGGCCCAAGCTGTGAGCTTAAAAAAATGAAGTGCTCTCTAAAGGATATAAATAGTACAATAATCAAGATAAAATGGGAATACAAATGCCAAACAATGAACAATAAATGCCTGTTATAATCTATGACATGCCTGTATTAACTTTTCAGATTATTATTAAAATATCAACACAAAATTTAAGAATTATCTTAAAGAACTCTCAGACCCTGCAAGTCATCCTTGGATATGCCAGCATTTCTCAGACTTCCATCTGAGAAACATTTACTTATGGTCCATAGGTTAAGGAGGAGAGAAAAGAAACACAAAATTCGATCTTAAAAGTTGAGGAAAGCAAACTCAGATTAGCAGATGGCATCTAACCAACCAAATACTGGGCAGACTATATGAGGACACCATTACTGTCTTTTAGAAAAGTTGGTCTTGCTATCTATGTAAACAAAAATAGACTTCCATCTCTATCTTATCACCTCAGATTACATGGATTTTCATCAAATTTGTAGCTCATAATGAGATGGTCTGATATGAACAGGCCACATGGCACTGATGAAAGCCACTTTGAGAGATTCTGGGAGGTAAAATGAAAAGACCACAATCTATACAGAGAAATATGAGAAAAGCAACCACATGATTGCCAATCCAGAAGAGAAATGCCAACAATCAAGAAAACAAATAGTAGTTTAAAATGAGCCTTAACATCAAAAATTAAAAGATGCGATACTCTGTAAAAAAAGGTGATGTTTCTCTAACAAGCAACACCTCAAAGCATAGTCCAAGTAACAGTAACGACAGCTGTCTATTTACTTAACAATCATTGATGATTCTCTTGAAAAACACAGGGAGTCCAGCTGGCCTCTAACAGAAAATAAAGTCACTGCAGTGAGAAAACGCATGGCTTTCCTCTGGTAGATGAATTAACCTGGGCAGGTGTGGACAATGGGCAGAGACAAGGAAAACCCTGTTCTCTTTGTCTTCCTCTCTTTCTATTGATACTCATTCTTAGTCTCCTGGAAACTGATCTGATAGGAACCTAAGGTTATCAGGAGCCTCTAATTGTTAATATGTGGGGACAGTTATCACCACATGGACTAATCTAGGACTTTGACTTTTATGCAGAAGCAGTGTTTAGATCTTATTTTTATCCTTTGGCTTCCAAGCAACAATGTGCCTGGACTAGTCCATATACAAATATGCTATCTACAAGTTTCTATGTTCTCTGTCCTTACAGCTTTCAATATCTATTGTCAGTTGGGAGTCCATCCAGGGTTCTCTTAATGTTTGATTATGACATTAACAATCAGGGTAACCTGGCGCGAGTAACTTTATGTCTTGTGGCTTAATCCCTCTAAGTGTAAAAAAAAATACTGACACACTTCACACAAGTCACAAGGCTTGTGGGAGAATAAGTGAAAGAGATGTTGAATTAAAAAAATTAAATAAAAAAGTAATAGTAACAAGAAGATATGGATATCTACTAAAATGACCAAGTATTTCTTGACTTCTTTTACTGAGAAAAGTATTTTTTTGTTGCTGTTCTATGTTGAAGAGTATGTAAATTCAAGTTCCAAGATTGTACCTGGCAAAAGTGCCTAAAACTGGAGCTTCACAGAGATTTACAGATAATATAGACATTTCCTACAAGCAATCTCACAGAAGTGCATTTATATGTACAGCAAACTAGGGGGAAATTGGATTCACTTACGATTGTTACAAGGACCATTGCAATATTATTATTTTATTACTATATCTTAATTAAATTCCCTTTACTGGAACTTAAAAACCATGAAGGCCCAGACAGACTGAATATAGCAGACCATTGAGCCACCCCTCCTTTACTCACAGGATTCTATTTTAGAGTGCAAAGGGGACAATAATTACAACTCCTAGTAGCAGTGAGTAATACTAACCCATCATCCAAGCACCAGAAATCCACAGCATTTTGTTTTGCTCTGTGGATGCAAGCTACTTTTCCTTTCCCCACCTAAGACTAAAAATCCAATAATGTCTTTCCTAATGGGGGTGATGTGGTTTGAGAAATAACTGTTTATGATTCATGCTAAGGAGTGAGCATAGTCTGCTACACACAGCAAGATGCTTTGCCTCAGAGGAAAACATGTTCTATGTTGCATTAACTCCGTTCTGAGGCAAAATATCAGAGTCATATTCTCAAATTAGGGCTCGGGAAGGCAGCACAATCACTGGTGCTGATATCCCTCCCACTCCAGAGTACTCAAAATGGCTTTCTAAATGTCTATGTGAAAAGTGTCATTGATTCCACCTTACCGATGAGCTAACTGAAGTAGATTAGTGCAGAGTGGTTTATATCTTGGTCAGATATTTGCAACTTATAAAATATAGGATTCTAGAAACCAATTTTTACTAATTGCGAATATAATCAGTCAACAAAATGCCCACTCTGATCATGTTCATCAAGTCAGATTTATGTTCCAGTTAAATCCAGCCCCAAGGAAATAATGATGTGAGAATCAGTCATATCTGGGTATCTTTACTTCCCCTCTATTTCATGACCTATATAGCTAATTGCCTGCTGAGGATCATACCCTCTTACAGACTGCTTTCAGATAGATGTCCCAAAGAGAAAGAAATTTGATGAATGTATTATTTGTTCGTTCCTTTTTCTCAACCATAAGAACATTTTGGAGTTATGTTCTTGGCACCATACTAGACTCTCAGGGTTCCAAGATTAATAATGGCAATAATCTGCCTTTAAAAATTCATAGTCTAATGTAGTATTTATTCAAGTTATAGCTTGGCAGGGGACAGGGTCATATGTGAAATGCTATCTGGGAAAGGAATTTAGTAGGTGGCATTAAAAAACAGAAAGAGAATTTGTTAAGGCCTACCCTCTACTTCTTCACTGCTTCCACTATTTGCCAAACCACCAAATCAACTGTAAGAACCTAAGAGCTTTCCATTCAAATCCTGCCTCCATAAGCCTCTTTCAAGCATTCGGCATCTTCTGGAGCCTACATGGAGTCTGCATTTGAGCAGTTCACTATATGGCTGGGGAGACAGATGCTAAACATAATTACTACATCATTAGTGAAGTACAATCAATACTGTACAACATGCCATGACTATGAGACTGGGTGCAAAGCAATTCATTTTCTTCATGGAAGTTAAGAAGTTTTCCAGAGTAGATAATATTGGAACAAAGTTTTAAAGGAAGAGTGGGAGTAATAAAAAAATGAATTAGTAGGGAAATAGGATGTGTCAGATATAGGAATTCCTTTAAAAATTAAAAGATGTTGTTATACAAGGCCAAAATTCTTGAAGATGGCCATAATTGAGTGGGGTCTCCTTTAGATAAGACGTGTTGAACCTGCTTCACCTACTTACAGGCTAATTCCCTCAGGAAACTGAATTTGAGATTCCTGGTTTATTAATTCCAGCCTGGGTCCACATGACCACAAATAATCAATGGAGTTAGTCAACTGTATACAATTATCAATCGTTTTTATTTTTTCAATAGAATTGTCTATATGATATTTCTAACAACTAAATTAATACCCAAATAGGTAGATTTTAACTTCACCTATTTATGATCCAAAATAAAGAATTTAATAAGAAGAGCAGAACAGTAATGATTTATTCTGTCAAGTAGGGAACAAACCATTCCTTCAGAGAAAAGGTCTAAAAGCCTATTCAAGTTCATGTGGCCCACTACCTCCACACATGTAAAGTGCCTTTTCTCCTGCTATTTTTGATAGAGTTCTGGTTTAAATGCATGTGTGTGTAATGGTACTGGATCAAAACAGTACTCTTCCACTTCCCCATTCTGGTGTGATGCCATCTACAATGGCATAGAGGTGGCAACATTCAGTGTCACCACATTCAGTAGTGAATATGACACCTTAGAGACAGGGTCTCAGCAGCCCAAATTGAAACATCAGGCCTCTATCAGCAATAACTCCAACTCTCCATCAAATGATTCCCTAATCCCACAGGTGACAAAGAGACTGCCATGGGAGTCTAGGTTCCAATTCAAATCTTTGTCTACACATATGTTTGAAGTAAAATATGCATCTAAACACATGTGAGCAACTGTCTACAGAGAGTGTGTGTATGTGTGTGTAAGATATAACTTAGAATTTATATTGTCTCCTTATCGAACATCAGAGGGATGTACTGAAAACACTAATACAGAATAACATTCCTATGAATATATTATAAAAAGTTATGATATCTGAAGAGACCAGCGGAACCTGCTAAATTTGATTTTGCTTTGCTGTTTCCTAATTAGGCCTGGCTACACAAACAGTCTGATTTAATTGATGGACTTCAATATATCCTCAGAGTTGAATATTAGGCACTAAATCCACTATCATACTTTCATTCCAAAATCAACACAATGAGCTTCCTCATTCCTTCTAGCTTATTTACCTTAAAAAAAAAGTTTTTTCATGGAAGGAAATAGTGTTTTTTGGTACTTTCTATCAACAAAGATGTAGAGAGAAAAGCAAAAAGAATAGTAGATTCAAATCCAAACAATGGCTGAGAATAGATCCATGGGTCGTTTTAATGATCTTACGAATGGATATAGAAAAATGTAAGAAAACTAAATTGTTATGACTCTATAAGTTCAACTATAAACAATGGGTTTCTTAGGAGCAGCTTTTAATTATCAGGAGGGTGAGAATATGTCTGGAAACTGTAGTAGTTCTAGCAGTTATGCCTGATTCATTTTGCCCTGAGTATACTTGTTCACTATATTATTATTCACAATTATGTGGTTGGAGCTGCCAATTTAGACAATTTTATATAGCATCTCAAGTTTCATATTCAACTAAAGATAAAGTGATACCTACATGACCAGGTAAACTTAGAAAAAAATCAGTCATTGCATATTTCCAAGGCCTGTCTATGTTAGAAGTAAGAACCTAAAAGGCTGCTCAAGGAGCCTTCCTAACAAACCAGTATGTTCTACCAACTTAACAGACACCTTGCTGAGAGAGAGAAAAGAGAAAAAGGTTGATTAGCATCCATTTAAACAAAAAAAAATTATCTTGAAATCCACTACAGTTATCCATAATGAAATTTAGTAATGACGATGATATAACTTTTAGCTCTCCCAAGATAAGGCTATTAATAAATTTTTAAATTTCATTAAAAATAAATCTTAAGGATGGAATTTTAAAGATTTTTTTTCTTTCCAATAAGAATTATTTAAACTCACATTTTAACGCTCATCAGCAGTCTTGTTTTTAATTTTTTGCTTCTAACTTGATGTGCTTATTTTTCAGATAATTTATCAGCTTCATAGTAGTTTGTGCTGAGCAATATTGGGAAGAACTGTGTTCATCCAAGAGTAAAATGCACCACCTAACAATTCAAATTATCTGTTCAACTTTATCTGAAATTGAAAATTACAACACCTATAATTTAAGAACTCCTGAAAATTTGACCGTTTTATCAAGAATCACAACAAATTATGGGGGGTGAGGGGAAACCCAGAAATATCACTTAAAAAGTTGAAACTCAAATGTTATAACCCCCATTTGACTTATTAAATATAAGGATAAAGAAATGCACACATGCTTTGGACTTTTATTAAAAGCTCTCATTCTCTTTTGTTTCTCTTCACTTTCATTGATACAGTATTCACTTTACACATAAGACCACAGATTCATTTACAAAAGTCCTATGAGTAATGAATTCATCTACTGGGGATCTGAGAAGAACATCTGGAAGAAAGAGTATGTGTGAGTCCCAATAGCTAGCATTAATGTGCAAATTTTCTGCCATTCTGTTCTGGCTTTTCATTACTGTTATTGTATTTCTAAATACACTGTTGTTTCTTTAAATAAACTTCCAACTTCTGGCTTTCTAAAATATCTTTGAATGTATTTGTCATATGGCACCCCAAATAAAATAAAAATGCAACCCCCAAAAATAATGTCAACTAAAGTAGTAGTTGCAATATTAAATGATTTTTTAATAAACACTGAATTTCTACATTTTGGACTGATGATAGCCTAGCCCACCAGGGGAAAAAAAGAGCATGGGTTCTGAAGTCAGAAAGACTATGTGTTGATTTGAGTATTGACTAACTTTGAATTTCTTTTATGTAAAGTTGGGGTAATCATGTCTACATGGTAGATTTGTTATGAGCATTAAGTGATACATGAGATATAAAACTGTTAGGCAGTTGTGATGGCTTGAGTTAGGGTGCCACAGAGAAGTGTGTGTGGTGAGCCTCTTTGAAAACACAGTGTAAGACAATTCAAGAGGGTCTCTATTTCCCTCCACTTGGCCAGCAGCTCATATGGCAGCTCTTCTGGGAACCAACACATAGGCAATGGGGAAGGCCATGTTACCATGCTTTCAAAGGAGAACTGACCTTCAGAGCTTAGAAAAAGTCATCTCATTAAGGCTTGGCTGGATCTGTGGGAAGATCTGAATGCCAATGTATCTGAACTGACATAATAGTTCCCTGTGCCTTCTCTGAATGCAGAGTTACTCCAGGGGGCAGGGAAGGGGTTCTCACATCTTTCACTGATGAAAGAGGACCACCCTTATGCACAATAAACAGTCTGGGACTCCTGAGGATTTGAAAAGTTTCCAAGTTCCCTTCAAGGAGGTGTGTTCCCACACACCTGCTGAGAGGTCACACTCCAGCAGCAGTCCTGATTGCCTAGAATTTGGATTAGGCAAGTCCACTTGCCATTTTTCCCCTTTTTGTTGGACCTGGCTTCAATGGAGTCCAATGATGTATACAACAGAACAGTAGCCAAAGTGTCCTCCATTCTTTAAAAACCACCCAGAAAAATCCTGGACACTCATTCTCATGAAAGCAGTTGGTTCAGGGTCCCAGTCCAGTCAAATGGAACATTGTCATCATCATTGAAATCAAGAGGAAATGAAAGCCTGACAGGGATGAAAAAGTATTCCTGAGAAAAAAGTAGTAAATGAGAATCCAAGACTTTCACATGGAAAGTGAAAAGCAACAAATGTTTATTGAATGCAAACTTTATAACCAATGCCATACAGGAAAGAAAGGGAATAACAAGTATAAAATACAGTCTCTCCCTTCAAAGCATTATTATATAGATTTTAATGTCATACAAAAACTTGGAAAATTAAATAATAATAGATGATTTATGAAATGTGAGGAATGACATCAGATGGAGTGAGAAAATAAGTGATGAAATGATGGATGGAGGATGGACGGACGGATGGATGGATGGATGGAAGGACAGAGGATGGTGATGATGAATGGATAACAAATGGATATTAGCAATTATGTATCATGCTTTAATGGATACTTTACACACATTTAATATTTGTATTAATCCTCTCTATCTCAATTAGATATTATACCCATTTTGAAGATTCACAAAACTAAATCTTGAGATCAGTTAAAACACTAATTAGCGATACATGGCCAGTAAATGGTAGAACTAAAATTTGAATCTAATTCATCGGAGCTCAGTGATGTCATGTTTCACTTTTCACATTGCCGATAGTGGGCTTCATGCCAGGTATTCGACCCTATTTAATCCTTTATGATTCACATATTTCTGCTATGTGGTTAATCTTACTACACTGTCTATTTTATGTTTTCATCATTCTTTTTTAGAAAGAAGTAGGATTTACATAAACAAATTGTATTAAATTAACTATAAAGATGATTGTGGCATCATGGCCTACATTAAAATAACACATCTCAGTAATAATCAACATTGACAGGCAGAAATAAGTTTGCTGCTAAATACATTGTTCATACTGAGAAGAAAAGCGCCAAAAAAACAGTCACAAAAGGAAAGATCTTTGAACTCTGACATGAGGACTTCAAGGACATACAAAGTTGGGATTCCCAATGAGCCCACAGAAGACTGAGAGAAGCTGAACAGAAGTTACCCATATAGTAAAGTTAGTAATGAAGATGAAATGAGAGGAAAATTTAATGCCATCAAATAAAAACAAACAAGCTTGTTGCATTATCTCTAAAGTAATTGTCTTATTTCTTTTTTTTATATTAAAAGGAGAGCCAGAGGTCCCTATTTATATTACCTATTGAATTCAAATCAATACCTACATTTTTTGAAGGTTTTTTTGACAGTCTGACTTCGCAGCAACAGCTGATGCCAAAGCTAAAGTAGCCAGCAGTTGTGCAAGTCCTAGGGGAAAGTAACAGTAGCCGGACTCATACACATCACCCTGATGGTTTTATCTGTAGAGGTACGTTCAAGTCCTTTTCCTTCCATAAACTAGCCTGAGGATGCTCCAGTTTCCTTTAGAAAAAGAAAGAAGCTCTCCTTCCCTCTTCTCAAAGCTCTGCTTAGAATTCTGCTTAGAAATCAGCAAAAGAATGCTGTCATTTTCCAACTCATTCTATTTCCCACCTGGGCTCTGGGACCTGCAGGTGAGGGAAAGATGTAGTTGGCAATAGCACAGATGTCTTCTCACATGCCAATAATCCCCAAAGGAGAAAATTCCTTGGAGGCATGGGGTTCATGGCATAACCACTTGCTTAGACTTCAGGGGCAATCTCAAGCATAAAAATCCAAGGGAGCCCAAAGCCCAAGCTTTGTAAACCTGTATGACATCAGCCAAATGCCCAGAAATTTATCTTTATAGTTTTCATGATCCTGCCAGCTTAAGCCAACTGCTTCTCTCAAGTGGATCCTTTTGCTTATCACTGCAATCATCAAAAGGCATTTATTAAACACTCATATGCATGTGGTACTAGGTACAATACAGAGCATAAGGATAATTTTTTTATGCTTATTGTAAGTTTAGTTCTGCAACAACAATCTTTTTAAATTCCTCTCTTTGCTTCCTTCAGTGAACAATGAGACCAGGAAGTCAGGTGAATTGGACTGTGTTCTACCTGGCACCCTAAAATAAGGCACAAGAAGTTGTTTGTCAATTACAGTTTCAAAGGGCCCATCCTCAAGATAGAATTGGAGATGCAGGAAAGCAGGCAGAAATCTATTTCCAACATCTTTTCCTCCCATTTTTTCCTGACACTAAAATTTATTTAATATTTGCTATATATTAAAGAATGTATGTAGCAGATACATGTATTATAAAATACCATGAGAAAATGAGCATTATGAACCCATCAGTGAACTAAATACTAAAGCTTTCTCTGGATGAAACCCACCTGTGTACTGTGTTCCTCCCTCTCCTATGCATTTCCCTCCAGAGTTGAACACTACATGAAAACTGGTGTTAATCATTTATTTACCAGATAGGTTTAGCACATGTATTTATTTATATGAGATATATAATATACTTTCACTTGGCTTTTAAATTTTTTTGAAGTACTATATTTTTATTAGATTTATTTAATCGTATTTGACATCATTTGTAGTCCCCAGGGAGTTTGGCTTTTTAATTTTTTTAAAGTATCACTGGCTTACAACACAATGTATGATTCAGCAATATAGGATTCCACCTCCTCAAGCATATGCAACCATACCACACCAAAGGTTTTGAATATTATAAAAGGAGTCTCACCTTGCATTTTTCTTCCAACAAATAAAGTTAAACATCTTTTTTCCTTCTTTATATATATTTGACATCAATTGTAGTCCCCATGGAATTCCTACCACCATTTCACCATTGCACCATCACCTCAGTCCCTTGTGCTCTTTCTCCTTTCATCCCAGTACCTCTCTCCCCTCAACCCACAAAGTGCCTCTGATTTGTCCTTATCTTTTTGTTTTTGTTATGTTGTGATTTTTAAAAATTGTTATTGTTCTTTTCCTTGGTCCCTTATTTGGTTCCCTTATATTCCTCTTAGAAGTGAAACCATCCGATATTTTTCTTTTGCCTTCTGACTTGACTGATCATAATCCCTTCTAGCTCCATCCATGTTTCCACAAATGACTCTAGTTTATCTTTTTTGATTGCTGAATAGTACTCCATTTTGTATATGTACCATATCTTCTTGATCCAGTCATCTATTTTGAGATATTTGGGTTGTTTCCAGGTCTTACCAATTAAAAATAGTGCTGCAGTAAGCATAGGGGTGCAGGTATTCTTTTGAATCAGTAAACATCTTCTCTTACATGCATTTACCATACATGTCACCTCTACAGTAGTATGTTTTTCCTCCTCTCCTGTTGCATTGACAGTCTCTTTTCAAATTGATTTGTAAGGCTTCTCTATATAACCAGAAATTAATCCCACTGAAGTTATGTCAGGCAAATGTCATCTCTTTGTATTTTCTTTTACTTATTGGTTCCTTTAATAAACAGAAGTTCCTAATTTAATGTAGTTGAACTAAAAACAATGTAGTGCTTTCTCTGTCTTTTTTGAAAATAATGTTTCCTTACCTAAGGATGTGAATTGTCCTATACTTTCCTTACCTAAGGATTTGACTTGCCCTATACTTTCTATAAAAACTTTTGCCTTTCAAATATATGACTGAAATCAACTAGAATTGATTTTCTTTACGGTGTGGAACAGAACTCAAGTGTAATTTTTCCCATCTGACTAATCAGTTTCAACCGTATCAGCACCATCTACTAAATACTGCCACACTTCGTAGTCATTTGCAATGTTACCTGTCATACCAAGTCCCATTAGCAGATCTGTTTCTGAATTAACTATTCTCCTTACTTACTTTATAAATCCATTTTAATTAAAACTCCACACATTATATTAATTATAATAGTTTTTGCCTGGTTATCTGGTAATGCAAATCCCTCCATTGTTTCTTTCTTGAGTAGAGTCATGGTTCTCTTGGGGCTTTTTCCTTTCATTTAAATTTTGGAATTAGCTTGTCAAGTTTCTCAAAAAATGCCATTGAGATTTTGATGTTGGTCCTGAGCCTATAATTCATGGTAGGGAAAAGCAACAACTTTATAATACTGAGGCAACTATGCAAGAAAATGTTACATTTCTCTGTTTAGGGATTAGTGGCTTTCAATAAAGTTTATTTGCAAACAACTGTTTTCTTCATACAGATTTTGACATTATTTGTTAGATGTATTCTTGGAGTCCATTTACTTGATACCATTATTATCTCTTTATTAAAGAAATGGCAAAGTTAGGAGACTAAGAACAATTAGAGGGGAAACACTGATGATTTTTTTCTATAAGATTTCAACTTTAATTTTCCTTTGACTATAATCAGAACTGAAGCCTGTACTTACATTACTTTTTTCACATTTCATTTTGTCAGTCACTTATTTAACCATATGTGCACTTGCTTTACTCATCCTCCAATAAAACCCATGTGCTGAGATCCTATCCCTCTTCTTTCCCTATCACCACCTCTTTTCACTCCCCCTTCCTCATTCCTTCAAGTAACAGTATATTTTTAAAAAACTTTAAGAATTGTTCTTGCTGCACCTTGTCAGTTTCATGTATATGAAAAAAAATACTCAACATTACTTATTATAAGGAAATGCAAATCAAACCTACAATAAAATATTACCTCAACCCAGTGAAAATGGCCTATGTCAAAAATGACTGGAAATAAAAAATGCCAGTAAGGATGTGGAGGAGAAAAAGGAACACTCATCAACTGTTGGTGAGAATGTAATATGGTGCAGCCTCTATGGAAAATATTACGGAGATTCCTTAAAAAAAGTGGAAATACCATATGATTCAGCAGTAGTTCTGATAGGTACTTACCCAAAGAATATAAAACACTAACATGAAGAGTTTTACATATTTACATGTTTATAGCAGCGTTATCCACAAAAGCCAAATCAAGGAACCAGCCAACCCAAATGCCCAATGACAGAAGACAGAATAAAGAAAAATTGGGGATTACACCTCAGCTATTAAAAATAATGAAATAATGCCTTTTGAAACAAAGTGGGTGGATCAGAAAGTGATTTTGTTAAGTGAAATAGTCAGAAAACAAAAGCTGCCAGATCACTTCACTCACTTGGAGAATTTAAGTAACCCTAGCACCCAATCCTATAAGCACTGGGGTGCTTTAATTGTCTAGAATGATCAGTTTGTTATTTCTTCTCATGCAGGAAAGGGGGCAAAACACACCTCCCTTTCACTGCCTTCCTGCTCTCTGATGATTTCTTGCTCTTCCATCACCTAAATGCAAGTTCACTGAGAGTTTATCTTTGTCATTCTCTAACTCTGTTTTTTCTTCCTCAAATAACAAATCCATACTTCTACCTCTGAATAAATGTCACAACTTCTATACTAAACATTTGTTTAAAAGGCACCGTAGTAGACAGAGTTTGACCTGTAAGATAGTTCAGACCTTTCCAGAGAATGAGTAAGAGATGAGCCTGAGGCCAGCATCACAGAGACACAGCACAGCAGTGTAACCAAAGAGACCACAGGGAACAGTGGTTGCTTCCTTAAAAATGAAGGACCTCCTTGAGTGAATAACTTGGTGGCTGCATTTCATACTTCATGAATATTTTCTCATTCAACTTAGGAAACTTTTTGCAAAGTCTTCATAAGTAACATGAATTAGATTATAGATAGTCATTGGCTTTTAGAGATTTTCTGACAATTGAGTGTGAAATCAGTTCCACTCCAACTGTATTGTAAAAACCCACCCGTCCTGGGCGGGTGGTTGAGTGGTGTGGTGCCAAATAAACCAGACAAAGTAAGGTAGTCCTGCTATTTCAATTCTGTTCTCCCTTTGAATCAAAGTGTAATGAACCATTTTCCAAGTCACAGGATAAAATAAACTATGTTTTTAAAAAAGAAACTGTGCTGCAATTTATAGTTACAATAACTTCCTCGATATTTTCATTGCTTGGATATGAGAGAAAACGTAAAGGGCAAGTGGATTCTTGGGTCATTAAAGTCAGAAGTGAGTCTATTGAATGTCCCTGAGTTGCATGTAATTGCCTCCAGTAATATGCACCTTGTCATGTTTTCTTTCCAAAGCTATTAGTGACTCTTCACTGTTTCTTATCAGTCTTCCACTTGCTACAACAAAACTGAACTTGTTGCAGCCTTGACATTTGCAACAATGTCATTAGTTACTGAAGACAGAACAAGGAACAGGGTCTTAAAGTCTGTGGAAGTCAAATTTTCAGGCTAACTGCAGAAAATTATTTACCATGAGGCCTGCTCACTAGCTTCCCATTCTCATTACACTAAAGCCCCGTGTTTTGTGAGCTGACTTGGCGCTACAGGTACCACTCTTCATGGATACTTACAAGCTCGAATCTTCCACCCCTCCCTGCCCCAACACACACATATATCACCAAAGGTTTTTTTAACTGCCCAAAGACTCTTCTGTCTGACAGATGCACCATGTAAGACGCCAACATCAGGTAAACAGTACTCCTGGATCACACTGCACATATCTTTATCTCAAAGAAGCTGTGTATCTAGTGCATTTCAGGTTCTCGGTGAATCCGCAGGAACTGAGTGGCACCAGGTGCTCAACCAACAGCCCCTGGACAATGAACTTTTTTCAGAATGGGCCTGTTACCATCACAGAAGAAAGCTGTTGTTTATCAGATCCATGGCAATTTACTACGACTCCAGAAATAAAGTCATTTTTGCTTTCTATCTTTTGTCCTTCAGATGTGCTATTTGCTATTAAGTGGGACTTGCATGAGATGGAGCTATCAGAAAGTTCTTTTTGTGTGTTCCCATTTTTATTTTTTTATTAACATTTTTTATTTATATATATTTGACATCAATTGCAATCCTCATGTATTCCCCATCACCATATCACCAATGCGCATCACCTCAGTCCTCTGTGCTCCGTCTGCCCTCAACCCTCCCCCTCTTCCCTCCCCACCAAGTGTCCCCAAGTTGTCCTTGTCTTTTCATTTTTGGTTTTTGCTCCTTTCTTGTTGTTATTACTATTATTGTTCTTATTCCTTTCTTTGATCCTTATTTGGTTCCCTTATATTCCTCCTAGGGGAGGAACCATCTGGTATTTTTCTTTTGCTTTCTGACTTACTTTGCTGAGCATAATCCCTTCTAGTTCCATCCATGTTCCTATGAATGCGTCTAGTTTTTCTTTTTTGATTGCTGAGTAGTATTGCATCGTGTATATGTACCACAGCGTCCCGATCCACTATTCTGTTTTTGGATATTAAGGTTGTTTCCAGGTATTACCTATTGTAAAGAGTGCTGCTATAAACGTAGGGGTGCAGGTATTCTTTTGAATCAGTGTTTTTGTGTCTTTTGGGTATATTCCTAGGAGTGGGATTGCTGGATCCTATGGAAGTTCCATTCTTAGTAGATTGAGGAACCGCCACACTGCTTTCCACAATGGATGGACCAGCTTGCATTCCCACCAGCAGTGTAAGAGAGTTCCTTCTTTATAGCCTACTTTTACTACTCAAAAACATATGAGAACACGTTTTACTTCCTCATTGTTGAGAAATGTAGCAAAGAAGCATAATACCACATTTGCAAAGAGATTTTTCAGATCCTTGGGCTACTGTAATATAGAAATTTAGAGTATGTCATAAAATTGCCTGAGTGTGGACAAAATCCTGTGTGAGGATTATGTAAATAAACCAGTTAAAACACACACACACATACAAAATGCTCAAGAAACTATAAACAGAGATGTAGATTTGAATGTTGACATCAGCAAAGTTCTAGGAATGACATAACATTATTTGAAATCAATGTCATCTATCTGCTGGTAGCCTTTTTATAAACAAATTTGAGTCAGTTATTTTTAAAATGTAATTACTGATATAAATGGTTATGTTATTAAGCAGCAATTCACTGAGACAAGAGGTGAATTATTAACACTTAATAATGTATTAAAGTTATTAATAACTTTTACAATATTTAACTTCAGTTTTCCTTTCTGAGTTCTTAGACAAGGTCTTTAAATTATAGGGTGGGCATCAAATACTCTTCTCAATAGTGTCAGGATCCTATACAGAGAATCCACTGAATGTAGGCAATTGCTACGAGTTTCTGTTAGAAAACTTTTAGCCTTAAATAAGAGAATATACCCTTACATGGCTATAACAATACTATCTCCCATGAAAATATCTAGTAATATAGTTGTGAAATTGGTTAAACAACTATTTAAAAATAAGATCAGCCTTGTCTTTTCCATTTTCTGCTCTACCATTCTCAACATATTCTCTCTTATCTTCAAACTTCTCCCCTCAATTTCTTGTTAGCTGTGACGCTTCTGGACATCATATCCTCACATAATCCCACCCCAAAACGGGATTTTTCTTTTCTCTGATATCCCTTTTTTATCAGGACGAGAAACCTCTTCCAGAAGCCTCTCACAGAAACATCCTCACGTCCTTTGACCGGGATTACATCATGTATACATGCCCTTTCAGCAGAGAAGGGTGGGAAAGCAGTCTTAGTCATATCCAGCTCCTCTTTTGGGAGATGAATTCTGGTGTCAAAGGAGAAGGGGTCAGATGACCATATTTCTCTTTCTGCATGTTTCTCATTCTCTTTCTCAAAACAAAAAAAAAAAATCACCTGCCAATAATATTAATACATTCCTCCCTGGAGTGACTGTAATTTACATATCCCCAGACAACTTCACTTATGGTTATTTTATTTCCTTTTTTATTTGTTTATGTCACCACTAACCACCCTATCCTTTTCATTTTGGTGGTAGTAGGTGTTATTGAGGATACTATGTCAAAAGCAGAAATAACCCCAAACTCAGAAAATTAAAATCTGGGTCAAGAATTCCCTTGCTCCTCATTAGCTGGGTGGTGACAGACAAGGCTTTTGCTCTTCGAGTCTGATCTATACAGAAGATATAATAATACCTGATTTACTTATCTCTCAGTGTAATTATGGGGGCTTTGTGAGGTAAGATGAAAACTAGCGTAAATTGTCAGGCACTGTGTATTTCAATGAGCTGCCAAGATATCCTGGAATCCTTGGTCACACACAGAAGCCCCGACACCTGGAACTTTTTTCATTTACTACAGGTCATTTTGAATAATATGAGTCAGAGCTTTCTAAAGATTGGATGGAAAGAAACCCATGTGTCCAAAAGTGAAGAGCATTTGAATAGCTGCACTGTAGAATTGGAGATTACAGTCACAGTGCTTGCTCCCCTTTACTACCATACCCTGGACAGGGCACTACAGCCAATTAGTTCAATAGTAACTACAAAAGTCAACAGAGTATGTTGAGAACATGGAGAAGACACTTCAGATAGCCCAATGTTTGAACGTGAGTCTTCTCCACCCAAACCTTCTCCATGATCCAAGCAGCTCACCCAGGATACAGAGCTCCTCCGCTAGCTCCCAGGTGCTTCTATAGCCTGATAGCTGGACCTTCTACAGAGCAGGGAGGCTCCTATGTATCATCATGAATTCCATCACTGAACAGGATGGGTCCTGTTTGTTGAGCACTTACCTACTATATTTGTGGTGTATGTGTGTGTACTTTCTACTACATGCCAGAAAGACTGAGTCAAGACCATGCCTTTATACAAAATACTACTCAACTCTAGTTCAAGGCACAATACATCAAATGCCAAGAAGCATCCAAAGAGTTCAGATCCTTTATATCAAAGTCAAAACAAAAAGGGAATGAACTCAGGAAGGAGCATCAAGGAGGACTTGAAATTGTCTTACAAAGATGGCATCATGTTTACAGGTAGAAATGCTGGAAAAAGCAGCATGAACAAAGGTTCAAGCTAGAGAAATAGAATCGTATTGGACGAAGAGCTGCTAATATGGAATATATGAATAAAGAACAGGTAGATTATAGGGAAGTTGGGGTCATAAGGAAGGGTGTAGGGTATTAGGTGCATGTTTTTAGAATCTTGACAGAAGGACATTTTTCCCTTTCTTCCTTCTCTTTGCCTACTTCCCAAAACTGCCATCAAGGAAAGATCTGATACAGGTGATTTCTGGGATGCAAAACTTGAAGGCAGATTAAAATTTCATTTTAAACCTTGGTTCAATTATAGAGTAAAATGCATGGTTTCCTAACATAGGAATTCAAGGAACCAAAATGAAGCAACACCATAGCTCATCTGACTAAAAGTCAGTCAAGTAAGTGAATATTTTAATTCCAGACCCAGCTATGTCCCATGAGCAGGTCATCAAACCTTTTTGCACTTCACTATCCCTGCCTATCGTAAGAAAATCCTGTCATACCTACATCACAGAGCTGCTGTAAGGCTCAGGAAACAATCTACATAAAGATAAGCACCTGTTTGTGAGCATGTTCACCCTGCTGCTGGAGCGTCAGGCGCTCTGAGATACCCCAGTGACACTCTCATGAAGGGGCTGATGGCTCAGATAGGGAAGTAAAGGGGTTGTGTAATTTTCAGAACATTCCTACCCTTGTTAAACCCTTCTCCCCACTGAAGAATTCCCAAATGGAGGAATCTGACTGGGTTGCCCCAAACTAGGGCCCTGCTATTCCTGAGTTTTTAACAGGGCACTTTAAGAGAAGGTTGTAAGAGTGATAACACACTTAGATCCTGTCCTCTCACAGGTACTAAGTGCGGAAGCTCATTGACCAAGCAGGCACCAAGTTCAGACCCTCATCTCTCTTGTCCCAGATCTCCCCTTACCAAGTCATGAGAACTCAGAGAACCACTGTCTCTTTGAACATGATTTCTTTTGTAAATTGCAATGACACTACCTGTCCTGTCTGCCTTACAAGACTATGATATATTTTGCAAAAGTACACTAATACGACTACTGTTTACGGTTCTCCCTGACAGAAGTCTTTGTACACTCAGGTCTATCTTGAATGTCCTCAATGAGGTTTCCCCAGTTTTCCTCTCGGACATGTCCTGTGTACTCTCTTAGTGCTTCTAAGGTTCATCCACTACACATAATAGCATGCTCGAACTAGTAGCATTTGAGCAATCCCACAAAGATCCTCAAAGATCCTCAAAGCTCATGAGTGTCATATTTTTCACCTTCAAACCACAGGTCCTGGCACCGGCTCTACACATAGAGCTTGTGAAGAAAATATCTGGATAAACAAATGCATTCTTACAAAGGCTTGTTCTGAACTTCCTTTCTGCCTGTAGTTGGTAAAGGTAGGCCTTGGAACACCAAAAGTTTAAATTAGATTATGACAATAGGATGGGTAATCAGTGTGCAGGGTGGCTCATTTTACTTTGTCATCAGGGCTCTGAGGCAAAGACATCTTTACACCCCCCTTTCTAGTTATTCTGGCTTAGAAATTGTGTCCCAAAGACATTCTAATTGAAATACTAGAATTATAAATAAAGTTGCATGGTCATATTGATGCACTCACTATAAAAGAAGTGCCAAAAAATACTCAGTGGCATCACACTGTTGTTTGATCAGGTTATATTGAATATACAATTTTCTACCCATATATACAAGAGACATAAACAAGGTATTCCATGCAAAGCAGAAGACGTGAAGCAGCTAAACCAAAAATTTCACTAAAGACTTCTCCCCCTCCCCTTAGTGTGATCTAAAGATGAAATGTAATCCAGCAGTTAGAAAGAGAACAATTTAAGGGTTTTGATTCCAAAACATGAAAAAATGCAGTCTAAAGAATGGCAATGAGATTGGCCAACCATTCTTCGGCACTTGCTAATAGGGAAGTATTATTGAGATTCCACTGAGCTGGGCGAAGCCCCAATAATATTAACATCACTTGCTCCATTGCATTTTGTAGTGAGTAGAACACTGTAATGGTCTGTAATCATATTGCACAATGTTGTGGGTAAAGACATAGTTTATTAAGGAGAAGATGGTCACTGAAGTATCCCTCCATATGATAAACCACTTGCACCAAAAACTACTAGGGCAAACAGAATACTAAAAATGATTCTGAATTTTACAGAGAGTTAAAACAAGTGCAGTATCTGTGCCGCCATTTGGGTTGCCGTTCTTGTAATAAAATTCTCCTAAGAGGAATGTGTGCTGTTTGAGGTTAGGAAGACATGACTTTAAGCTTCTGCTCAACAAATCAATAATCTTTTTAGCAAGTGAAGTTGCTGTATTTCAATAAATAATTTATGGCACCATTTGAGGCATAAGTTATGGCAAGGCTTCCATTACTGAGCACTTAAGTCTATGATAACTTATTATATATGTCTCATTTATGCTGCATGACAATCTTATTATCAGATATTATTATGCTAATTACACCCATTTTATTAATTAGTAGAACTGGTGCTTACAGAAGTAAAGTAACTGCTTCTAAGTCACACAGCCAGTAGATATCAAAACTAATTTTCTAATTCAGGTCCACCTAACTTCAGAGTTTACCATTTCCATTTTATGGATGAAGACACTGAGGCTGGCAGGTTAATAACTAGACCACAACTGTTTACATCACTGAGCTGGGCTACAAAAACAGATATGTCTGACTCCAAACACAAGCTCTTTTCCTGTGACGTGACATGTTGCTCTTGCAGTTACCTGTCTTCCTTAAGACCCTCTGAGTGAAGAGTTACAGGTCTGTATATCTTAGCTTTCTCCAAGCTTTGACCTCTGGTATTTAGTGCAGACTCCTGCCTACTGAGATAAGAGAGTCATTCGGTTGTGCCTTGGCTGGGGTCATAGGCCTTGCTGTCTCCACAAATTAAAGGACAGATTGAGTAAGTCTGGATGTTTGCAAAGCTGCAGAAATCTTATCAGAGTCATGAATGTCCCTAAGTCCATGATTTAGCCCTTCCAGAGTTCTTGACCTTCTTTCATGTATTTAATAAATATGTTTTGGCAGCTTACTCAGTGTCAGTACTGGGACCAACTCTGAGGACATAAAAAGGACAAAAGTGGTCACTGATTTCAAATATAAAAATAACACCTGATACTAGTTGAGCAGTTAATAATGTGTGCCAGAGATCCGCCTAGTGTTGCCCATGTACTAACTCATTAACTCCTTACACCTAAAGGTCCCATGAGTACACCTAGAGGTCCATGTTACTTACAGATAAAAACACAAGCACAGATAACCAGACCATATTTTCCCCATATTCTAGTATGGAACACAGTCACATCGACAAGCCTTGCCAATCCAGTGTGTTAGGTGCTAAGCTTGAGGGTATGGAGGATGATGTGGTTCTAAGACCAGCCTGGGAGTTAGAAAGGTTCTCAGAGAACAAAGAATAAGTGAAATTAGTGAACAGGTGAGGCACGAGCATTTGACACAGAAGGGACAGTCATGTGTGAGAGCATAACAAGGCAACTTCAGATATAATGTTGTCAAATTTCATTCATGCTATTTGACATGTCAAAATTTCACTCCTTCTTCAGGTCAAATGATAGCCCACTGTACATACATCTTCATTTGCTTATCCAGTCACCCGTTGATGGGCACTGGGTTGTTTCCGTGTCTTGGCTATTGTGAATGATGCTGCTATGAATATGTTTTCATTTCTTTTGGGTGTATGTTTAGAAGTGGATGGAAGGATCTATGGAAATTCTATTTTTCATTTTTGAAGAACTTTCATACTGCTTCCAAGGATGTTTTTCAAAATATTAAAAATAGATACACAACGTGATCCAGCAATTCCACTCCTAGTTATTTATCTAAAGAATGCAAAGCACTCATTCAAAGGGCTATACACACTCATATGCTCACTGCAGCACTATTTTATAATAGCCAAAGATGAAAACAATCTAAGTGTCCAGTGACAGAGCACTGGAGTAAGAAGATGTGGTATACTGGTATATATACATATATATATGATGGAATACTAACCAGCTATTAAAAATCATCTCTTGTCATTTGCAAAAGCATGGATAGCAATGGAGTGGATTGTACTAAGTCAAATAAATCAAGAGACAAAAAAGAAATTGATAAAACTAAACAAATAAACCCCTAGAAATACAAATGCAGAATTGAAGCTATTAGTGGGGGAAGAAAGTAGGAGTGTGAACAAAAGCCCAGTGGTCTATGGGGGGTCTGGGTAATGTGGTAACATACACTAAGCAAGTGTAAACCTATTCCCCATATCATGTGCAGTGTTATAAACCAATGTTACCACAATAAAAATAAATGAATAGCTTTAAAAACCTGCATATATTACATGATTTCACTACTAAAAGTATATAATATCGTTTTCTCCCTTCAAATAAGATTAATTTTGGAGGGTTTTTTTTTTTTTAACCTCCCTCTATACTGATCGGAAGTACCAGAGGAAAGTAATATTCTTATGCCAGGATATCATCCATAGTCAGCTTTCATGAAGTGCAAGAACTGCCAGCCTCATTCTGGGAAGGCACACCAAATGGCACACACCTGCCCTTACCTGATTTCCCTTCAGCCCCACCTTTAAGACCAAGGGCTGAAAAAGATATAAAACCACTGTTTATTTTTCATGCAAGGAGTTTCCCAGCTCTCTTTTCAAAAGGAGATCCAAGAAAATCTCATTAGTAGATCTCCTGTACTTCATATTTTAAAACATAGTGACACAATTGCATAGTCATTAAAAATCTGGAGTAAAAAAAGTTATGTCTTGATCTTTGTAAACCAAGTATTAAAGGTACTGGAAAATAGCACCATTGCAGCAATATTCACGTTAGCCAAGACATAGAAACAACGTAGGAATGTAAATGTCCATCAGTGCCATCAGTGGGTGGTGAATGGTTAAATAACCCACTCTCTCTCTCTCTCTTTCTCTCTCTCTCTCTTTCCCTCTCTCTCTCACACACACACACATACACACACACAGAGGAATATTATTTAATCATAAAAGAGAAAGAAATCCTTCCCTTGGCAACAAGAAGAATGGATCTTGTTTTTATGATTATGATATGTGAGATAAGTTAGACACAGAAAGACAAATGCAATAAGATCTCACTAGTGTGTAAAATCTTTTTTTTTTAAACTAAAACAAAGAACTTACAGATACAGACAAGAATAGATCGGTTGTTACATGAGATTGGGGGTAAGAAGGTGGTGGGTGGGCAAAATGTGAGAAGAGGCCTAAATAGTACAAATTCTAGTCATAAATAAGTCATAGGGATGGAATGTAAAGTATGGTGAACAAACATGAATAAATGTGCATTGTATATTTGTATATTTAAAAGTTGCTAAGAGTAAATCTTAAAAGTTCCTATCACATAAAAAAGTCACTATTACTATGAAGTGATGGATGTTAACTTACTGTGATTACTTTGTAATATAAACATATAGCAAAACAATGTGCCATATAACTAAAACTAACACACAGTAAATATCAATAATCATATCTTTATAAAATTGGAGGAAAAAATTAAAAACATAAAGAAGCCATCACTGAGTGTTAATAATCACATGTAAATCAACATAGTGTATGAGATAAAACAACCCCTTGCAAGTTCAATTGTGTCTCTGACCCCAATCTTGCCATATACTCATGTTCCCAGCTTTCCCGCCTTTGATTTGCAACAGTCTAGGTTACATTTGTGACTTTGAAAAGTCTCTGGTTCTGATCATTTGAAGGGGAGCCTGGGCCTGGCAATGAGCCCCTCTATTTTTTGCCTTTTTTATGCTTCAGGCACATAACCCTTATTTGATCATCCTTGAGAATATCCAGATGGACTTCTATCACTTCTTTCTTTTCACTTTTTCACCAGACATGGTGGTCAGTCATGAAAACAATTTAGACTCTGGTTGCTGTCCTTAATTGTGAGGGAATAAAAAAGATAAGAGCTATTTAAAACCCACCTAAAGGGATATTGTAAACCTTCACCTCTATCTACTTCACTCTATGAACCCACTCTTTCCTCATCTCCCAAACTTGAGGCTGTAGGGATGACAAGGAAAAGTTATATGTGAAAGAATAGATGAAGATAGTAATACTAAAGTCTAGTGTTCCCACAAATTGTTGTAAAGATCCTTTTACTATGGAAGACCAAAATATAAATTGAATTTAGATTAGAGAACAAAATATTTCTAAGTCCCTGCCTCCTTTGATTCTTCAAAGCCATAATTCAGAACATTCATGGCAGTAAATCAAATCATTTTCAGAGTTCCCTCCCCATCATTCTCCTTACATTTTCAGTCAGTAAGTCTATGAGTGCTCATATCTCACCACTGTCCTAGTGGAGTCAAGGTGAGCATGGCTCTTATCTCTGTTCCTGGGAGACCTCTACCATCTTGGATTGATTTGCTCTGAGGCAGATACTAAATTCAGTCCCACAAGCAGTATGTGCAGAAACTCCCACATATCTAACTGGGTGAGCCTTCTCCCTCCTCCATTCACTCAGCTTCTAGAAGGAGATAGCAAGTTACAAACCCCAGAGAAGAAAACCATGAAGAGGTTTGCTGAGTGAGTCAGAGATTTTTTTTCTTTGGTTCTTTACCTTCCTTTCCCAGGCAACTATTCCCCCATCCTGTCCCATTTTATTGCATTTGGATTATCTCAGTCCCAAACTTACTAAGAATGGTTTCTTCTTAACTTACTAAGTAAGATTTAAAAACCATTGTTTTCAAAACTTCTCATGATTGAATATCACTGTGCTCTCCTAAGGACTTACTTCAACCTAAGAATGTCCTAATGGGACCATTTCATAATAAATAACTGTTGGAAACTATTGGAAATCACAGCACACTGTGCACTATCATTTTCAAAACACAAATGCAAGATATTTGGAGGTCTGAAGCACCTCTAAGCCTCTAGTCCCTATCTTTTCCTACTTGGTAGATACTTCTGAAAATTAAAAAAAAAAAAAAAAAGGCGCTTCCTCAGGTCTAAGAGTTTTCTAACCACAAAGACAACCTCTGCTGCAATTCATACTGTCTGTTTCTATGAACACTTCAAGAATGGCTCAGACTGAAAAATTCTTTGGAATCCATGCCGCCCCTAAATCTGGAGAGGAGAGGGGGGTGGAAGGGATTCCTTTCTCCCTTCATAACCTCAAGTCAATTGTATGCTGCCAGTGGAATTCATGCTAGCTAGCCCCAGAATTTGACCTCAGACTGTTACAGAAACAATGTTTTCCATGAGGAACTCTTGGTTAAAAAATTTCCTCTCACCCAGAGAAGCCAACAAAGCATGGTTTATAAAGCTTCAGTTTCAATTCAAATAGTCTAGGCTGGGCTATCCAAGCTGGCAAGAACTATACTTTCCAAGTAGCTCTGCACACTGTGTGCTCAGTTGTCATTTTATAGCTGGGAGATTTTTTTTTCCTCTTCAAAAAATTATTCTTGGACAAGAGGTTGAAAATTCCCTTTGGAGCATCCAGACAAGCTACAAGAAAGGCATAGCTCTCAAGCAGATGGGCTATCTGTGTGAGGGCGTTCTCCTTATAAAAGAGAGGAAGAAGATGTCCCTGCTTTTTAATAAAGAACTTCAAAATAGACTCCTGGCTATTTCCTCATTATTCCTCCTCTGGATAATTCTGTCCTGGTAAGCTGGACTGCTCACTAGAAATTACTGTCACATCCCTAAGGAAGAATCAAGGCAGTTATCAAATGCTGGAACAGCTGGGAAAAGAGAGAAGGAAGGAAGTGAAGAGGGGAAGAAAAAGGAAAATCATACTGTAAATACCTAGAAATGGATATACACCTATAAAATTTTTCTAGCTCTGAAGAGCCATGTATTAAATTACAAAATAAGAAGGCATCCATCTTCTCACAAGGCTTTTCATTAAGAAGCATTCCATAACCACAAAATATAATGTCCTGATGAATCCACAGCAAATAAACAACATGTCCCACTGCCAGAAGCAACTGATGTGTCTCTTCTTTCCTTTCTGGGCTAGTGTGTGGTGAAACTGAGTATCCATCCTATTCTTCTAGTGCCTTATTAACTACAACTTCAGATAGGTGTCATTACCTCTGCTTAAACACTTCACCTTTCTTTTGAAACACAAGTGATTGTATCACCATCCTCAGACGTGTCTTCACAGGAAACCAGTGCTGAGTTGCTGTGCTTACCTGTCAAGCTGCCCTCGGTGTCACGCCCTCAGTGCAGGTCTAGCCTCGGTGTTTAGTATGTCTGGATGGGGGTTCAGATAGGTCATTCTATCTGTCCCTCTGTCTCCAGACTTGTGATTTTTAAGCTCATTCAGAGCCAAAGCTTAAGAGTTGTTTTCCTCCCCCATCTGACTTTATTATGATCTGCGCCTGGAAAAGTCCACCCTCATTCATGACTTACTACTTATTCTTTTTATAATGGGTCCTGCCTTCCCAGAGTATCCACAGAGACAAAGTTAGGGCCACTGGGTATGGGATGTACCGTACTGTACCAACATTATGTCACAAAAGGAAAAACCTTCTCAATAAAATTTGAAATATATACTGAATTAGAAGAAATGGGGGGGGGGGCTAGACAGATCTGATCTTAGTTTTTCTGTATTTTTCTACTTTAGGAACGGTTGAGGGGGAAAGACTGATCGATAATGATGAAGTAACCCTTTCATTCAAAGCTGATAGGTTTACCCAAGAAAGATAAATAACTTGAGAAAGGTCTAGTTGTCCTCTTCAAACAATCTCTTTTTCATCAACCCAGTAGGGTGCCAGGCCATTCTGTCTTTCCCTTGCCTGATAAGGCTGGATAGCCCTTACAAAGCAAAATTCATTTTGTCAAAGCAGCCTGAAATGATTTTTTTTCTTTCTTTGTTACTCGTGTGGGCTTTTCAGCCCCGGGATCTTTTAATCCGATACAACTCATTTAAAATAGATGAGAATGTTCTATCACCCAATCTGAATGCCTTTGGGAACAGAAGGGAGCTGTCATAATTGCAAACTGTATGGTGAATACCTAAAATTGTCATGCAGCGTTTGCACAGCACGCACTAGCTGGGATGAGAGATGTGCAGACTGAGTTTCCATGGCCAAGGTGAATGATCAAATGCAGGCGTTCTAGGTAATTTTTCAGAGTAAAAGCAATATGAAGGCCCGTCAAACCTTGTAACTATTACAGAAGACCCTCAACAAGGTCTTGTAAGCTGAATCACTGCCATGAACTCCATATGCTGTCACCTAAGACTCTTCCTCGCTGAGGCGTGACACTGTGTCTGTTTTGTGGGCTCCTTGTTGCTGGTGCAGCTGTTCATAACCACTGTGTTGCTAAGAACTCTGTCTGAAGCCAGAAGCCTTTCTAAGTGCTTACCTGGATACCGCCTCTTCATTTAAAGCACAAATTGTCTAGTTCTTCCTGTTTATCAGATCTTTGACATACAACCTTTCTTCTGAAAAAAATGAGTCCTGGTATTTGACAACTTGCCTGGTTTTATCTCATTTCCTGGCTCTATTCCTAACCCTATGTGCTGTGAGTCTGAACTGTTGATCTTATCTTGACCCTGTGATACAAACAAACACACACACACTATTCTAATACCTACTACGTTCCAGTTATCAGGGGTTCCACGGTGAATAAAACAACTATCTTTTTTATCTTTGCAAATCTTCCAATACAGCAATTAAAATATTTTCCTAACCCAAATTAACACGATTACAAATTGTAAGTATTATGAAAAGAACAAAGCCCTCTGAAACAGACTAACAAGAAAGACCTTTTGACAAAGTGACATTTAAGCAAAACCTGTTAGTAGTAGTCAAACAAAGAAACAGCTCTCCAGGCAAGAAAAACAGCATGACCAAAAATCTTCTGGCAGAAGAGGAAGAAAAATATCAGACGGTTTCACTTAGAGGAGGAATATAGGAGAACCAAATAAGAGATCAGGAAAAATAGTAATAATAAATTGAAACAAAATTAACAGGCAAGGGGAGGAGGAGGAAGACAGATAAAAACAGGGAGGGATGAGTACAAGGGACTACAGTGATGTTGCCCAGGTGGATTGGTGGTGGGAATTTTATGGGAACCACACCTGAGAAGAGAAAGCATACACTGTACTAAACTGAACAATGATGTAAAATAGGGAGGGAGGGAGGGACGGACGGAGGGAGGGAGGGAGGGAGGGAGAAAATTTCCTGGCAGAAAAGAATTTAGCAAATTCAAAGAAATTAAAACATGTTAATACAACTGGAGTGTGGAAGGAAAAGTGAAATGAGGCCATAGAATTAGGAGGAACATGGCAATGTAAGGCTTTCCAGTCACAGTAAGAACTGGGTGTCTACATTCATAGGAACATGGATGGAACTAGAAGGGATTATGCTCAGCAAAGTAAGTCAGAAGGCAAAAGAAAAATACCAGATGGTTCCTCCTCTAGGAGGAATATAAGGGAACCAAATAAGGATCAAAGAAAGGAATAAGAACAATAATAATAATAACAACAAGAAAGAAACAAAAACCAAAAATGAAAAGACAAAGACAAACTGAGGACACTTGGTGGGAAGGGAAGAGGGGGAGGGTTGAGGGCAGATGGGAGCACGGGGACTGAGGTGATGGTGCACTGGTGTTACGGTGATGGGGAATGCATGGGGATTACAACTGATGTCAAATATATGTAAATGTAAAAAAATTAAAATAAAAAAAAAGAATTGGGTGTCTAGTCTGATGCAATAGGAGCCATTGCAAGATTTTTAAGCGTAGAATAACTGTGCTCCCATTTATATTATCAAAGGTCAAGGATATGACCTGGAACAAGAACAGTAAGAAAATACTGTCATAACCTATGAGGATGTTGACTTTAACCTCTGAGAATTCATAGTCAGCTCCCACATGACTCTCCAGTTCTAGATTACAAACTTGAACTGGTTCTTCTCATTCTGGCTATGTCTCTACTCTTTCTAGGTCTTCTGGGAATTCAACCATCACTAAAACTTGCCCTTTCTCAAAGGAAAATGCCAACCCAGAGAAGAGAGCAAGGTAACCATATATCACACTTAGAAGGAAATTAATTATTTTCAATGATTTGTTCTTCTGCTACAGAAACTTCAGGGGTATGTCATTAGTCTCTTTGAGCCCCTTTCCTAACCACCAATATAGGGTGAGGAACCCACACTGAACCAGGAATTAGAAGAAAAAATAGTTGGTCTTACTCCAGAGATTGCCCACATGTATCACAGAGGTGACATGAACTTAAATGGAAACTAAGATAGACAGTATCAAAAGCATGAAAAATGTGATCACTGGCTTTTGACAAAATGCAAGAGTGTTTCCAATTCACTGTGTTGAAGGATAGAAAATTAAACCTCTGAGAGGTCAAATCCAGGCTTTGATCCAAGGGAATAAATCCTTAAATGGAACAGAAAAACCAAATGACCTGAACTTCATCACACTTATAAGAGAAAATCCTAGGTCTCTCGCAAATATTACCGGATCCTCCCAGGAGATCTTTGGGGTCAGAGGTGGTGAGAAGGAAACATTTATTTATTACAATTTCTGGTTTATGGAGGGGAAATTTAGTGGAAATCTTTTTCCAGGGTCTGGAAATTCAACAATGTTTAATCAGAGTTGGAATACAAAGGTTTTTTGCTAAAGGCCAGAGTAGTCCTGTGAAAAACCTCAGGGCCCATGGGTAGTAAATATTGATAGGAACTGCAATGAAAATTGCTGAATTGTATTTTACTGTCTACATAGCCTTAGTGTGCTGGGGTAGAGAGGATGATTAACTAATAAAATATGTCATATGCATGTGCACACATACACATGTTTGATTTCTCTGAAAGAAGGGCAATGATATGCTTCAAAGCACAGAAAAGATTATATTTCAAAATGACATCTCTTTCAAAAGACTGCCAACAACCACCACAGAGGCAGGAGGATTCATTTTTTTCATGCTGAAAGTGAATAAATAATATTGGTTCAATTCATCTTACTAGCTGAGTTCTAAAACCAGAGGATCTGGTTAAAGAGCAACAGGATGAATTGTCTGCTAACAGTAACTTACCCCCTTTTATTATCACTTTAGAAATAACTACTCCTTAGAAGAAGAAAGCCATTTTTATCTTCATGTTACCAACTCCACTGTTTAATACTTTTGTGACATGTTAGGTATTGATTCTAAATCTGAATTCTTGACTCCAGCAGGAAACTAGAAGGAAAACTTCGAGGTTTCTATAGATACTATGTTTAGCTCTGATACCAGAGATGCATCATCATAAAATAAAAACATGTTATTGCCACCCTGAACCTAAGAGAAGCAGGGAATAAGGCAAGAGAGGCAAAAATTGAGTGAGCAGCATAGTTAAGCTGCTAGATGGCCTTGGTCTGAGAGCCATTGGCATTTACTCAAAACCAAAAGAAATTCTCAAAACAGAATGTGAAACCAAGAAAAGGTTTCACTGCATCCTAAACAATTTCATGTTCAATTTTCTTATTCTCTTGTATGGTAGTGGCTTCCCACAAGTCAGACATGCCCACTGTGGCCATGAAAAATGTTTTCTAATACAAGGAAGAATAATTTTTGATTTATCCACATAGATATCACTGTGTTTATCCAGAAAATTCAGAATCACTTTAATTTATAAAGTTACATTCATATAATCTTTGGAGGTAAAATTATATTCAGGAAAATGATTACTCTCTCTTTGGTCTAGATACTCCTGGTAGATATCACTCTAAAAGAAAACATTAACTCATGAAACAGATTCAGAGTTCACTTAGGTCTCCTGTGAAGGAGCTGGCCCCAACTTGAAAATTTTGTTTTTCTCAGTTAAATAGGGATTATGCTTTTCTCCCTTAAAGTCAGGATAGGAAAAGTGTGAACTGGAAACAGCTCTGATATGGCTTCTGGTCCTACTTCAGGTGTTAATTAGCTATGTGACCTTGGGCATGTCACCAAATTGAAGTCACAGTCACCTTACCTACAAATGGAGGATTGCAGTCAGAGGTTAAGCAAATTCAAATGCAGCTCCTGTCATGCAAACAAGTTAAAACATGAAAGTCCTTGCAATTATGCCTGGGAAGTAGTAAATACTCAATAAGTTGCAGATACTCTTCTTGTTATTCTTATTAGTATTACCACTTAGGGAACTTTAGGCAACTAACAGAACCTCTCTTGAATCTCATTTTACTTATTTGTAAATTAAAAGTTAAAATAAATATTAAATCAGATAACATTTATAAAAGCATAGTAGTGTCAAGCCAAGAGTATATGGTCAATAAATGTATTCTTTCTCTGCCAAATTGTATGAGCTTTTGATTACAAAACAAAACATTCTCTTTTTCATAGCAAGATCTTTGGGCGAGTAAAAGGGTTTATAGAACCCAACTTGCTATAAACATATGTCTACTCATGAAAAAACAAAACAACTTTCTTTAGATGAACAACCAAGGTTTAAGAAGAAACCAAAAAGATCACAGCCAGGCCAGAGCATGCCAGCACCGCCGCTGGTCACTGGTCAGCCACAAGTGGCCTGTGTGCTCCAGGGCACATGTTGTATGGAAAGCTGGGAGTGGACAGCAGAAAGCAGACAGCGGATTCTGCCACAAGAACAGCAGTTTGAGCCACCACAGTTAGCACAAAGCAAGAAGTTCTGAAGCTGAGCATGCTATTGTGAGGACCAGGTATGTTACAGCTGGAATCCCCTGCATCTTTGCACCACAAGGGGTCAACCTGCACCCCACAATGGGCAGATCCACTAACTTATTGGACATACAGTCCCACTCTGTGACCCCTGCAAAAGGTGTCATATAAACTCTGAGGTAGTGAACGCCCACCTCCAAGATAGAAGGTGGAGCTTTAACAGGAGCCACTGGAAACAAAGCACAGAGCAGAGCAGCCATGAATACTTTCAAAGGCAGAGCAGAGAAGGGCCTCTCCTTCTCTACCATGTGTCTGGTCACAGTACTCAACTTCTGGTCACCTGGCCAGCTGCTTCCACATGGCAGGTGTCTGTGGCGTCAGTTCCTGGACTCTGGTTTTCTCAGACTTGCCCTCAGGTCCCTGGGCTCTGGTCTTTGATAGGTAGGCTGCCCCATGCATGGCCGGCTTGTCTCTCCTCCTGGGCCTACCTAATGCCATGTTCTATATGTGCTGAGCTCCTGTCTGCCCTCCACCTCTGCTCAATGGAGATGCCGCCACACTCTACACATGGTTACTGATTGGCCTCAGGTCTCTGAACTGGGAAAACTCTCTGGGGCAGGAAAGACTCCATCCTGCTACGGTAGGCCTCAGATAGATTCTCCCTCATTTCTTCTCTCTCTCTCTCTTTCTCTCTCTCTCTCTCTCTCTCTCTCTCCCCATCCCCCCACTCTCATTCTCTCACCCCCTCCAGCCCTTTACCTCTCAGCTGTTTCTCCCTGAGTCTGCTTTTGTGTCCTGCAGTTATGAGCACACAGGTGAGGACCCACAAACTAGGTCACCCCTCTCCCCCAGGTTCACTGTTTCAAAACTACCTTATCATAAAACCCACCACGACACCCACTTCTAAGTGCACCATGCAGTAATATTGTATATTTATGTTTTTGTGCAATAAATCTCCATATAACCTCATCTTGCAAAACTGAAACTGTATATCCATTAAAAAGTAATTTCTCATTCACCCCTAACCCCAACCCACGTCAACCACCATTCTACTTCCTGTTTCTATGAATTTTACTACGTGAGATCACAAAGTGTCTTTTTGTGACTGGCTTATTTAATTTAATCTAATGTCTTCAAGTTTCATCCATATTACAGCATGTGTCACAATTTTCTCCCTACTTAAGGCTGAATCATAGCTCACTTTTTATTCATTCACTCATCAATTATTAGTTTTATTCAAGATATTTTTTAAAAATAAAACTTAGATGTAACAAAATTACACCAACTTCTCTTTCCACCTCAAATTAGAAAACCTAGCTTGCTAAGAGGGATCAAAATCATGTAGAAAATTTTAAAAATTGACCTTATCATATCCCCCTCCCACTCTCTCACATGTGGATTATCATACCAGCAATGTGTTTTCCTCACATCTCAGCAGAATATTTCCGTCTCAGTTCAATCCAGACACAACAAAATAATAAAATTAATAGAACTCTTGCCCATCAGATGAGTAGTATTACACTCTACTTTTCTAATTTTCCCCTCGCCTCTTCTTGTCCTCCAGTTAGACTTTTTATTGTTGAAGGATTTGGGAGAGGGAGTGCCAGGGAGGGAGACACCATAGTGATTCTTACAGCAGGCATTTACCAAAGGAGAAGACAGGAAATGTGAAGATTAAAAGGTGTGAACCCTCAAGTAGCAGATTCTTCTTGGATTCAATCTTCACTGACCATTTGTCTGGAATTTGTTCTAGTAAAGATTTGCTATCACCCAAATTTGCCTCCACATTGCATAGAACTAAAAACTAACTAACATCCAGACTACTAGTTTGCTTGTTTTCAGGATATTTAAATCCTGCACACCACAATGGTCCCCTGAGCAGTGAGGGAAGGATGGGGATTCAAAGTGCGAGTCCCATTCTGCATCATTTTTTAAGACTCTGTTACATGTGACCACAATGACTCCTCTTAAGAGGCACAAGTCCAAATTATTTTCTAAATGAATTTTCAGTTACTACTAAAATGATCTGGGGTGGGAGGTGTTATTTATATTTTATTTAGTTTAAACTAAACTCTCTACCACAATGTGGCATCCTGTATTTCTGACTGTGAAATTCATTGAAAATGGGCACATCATCCCTTCCAGGTTGTAAGCGGCAAGACACATTTTCTCATAAAACCCTCTTAATGCCCATGGCTGTGTGGAACCTATCTCTGTTCAGTCTCTGCTAATCCCTATCCCCAATTTGTGTTCCCCTCCATTACTGCAATTACTCCATGGCTGGTGTTTGTACTATGTTCTCTGTTCTATCATCCTATTCAGTGTGAAAATCCTTATAGTCGATGGGAAGGACCCACACACAAATCTAGGAGATACTAGAAGACAAGCACCTGCTTGTTTCCAGGAAAACCTGATTGACAACTCACTGTGCTACTGGTGGAGAAAATAAGTGAAGAAGGCCTGGGACAGGAAATAACTCTGGAGGCTTAAACAGGAGATTCTGGAGATATGCAGTCCCAATTTGTAACCACTAGTAACATGTAGCTATTTACAGTTAACATGAAGTTAATTAAAGTTAAAGAAAACTTTAAAATTTTGTTCCTCCATCTCACTAATTCGAGTTCTACCATCCCAGGGTAACTGTTGACACTACCATTCTTTCTCAAATTATTCCTGTTTGAATGGTAGGTTACATTGTCATGTAAGTCAGCAAACAGACTACACTAGCCAACTGCACACTGCTTAATAGTCACATGCAGCAGAAGACAGCACTGGAGAGTAGTTAGACATAGAGGAGCTTTGCCACTGCATAAAGTTCTATTGGATGCACTCTTCTACAGAATTCCAGATGGTCTAATTAGTAAATCAAGAGGGAGATAAGTATGTTTTATCAGTATTATGACAACGTAACCTACCATTCAAACAGGAATAATTTTGAGAAAGAACGGTAACATTAACAATTACCCTGGGATGGTAGAGAGTGAAAAGGAGCTCTATTAGTATGCTGGGATGTATTAACTAGGGTTCTCCAGAAAAACAAAACCAATAAGATGATACAGACACAACTGTAGACAGAGATAAATATAGAAAACACCATAAGAATCAACTAATCTGTTTATGAAAACTAAGAAATTCCATAATCTATTGTTTTCAAGCTGGAGAACTAGGTAAAGCAAAGATGTACTTAAGTCAGAGTCCAAAGACTTGATAATCAGAGGACCAAAGATGTAAGACCTAGTCTGAGTCAGAAAGCCCAAGAGCCAGGAATTCTAAGGTCTGAAAGTAGATGATGGATGGCTCAGCTGAAGCAGAAAGAGAAAATTCTCCCTTCCTCTGCATTTTAACTCTGTTCTAGTCCCCAAAATATTGGATGAGGCCTATTTGCATTGGTGCTTTTTTACTCAGGAAGAATACCAAAAGTACTGCAGGAGGCTTTTACTCAGACAACTAATTTAAATGTTAACCTTTTCTAAAGACAACTTCACAAATATGCACTCAAAAATAATATTCTACCAGCTATCTTGGCATCAATTTTACACATAAAATTAGCCATCACACGGGATTATGGGCAAATCTGGAAGTACTGTCACCCTAATCATCACATGCTTCCCAGAGGTGCTGTCTGGGTAGATGACGATTTGAACAGTGCCTCCTAGAGTGTGTGGGTCTCTGTTAGCTTTTATAGGTAGAAATACAACTGAAAGGACTGTCACCTGAAATAGTGATCTTCTTACAGAAATGGCCCTATTTTTAGAATGAACTGAAGCCACTCACTCTTGCTGGTTGCTAGATTGTTCCCATTTTAGAGAGTGTCAGGCCACATTCAGATCTGTGTTTTCCCTGGAGCAGGCCTACAGGAGGTTTGTCTCATCCAAAGTGAGCTGAGTGCTGGGAAACAGAATTATTCTGCAGTTTCTCTGATGTGAGACTCTGATACCATTGCAATGACTTTAGTCACTTTATCTGCCCCAGGGTACAAACTCTTATATTAAATAGTGTTGCTGGGAGGGAAAGAGTAGGAATGGAAATCTTATTGGTCTCTGGGGGTGCCTGAGTGGGAACATCACCTTTTTCTTTCACTGTGTGTTGTAGGGCACTCACAAATACTGAAAAACCTTCATTTTCAAAGAATTACCCAATAATGGATCAAGCAGATACATCAAAACTCATTAAACACGTACACACACAAAAAAATCAAAGGTCCCATGCCAACTTTGAATTTTCACATATTCTCCTCATCTCAAGTGAAGTGCGAAATTCCAGTGTGAGTCCCATTTGGTGGCAGGCATGAACGTGAACACTCGCCTTATGCCAAGGAGCAAGGCAGTCAGACCGACAGAGTGGAATCCTTCCAGGGCCATCAAAGAGTTATGTGTTGTGACTAATTACCTGCACACCCTTCCAAAAAACTAAATGGACTCCAAGATTCATCAGGGCTATAGGATCAGCCCTGGGATATTAGTAAAGGAGAGCCTCTCACAGCGCCAAGCTGCCCCATGGTAGACATTTCTGTGTGGTAGTAACTCAGCACCAGTATCATCGTGGGTTCAAAGATCCCACTATGTAGCTTTGCCCCTCTGGCAAGTTCTTGTTTGCAGTGTATAAACATTAGAAAGGATTAGCCTATTCTCACTGACTGGTTACCTCCAACTACACCATACAGACCACCTGAGTCCAAAGTCTGTCCTATTTAGGGATCATAATTCAGATATCACACATCCCCATTTAAGCCCACTGCTTATTGGTATCTTAAACATGCTAAACACTCTTGTGGTCACCAAGAACAGAGCTGTGAGTGAGATAGTGTCCTGTCACCACAGGGTTTATTTTTAGAGAGAGGAGGTAGTCAGTCCACAAATAATTAAACAAAGAAAGCTTCATCTTTTCCCTTCAGATGGTCGTACCTACCATAGAGGACATGAAGCCCTAAGGCAGACAGTAGCTGCTGTGCAGTGGGACAATGTACTGTCAGTGAAAGCTTCCAGAAGGGGGAAGGGGCACTGGGCCTGCAACCTGAAGGATGAAAAGGAATCAGCCAGCAAATAGAGGAAGGGTGAGGAGCTTAAGGCTCTGAAAGGAAGCAAAGAGCCCTACATTTGCAAGGGCCACATGAAATAAGTCCAGAGAGACTGACCCTTTTGATCAAGAGGCGGGAGCAGAAGATAAGCTTGAAGAAGGCAGAGAGTAAGCATGAAGGCCTTGTAGGCACAGAAAACATTTGACTTCAAGTACCCCGGGAAGATTCTATGGTTTTAAGTAAGAAAATTACATGATCTGGTTTATAAACTTAAAGATTATTCTGGCTATTGTGTGCAAATGAATTAGAGCAATATTCTCAAAATGAGGTACCAAGACAAGGAGGGTCAGCATCACCAGGAAGCAAGTCAGAAATGCAAATTCTTGGGAAACTTAACCGCACACCTCCTGAGTCAAAAACTATAGGGGTAGGGCCAGCAGCCTGTGTCCTCTCGAGGATTGTGATGCGCACTCGGCTTTGAGGGAGTCTGAGGACCATCGAGTATAAGCATGGATGGTGAGGAACCAGTTAGAAGCTACTGTGCAGGACAAGCTATTCCTCTTCCTGATGTGCCTAAATCTAGAATGGAGAGACATTCTGTTTAGGAAATTCTCCTTTAAGTTTAGAAATTCGCTTCCCTAGGTTTGAATTGGAGGTGAGTCAGTGACAAAGAGATTTTCTTCCTTTTTTGTCAGCGAAAACCTCTCTTTTAGACAAATCGATTAAAGGCCATTTTTTCTTTTTTCCTTCTCCTCACCCCCACACTATTTTGTTGTTGTTGTTGTTGAAGAAAGACTACATGCACATCACTTATCTAAGGACAAAAAAATTTAAAACTGAATTATTTTCATGTCTACATCACATCACATGAGAAATAGGACAATCTTGTGGTGAATTGGGAACCTATACCTCAAGGGACCGGGATTGGGTGATTTCTACCCAAATACAATTAGATGGGGTACCTGGCTCAAAACTGAGATCAGTTAGGAAATCCTACCAAAGGTCACAACTGCTTGCATGCTGGAATGGTTTCTATAGGCCCATGCCCTTTTACCAGAGAGGGACGGAAAACCTTCATTTAGGATCCTCACATGCCCGCCCCGCCCTCAGCAAGCACTATCAACCACAGAGAACCTCCACCAGGCATCACCAGAAAAACTCACGCACTTTTTGTAGGTGTCTGAGCTGGACCAAACTTTGTGGTTTCCCAGGGTTGGTCCCCACATCTAGTATCCATGGAACCTGAAAAATATTATAAAAAGCACGGTTTTTGCTGGAAAGAAAATGCTATATCTGTCTTTCACTAAGCCTTTCAATTGGAATGAGCTTAACAGATTGGCTAGCAGGCTGCTAGATGAACGGGAATGGGACAACAAAGAGGGCGGGGAAGAGGCAGGGAGAGATCTAGGAATGCTGACTTCTGAGCAAACAAAGAAATAATTAGAGTAATAGAAGAAAGACTCCCTGGAGAAAAGGGGGTTCCCCAAAGTATAGAGAAAATGGAATAAAAATAAAAGATACTGGAGTAAAGTACAAATATCAAGGACACAGATTTGGTTTCAAGCTGACTCTGCTTCTTACTAGTTGTATGATTTGAGGCAAGTTACAGCAATGCTCTCACAGATGAAGATCATAACTGAGCTACCTCAAATAGTTACTGCAAGAATTAAATAAAAAAGTGCCATTAAGTATGTAATACTTGGCACACAGAAAATGATTAGTAAATATTAATGACATCTTTCCCTTATGCTCGTTTTGATATGGTAGATAAAATACCATAGCACATGGCATGGGGAAAAGAAAAAGAAAGTGCTTAAAAAGAGAAAAGTGATTGGTTATTTTGTATTTTTTTATTTTAAAACTATGGACATTTTGAAATATTTTTTTTTTATTCCAGAGCCATTACTTCCGTGAGGGTCTTCCATTACTTCTGTATGAAGAACAAAGAATGTGCTCTGAATGTACTGCCCTGAGACGATGAGGGAAAACAGCACAGCTCAGCTGCTCATGTGTTTTACAGGGATAATTTCCCAGCAAAACCTGTGAGCAAATCATTGCTAAAAGACAAGTGATAACTGACAATAACGATATGACCCGCTTCACCGATCTCTGTTCTGCCAAATAGGCCAGTCCACACTTCTTTTAATGGAACACAAAAAGAACACAGACAAAAAGAAAACACTTAATTTGAATTATGAGACAAAAGAAATGTTGAAGCAAACACTATGCAGATCCATGTAACTGAAACAAATTGCTCCACACTTCTAATGTATGGTTAGCATCACATTTTTTTTTGTTTTTTTATGTAAATCTGTCTTGAGTTCACAATTAGCAGAACATTAGGTGTCCTTGTCTTGTCACACTTTTAAGATGTCCAACAGAAAATTAAGAGAGGTGGGGATGATTCTGACATCCTCATCGGAAGAAGGGTACCCTGGGGGGCTGATGGACCCATAACCACTGCTGCTTTGCACCACTGCATGATGTTGGGCCTGTATCATCCGTCACCCAGGACTGCTGCTGATCTAGGTGCTACAGAAACCACCTTGAGCTTCACAGGATAATGGTTCTACTCCCTCAAGAGAATTTTTGATTCAAAATGCCTTGAGTTCTGAGTGTTCCACTTTCCCCTGTGCAGCATTCTTTTAAGAACCAGTCCCACTTCCCAGCACCTCCACAGTGATTCAAGTTCAGCTCTTGTGGTACAAAGCCACTGCCTCCATTTCTTCCCTGAGATCCACTGCTTCTTTCCTCCCTAAGAACAATTTTCTCTATTATTCCCTGAAACACAAAAGCTCTCACCACACACTTTCAGCAGACCAAGGCCTACTAGCTACCATCTAAGCAGGCCACACAGATTACTGAGAGCACACATTAGCTTGAACCACAAGAGGGCTAATATTAGGTTTTTGCCAGCCACCTTCTCAGGGTGTGAAGAAATTCTCCTTCTTCAGAGAAAAACCATAAAAGCATGACAGAGATGATGTAATCTCCTTATTATGAGCAAGATGACTAAAGCAGAAAAATTAGCCTAGTTCAGTAAAAAGTGGAATATCTTTCTAGACTAAAAGCTAGAATCCCCTCACTCACATACACACACACACACACACAGAGTAATAAAACTCAGCATGGTATTTTCACATCGTTTATCTCTATAAAATGTTACTCTTTCCAAAATGCATTATTACTATTGTCCCATAAATTTTGTACAAATGAGAAAGCAAAACAGAATGGAAATTTAACCTACATCTGAAATGTTCTAGGCACTCAATAGATTACTGTTTGTGCTTTCATACACATTTGAAGCTTCACAACAACCTTGTAAGATATATTTTGTTAAATTTATTTTGCAGATAAGAGAAATAAGGTTCAAAGAGATTGAAGAAAATTTCAAGCAGCTAACTATGAAGCCAGAATTTGAATTCTCAACATCTTTTCCATTTCATATTCTTGTACTTATAGGGGGGAAGATAAGAAGCAACTTGACTGCCTAGCTTCTATAATAGAGGCTCATACTGAGTTGGAAGGAAAATAATGTTTTCTTCCTAAGCTCCTCTGAAATAATGTCATTTATTCTGCACTACATCCCCCAGTACTATCTGGGGAAACAACTGGAGCAAAACTAGAGCCTGTTTGTATAAATAGAGCACTACCCAGAAAGCTCAAGACTAGCCCAGAGTGGTTTGTGCAGGAGAATGGATATCATGTTCACGAACCCCCTGAGGTGTATACCCTGATGATTTACAATGCTGGATGATAGTGATAGAGACAAGCACATAAAACACGATGGGGTGTGAGGGAGGATACATCAGGAAAAACAACTGACTTATTGAGGGAAAGATAAAGAAAATTCAAAACTCTTAGAATTTACTCTAACTTCAGAGAGTTTCGAGATTCAGTTGTGTGAAGCTAAAACGAAAGGTTACCTGGGTACCACAGAGAGCATCTGTCTTGGAAAAATAAAAAAACAGTGCTCCACTATCCAGGAGCCTACTTTCTGTTGCCCTGTATTCCTAACCCAACATCCCAACACAGCTGCTGAAATTAGAAGAAAAACAAGGAGGGCAATAGTATGAAGTCCTAAGGCGTTGCTCAAAGTCCTGACTTCATTAACTTTTCAAAGCCCACCTCACATTTCATTTCATTTGATGTGACAACTCTATTTTGAAAAAAAAGAAAAGAAAATGGAGAAGCACTGAGTGGCTAGTCCATGTGGCTAGACAGTGGCTAGAACTCAGCTTCCTTAATAGTCAGCTATCTATTTCTCTTTTTTAAAGATTTATTTATACATGTAAGAATTAGGGTACAGGCCAGAGGTTCAGGGGGTTAGAAGAGTCACCAGAGACAGAGTGGGGAACAGAATAGGTAGATAAACTGAAATACACTCCTGAGGGGGTAGCAGAAGAGACAGGAGAGGTCTGCTGCACCAGGTGGGTCAGCTCCCTGGATGGGAATCAAACTCATGCCGCAGTGGTTGCCAACAGCTTCATAGACTGAAACTGAACCCCCTGCACCACCAAGGAAGCCGAATCATCTCTCTATTTATATCACAGAAATGAAGAAGGAATAAAGAAGAAACTTTCTTCAGAGAATCTTACCCTTAACGTTCTCTCCCCCCCCTCCCTCCTCCCCTCTCTCCCTCCACCTCCTTTCTCGCCTCTCTCAACACACATACACACAGACCATTACACTGATAAATACAAGGGTGATTCCATAAAAAGAAATAAAAGTTGCTGAGTGTGGATCAGGACAAGGAATGTCTTTCTTTAAGATTATAACGAAGCCTACTATGTTTACTGCAGCACTATTTACAATAGCTAGGATTTGGAAATAACCTAAATGCCTCAAAATAAATAAATGGATCAAGAATATGCCATTTGCAACAACATGGATGGTGCTAGATGGGATTATGCTCAGTGAAATAAGTCAGAAGGAAAAAGGAAAATACTGGATGGTTTCACTTATAGGAGTAATATAGGGAAACTGAACAAAGAGTCAAAAAAAAAGAGAAAACTTGGAGACAAACTACAGAACTGAGGCATGCAGCATGGCAGGAGGGAAAGAGTGGAGTCAAATCAGAGGAAAGAAAGAGCACAGGGACTATGGTGATGGTTCATGGGTGCTTGTGGTAGAGGGAGACTATATTATAGAAACTACACCTGAGGAAAAAAAGCAAACATCTTAAGAATAGAGCAAAAAAAAAAAAAAGGTCAGTGAAAAATAAACAAACTATGGAGCCTTCCCCAGCACCTCCTTTAAATTCAGGCAGCTACAACCATTCCCAGGTGCTCTGTGCTTTATCCCATCAAGACTTCCCACAAGACAAGATCAAGGATTCCAAAGGACCAAGGGTATTTGCCAATCTGGAATTCATGGCCCTGCTTCTAAACCAGGCTCTGGTTACCTAGGATCTAGAATCCCCAGTTCAAATTGCTTGGACTATGCTTTGAGGCCCATTTCCTACACATGAGTATCCTGAGCACAAACAGTGAAGGCCATATGTAAGGCCCCAGGTCTGAGCTGTAGTCAAGGGCTAGCTGTTTGTGGGACAGGATGGGGGCAACCAAACTGGGGCTTGGACATGCATATGCAGGCATGTGAATATTCTGAATATGAGATGGGAAGAAAAGAGAGTAGGCCTTAGTAAGGTAGAGATTTAACAGGGAGACGGTCTCCACTTGTAATCATGTTCCAGGCCTTAAGAAGAAAGGAATGTTGGGCAAAGATGGCCTCTATCAACACCAAAGAAATAAAACCTCCTAACCAGGCACATTGCCTCCTTCTTCAGCCTCAATTCTACCCTGTAGCCAGGTTCATCCTTTAAAAACATAGATGTGATCTTCTCAAATCATATGCTATAGCATATGTTGCTTACAACATATAACCAAGCTCCAGCTACTCAAAGTCCTTTACAATCTGGCGAAACCCTACTCATATCTATACCCACAACCCCACCGCCACCACCTCTTGCTATGATTAGAAGACTGACCTCCCTAGATAATCCCCTATCTTCAAACACAGTCTGTTCACTCAAGCCATGTGTCCGTAATCCTAATTTGTCTCTTTGTATGACTTGTATATTGCAGGTGTAAAATAATTTTTTTTGACATGAGTTGGAATGACAATTTAATGACATGATAGAAAAAATTTTTGAGATGTTTTGGGCTTGTTCTCTTTGTATTTTCCATACCCCCATTATAAGCAGGTTGCCAACTTTTTCACATTTCAATGCCTTGAGAATGTTTTTTCAGTGTGAAAAGCATATGTTTCATATTCAACTCAAATGTTTTTCTCACCTACTATAAGAGCTTAAGCTCTCAAGAGATTATATTCTAGAGGGGAAGGGCCATAGGAAAGTACCACTGAAATAAAAAAATAGGGATAAGGAAAGAGATTACCAGACACTAAAAGGGGACAGAGATTAACAAGTCTCTAAGTTTGATATCCATGTCCTAGAGGTGGCAAGTCCTCAGAGGGTCTAAGGAGTTGCAGAGTTAAGAAACTAATAATAATATGGATGTCGAGACAATCTCCACAAGTTAGTTGGACAAACTGTCAAGTTGCCAAGTTGTACCATTAAGTTTCCTGTAGTACTAGTGGACAAGCAATGCTTCCACTCTCCTAAGTACAGTAAGTTCGCATTTCTCTCTCTTTTTTTTCTTCTTCACATTTCTTTTTTAATCAAAGGAAAATTGCTAGAATCATCATAAAACAGCCATCTCTTGCTCAGAAAATGGGTGTGTGGCTCGACCAGTGAGGAACATTTCTATCTACTTTCACTGTTATAAAGTAAATGTAGTCACGCATACCCAGGTTATATAATGGAATTTGAATGGGATTTCTTCAAGTTATATCTATAAACGGAATATTTTCTAGGCCCTTATCATGTGGTTCTTCATTCTGCAGCATTTTTTTTTCTATACAACTAATAGTGTGAATCCCATAATGAAAAGCAAGCCTAACAATATCTGAGGAATTGATCTTGCTGTCTGAATGAAAGACATTCCCCAATGGACATAAGCAAGAATTATATACACTAGAGGCTCACAAACTCGAACACCTCAGTCTCAGAAGTTAAAGATCTTATCTATTTAGGATGAATGAGCACACCGCAGAGAACTAGGTTGTAGGTTTTCCAAATACAAGTACAAATACATAAGGCTGGACCATTAAAACTCAAATGGTCAACCAAACACGGGTATTTTCTGTCTACTTGCAGGTTATTTTAAGTGTCTCAAGTACTGCTGCATAGCCTCATTGTTAAAACTGGTGAGATGGTGATGGGGCATACATGGGGATTACAATTAATGGCAAGTATATGTAAATTTTAAAATATTTTAATAAAAAAAAAGTAGTCAATAAGTGTTTCCAATGTGACTTAGGAATCAGCACAAACTACTGGTTTTGGTTCTAAAATCCATCAAATCAAGAGATTTGCCTTGAACTCCTCCTGTGGCTAGCAACTCAGAACAAGTTAAACTAAAAGTTAAGATCCTTCTTTGCTCCCTTCCTTTCTTTACAGGTTTAGACATTCAGGTGGATTTGAAGCATGCTGACCTAAGTGACAAAGTGAGTCTGTTTTGATAGTCTACTAACCATTGTTTTGGCAGCAAAAAATTCTTCCTCCAATGCACAGTAATATCCTGAGAGGCATTTTTCAAGAAAAGTTTAATGAAAGAATACCAAACCTGAGAAGACTCTACTCTGTACATTAATGTTGATTTATTATTCAGGAGAATGTTATCAAATTATCCCATAAACTATCTACATATTCACTAGCATAGGAGAGAGCCAATAAATGATAAGCAAACAGGCTTTGGGGCTATAAAGTCAAAAACACTTAGCTGTTCCCTCTCAATAGTTGAATGTGTGTTCTTACCTGAAGAAGAGAGAACTGCATCAACACTTTTCTAGCTTCCTCACTTGGTTTTAAAATTCATACATATGGTGAAAATATCCATGCCACCTTGGGTTCCTTGACTCTCATTCTTCCTGGGAGACCAAAACATTTCACCTACACTAGCATTTATCTCTGTTGAGACTGGAAGAACCAAAATAACCAGCTACTTGGTAGGCCCTCCAATCCCTTCTCTCTGTTTTGGATTCCTCCTCAGACAGAATCTGCATCTCTTGCTAGACTTCTCTTGCATCTTCCATCAGCAAGAAGCCTCATTTAAATGTAAATCAAAGTCAAAACACTTCTTCCAGACTGAAATGCTCACAGTTCAATCAGCCCGTTGTCCTATTGTGGCAAAGTTGAAACCATTCTTTTCAACTCAGTGAGTTCAGAAACTGTTATAAGTGAAAATGTTGAAGAAAAATTAACATTTTAATACCATTTTAACATTTTGACTGTGTTCTGTTTCAGGTTCCAGTACTGTTTCAGGCAAGAGTCGTGTATAGAATCCTCTATGTTTAGAACTGAAACTCAAATGTTTTCATTTAACTTTTAAGACTTTTGGACACTCTGAGAACCTGGTGTTTCTCCTGTTTCTTAGAAATTAACTCATGAGAGAGTCTCCTTTGAGATCCCCAAGAAGTTATAAAAGCAGTCTTCTTTTTTATTATTTCCTAAGGTGACCTCTAGATAACCCACTTTCTTAAATCATGTCTGTTGTTTTCCCAGGACGTGTCCAAACAGCAGCAGAAGGAAAAATTTATCTATCATTTACTATAAAATGAGATTTGCTATTTACAAGTTAAACAATAACAACAAAAATAGAAATAATAATGCAATACATTGGACTTTCTATATTTCAAGAAGAAGTGTATTGCACCATTTCATGTTCAGCAGTTAACTTGGAGGGCTAGGCTGTAGAATGCTTTCCACTTACAGAAGGAAATAATGAGCCCAATTACCTTGAAAGGAAAGAAGACTGGAGGGCCTTTAAGAGGGCCCGTGAGGATGTAAGATGTTAACCTTACATGCCCCTGTGCAGGGCACTACTGCTCAAGAGCCTGTGGACATTTCGACAAGTCTGGCAATGTATAATGTCCTCAAGATACCTCCCTGCCACTTGACAGAGCTGTCTTAGGGGATCAGCATGAGTGTCATTCTACTCGGATTTCCCACTTTTTTCTCAGATTAGAGAAGTTTCAGACTGGGTAACATCATCCCCCAGATTTTCCTAGCTCTACTACTACCCACATTCTGGTCCTTCCATCTAGAAACTCCTCTATCATTACCTTAAAAAAACTTCCACATGCTAACCAGCCTAAAACACATCTTGACACACCACATAATATTGAGTCAGCTTCTGAATTGTCACCCACCCTATAGCTTAACCTCTATCACCCCTTATCTAACCCTTTGTGACCATAATCATAGCTCTCTTAAGGGGATGGTAGACTTTTTCACTTTTATCTGCACTACAACAACAAGCAAAGTACCATGCACATAGCAGGTATTCAATAAATATTGACTGAGTGAATGAATGAATATGTTAAAGAGCCCCCAGAAGCCACAGTTGATTTCAGAAAAAAAGTAATGAATAGTTGCAAGGAGGATTCAGCTAGTGAAGTGGTCAAATTTAGTCCCAACTCCAGATATGTTACAACTAGAGATTACTTACAGTGAGCATATACAATTTTATAACTGTCAATAGTAAGCTTCTTCTGTTGTAGCCCATTTCTTTCCAATGGGTCTCTCTCTGACTAGTGAAGGGGGAAAAACTGCCTAGACTAACAGCTCTTAAGACTGAAGATGAAAATTAGATTATGCAGGAGGTTTGAACTTCAGGGCATTGAGGCTCAGGTAAGAGTAGGATAAAAACCTTTACAGATATTACATGAGTACATGAGTGTTCTAAACCTTTTGAGCTTTTCATATTTAAATTTGTTTTTATAGAAAAAATCAAAATCTCTTTAGAAAATGCAGTTTATATGTGGGAGAAAGAGGGAGTCAGGATATCCCCTGAGAGTACTAATTTTCCCCTAATATCCATTCTACTCTTTTTCTGATCTCTGTTGGACACAAGATAATCAAACTAAAGACTGTCTTTCCCAGCCTACCTGGTAGCTCAGTTTAGTGAGATGACATAGTTCTCTACCATGAAAGAAGCAACCTGAGCAACTTCCAGGTTATTCTTGCATGGAAACAGTGTCTCCCCTTCCATCTGGCTGGAGCACAGACAGTGGCAGTAAGACATCACTGCACACAATGGCAAAAATTGGGGATGCTAGAGTCACAAAACAGAAAGAAATCTGGGTCCCTGGATAACCTCTTCCAGGCTGCCCTTTCCCCTAGACTCCCAGCCAACCTGAACTTTTACATCTGAAAGAAATAAACATGATGTGGTTTAAACCACTGTTATTATGGTTTCTGTCACAGCAGCCAAACCAATATCCTGGCTAATACAGCATGTCAACAAGGTACTATGGAGTGTCCTTATTTTCAGAAAATTAAAGTGAATCTAAATGAGTGTGTATATGTGTGTGTGTGTGGTGATAACCCAGATTTTACAAACCAGCACTGGGAATCAATCAACCAGCATCTGTTAATGGCCTAGACTATCAAGAATCTTCATACTAAGTGTGAATTTTATAAATTTTACCTGACTGAAATCCAAGTCAAAGACACAAATGAATAGGAAAGTAAAAAATCCTCAAGGATCAACTTATTTGCTTTATTTTAATGCCTAGCACCTAGAATAATGCTGGCACATTATAAGTAGTTTATTGAATAAGTAGATGAATGAATTCACAAGTACCTCCTATGTGTCAAATATACATCTTCTTTAAAGAATTCAAATTCATATTTAATGATATGATGACACCTCTTTCATCCATTATAAATATGACAGCCAATTAAAGTGTTATATTCACTGTGACTTTTCATTTGGAAACCAAAGATGAGGTAAAGATGAAGTTCCTCCATCATACTTAAGCTATATCTTAGACCAGCAACATGCACATGGGTCATCACATAAAAACCACTGTGAAAGCAGTCAAATGATGTCATTATTAAACCTTGTCGCTAAGGCTTTACCAATACCCTCTGAGCTAAAATCATCCACAATAAATGCAATGAGATAGACTATAATGGATGTTCTATGAGTTTTCCTTAAATTACCTGATGAATTGAAAGTTTCAAAATTAAGTATATTAAACGGGCATAAGAAAAGAAATCATTAACATCATAAAAGAATTCATACAGGTTTGGAAATTAGCATATAATTTACAAAAGGAAAGGAAAATTGGGGCAGATACGAAATAATGCATGACAAAAGTAAGTACTGAATGTTGATGCAATATTAAAAATCATGAAAGATCTAAGAAGTTTAAAAATACAGATAACATCTGTTCTCAATTGAGTGGGATTCATTTGCTAGGAAATTTGCCAAAGTTGTAAGCAGTCTAAAAATCTATGTATTATAAATGCTTTATGATTATTCTGATTGGGCTAGTTCTTCTCAAGTATTGGAATTTAAAAGTGGGGACAATAAATTCCAGGCCACTGCATTCATTTACCAGTGACCTCTTGACTGCCATTCATTTGTCCTTTGTTCTAGTTCTGTCTGCCTTCTTTCGCTTCCTGTTCTGCTTTTAGACACAATTTTCCATTTCATAATGACAGTAATGTAAATCTGTATAAATATTTTAAGGTTCCAAAGCACTTGTATAGTTATTGTCTCATGATTCTCAACAACCCTTCTCTGGGTTAAAAAGGGGAAATATTATCACTCTTTATTTTCTTCAATTTATCAATAATAAAAATAGTTCAAAGAGTTTAGTAACTTGTCTAAAGCCTAACAGATTTACAACCAGGGTTCGCAACGGATTCCACTGGGTCTTCCATATGGCTGTCTTCTGTACACATTAAATGGTTAGTTCAATGGAAATCCCTGAGCCTCCTTATCTTCTAGAACATACTATGACAACCTATCATGATGTTAATATTTATTCATTTATCCAAGATTCTTGATTACCTGCTACTGTGTGTCAGGCACTATGCTCATGAGTGGACAAAACATATATGATCTTTGTCCTCCTGGATCTGTTCACTGAGAAAGAACACTATCAAATAAATATGCTAGCAAATGCAGATGAATTTATATACTCTAATATTAGTGTAGTGGATGAAAAGTCCCAAGTTCTCTAAGAGGATGAAGGGGGACACATCTGCACATTCATTGTCAGAGAAGGCACTGTAGCTGAGACCAGCAGAGGAGTAAAGAGGCTCTAGCGTAAAGGGAGGAGTAGGGGGACTGATCATATGAGAATGATCAGCATGTACAAATGCTCTGAGTGCCTAGCACTTTTTGATAGCTAAAGAAAAACCAAGAGAAAGCCAGTAATGCTGTATTTTCCTGAACAAGGAAGGAGAATTATTTCGTGAGTTCACGTAGGTCTTCGTAGGCCATGTTAAAGAGTTTGTGTCTTACTCTGAGTATGAAAGGACACTGTTGGTAGAAAGAAATATGATCCAATTCATATTTGAAATGCCACTTCCTCTAGATAATTAGTTGAATTGGGGCAAATACATAAGATGAGAGACAAGATAGAAGACTACTGGGGTAGTTCATGTGTGAGATGATATCGATTAGGTTAGGACAGCAGAGAGCAATAGAGAGATGTGAATGGCTTTGAGATATATTGAAGGTGGAAATGAAAACCCTTGATGAGAAGGCTGAGGAAGAGGTAGGAATTAAGGCTGACTCTCAGGCATCTGGAGCTATCATTCCAGGGATAATTTTAGCCAACTGAGTATTTTCCTGGCTACCATATTCATAGTAAAGCCCTCATGTACACACAACTTGAGATAATCAGATTCATATTTCAGGTTTATTGACATATCATTTCTTATTCTAGGCAATATCAACCTGGTGGTATTTTTAACAGGAATTTATCCTTCTCATATTCATATTGAGATTATGTCAGAGCATTAAAAATGCATTTATACATTTGAAAGCGTGAGGAAAAAGAACTGGTTTTTAACAACTTTGTGTATAAAGGCACAGATGTGGTTTTGGGTAGTGACTGAAACAGAGAAAAAAAGCATCTGCCATCCTCCGACATAAAACAAATCTAATTCTTTCATATCATGTAGAACCCTTAAGAAATAAATAAAAATGTTAATAGTTGGAGGAAAACCAATCAAATTTTAAGTCCTCCAACTTAATGGCTCACTTTTTAATGCACATAAATTCTTTCTCTTCTCCAGTAATACCTCAGGTTGGCAGAAGATGATATTAGGATTCAAAAGCTAGCAAATAGTCACAATAACTAATATGTGTACATGCTTTACTGTTTACATATGCTTTTACATCTGTTTTCTCACTGTGGTCCTTTCAGTTGGAGAATATTTGCCTATTTGAAAGCTAAGAACATCTTGTACTGTCTTTAATGCATTTTATTGATTCATTTAATTCTTACAAAAGCCTGAGAAACTAAAGGTGTGGATTAAACACCAGAAGCATAACTTGATAAGGCATGTCAGGAACAAATATACAGTCTGATCTTAAAGCTTTCTGCAAAGGGCCCTGTTTGTGCCCATGTGAAGTTGGAGACACTCTGTGCTAAGTTAAAGGACACTGACCCTGCAGAGGACACTGTAAGTGTCATATGGGGCAAACATGAAGCTCATCTTGTACTAACAGGTCACCTGACCTTACATGTCAGCCGTCACATCAACTGGTGTGAAAGTCATTTGCCCAATGCTTAAAGACCGCAGCAATCTATAGGATGGTGTAGTTGCCCCCTGCTGGTAAAAAAGGGCAACTAATTTCATAAGATTCTGAGATTTGGGGAACAGCTGCTTTCTCTCAGCTGTGGGTGAAGGCAGCAATTTGCACCAACAAGTCAGTTTGCACCAGCCAACATGGGATAATCACTCAACCAGTTTTGGATAATCACCTATATCATCCACATGTCCCTAGTTATTAACCACAAATACTCTCCATATATAAGTAAAGAAATCAAAAGATGAAAGAGTTTGACCAAGATGCCTCCAAAGGCTTACACAGACTCACCACATTAATGTCTACCTTCTACCACACTGAGAGTACAGCTGGAAGACATCTTGCCCATGGGATAAATGTTGAGGCTGGGCCTGGTTAATGCTGATGGCCAGCCTAGCTCCCCACTTTCATCTGGGCTCAGAGGACAAGAACCAGGGCATGAGGAGCCAAGATAAAGTAAAAATCTGCAGTTCAACCTGTCATCCCTCATCAAAGGAAAGTCTAATTGAATAATAATGAAATGAGGGGCCTCCCTGGTGGCGCAGTGGGTTAAGCAATGCACTATGAGACAAACCGCAGCCACTGCAGCACAAGTTCCATCCCTGCCTCCGGCCTAGGAGAGTACTCACATGGTGCGCAGACCTCTCCTACCATGCCTGCTGCTCCCCTCACCAGTGTATTTAAATCAATCTGCCTGTTCTGCTCCCTGTTTCTGGTGAATCCTGTCACTGCCCCCGCATCTCTGGCTTGTACCACAGTTCTTATATGCATAAACAAATAAACCTTTAAAAAAACAATATTTTTTAAAAAAATAATGGAATAAGATGAAAATCAGTTTGATGCCACAAGAGTCTATACATATTTTGAATATGACCTCCCCAAATTTTTTCACTGCTGTCCTTACAGTGACACACAGATTAGTTGTTGCATTTATGACATGAGGTCAGATTCTAAGAAAGTCTCCTGAGCTATGTAAGTTACGAGTAGTTAGAGCAGGGGCCATCTGACCTTCTGAGAGTTCTTCAAAATACTTCAATGGAAGTATAGACATTACATGGAATTTGCCAAGAAGTAGCAATAAAGGGTAATAAAAAATTTGAAAACCATCAGGAGAATTGCAATCTAATTCTAGCCAATAGTGTCTTTGGTCAACTTTTGCCATTTCAAGTCTCTATTCCTCATCATAACGTGAGGAATTTGGCTTGGCTAATTTGTCCTATTGTTTTATGCCACTTTGCCGGGAGAAAAAAAATTCATAATACTTCTTAATACATATGTGTGATCAAACATACCTGGAATGATATTTTAACCTACAAATGTTAACTGTCAAAACGCAAAACACGTTACTTTAGACATTTGGTCCCTGAAGATTTTCAAAGTGTACACAGCAGTTCAGTAACTTGCTGAAGGTCTGATGTTTACAACGAAGGTTGCCAGTCGGTTGCCTTTTGTACATCCTGACAGATGGAAACCCTTTTGGGAACAACTACGACAATCTATTATATCATGAGTACTCATTCACTTATGTAAGTTTCTTGATCACCTACTATGTGTCAAGCACTATGCTTACTAATGAACAAAACAAACATGGTCTCTGTCCTCTTAGATCTTACTCTCCACTGAGAAAGAAAATTATTAAGTAAATGTGCTAAAAAATGTAGATGCATTTATATACTTTGATATTAGTGTAGTGGATGAAAAGTCCCCAGCATGCTGAGAGAAAAATAAAAGAAGACACACCCATATGCTTGTCAGAGAAGGCATCTGAGCGGAGACCAGCAGGGGAGTAAAGAGAATCTAGGGTGAAGAGTGGAATGAAGGTGAAGTGTCCTAGCAGATAACAATAACAGGAAGCCTTGATATTAGGCATGAATTGTAGAGCTTATTTCACACAGACAAAGTCTCTAAGAAAAGTCATCTTAAACAAAATGTCAAATAGTTGATCAAAATCAAACGTTGCCAAGTTGCAGCCCAAGGGAGACAGATAGGAATGTCTTCACTCATATTTTTAAACAGGAGCCAAAATTGTAAGTGGGTCATTTGTACATTCCTATTCAGCTCAGTGAGTGTGCTCTCGTAGTATAAAAAGTGATCATACCCTTCGTTAGTCAACCATTTTTCCTTGCAAGATCTCTCTTGGAATCAAAGTACAGCCACAACTGAAATGGCAGCACTGGAGACTCAAAAAGTTCTTAAGGGAGAGAGCCCTCTCAGAGGGGCTACTTGGTTTGGGATGAACTCCCAGGTTAAATCATTCCCGGACTAGCTCATAGATGTCTCGATAATGAGACAGACACATTCTCTTATTTCTTGATTATTTTTTTAAAGAAATCCAGATGCTATTAGAAACCTTTCAAAGTTAGTAAGGCTATATCAAGAAGGGTTCAGAAGAATCTACTCAGAAATTCATTTATTGTCAAACCTTTCATACATGTAGTAAATCAAAATTGACAGCAAATTTAAATTTTAATTAGAAAAGTCCTAGTGATAAATTTCACAGTCTCTTTTAGATGTCCTATATGTGTATGTTCATTCATTTTTACAATAAACATTTCTGAGTATTAAATGTGCATCATGTAGTAAACTACTTATAAATTCATGAAAATATACCTATGCCCTACCTAATTTATTCAGAGGTCAAAATGTGGTTCCTAAGAAAATGTCTATAGAATTTGCTATTCACAAAATATCTTATGCTATCAAGGTATTCTTCATCTACTTTCCAAAAAGTCAGACCTGGAAAATAATATCCAAGCTTGATTTCAATCTTGTGAACTGAACAAATATATCCCCTGTCCAGAAAAACACGTTCCGGCTTCCAATAGTCTGTGTGACTTGGAAGATCTTGAGTTGATTAGCAGGAACCGTGTTATTTTGAGGCTGAAACCATTTCTGTTTCAAACAGCATAAAGTTGTACCCCAGGAATGATGAAAATGCCAAAAGTAATTTCCAGCATTCCAGAAGATTAAGAAATTGAAAACCAAATATTTGGGGTGAAAGCAAGTATATAATAAGTATTTATCTAAAATTTTATATAAGAGTATTATTGTCTTCACATGCCAACCCAAGATGACTGGGGTTCACACCTATTTTTTTTCCTTTCCTCATATAATCAAATTGAACATATTATTCCCAAAGCAAAATACACACTAAACTATTTCTTTTGATCTTTTTTTATATAGGTATACATGCCTTTGCCCATCCTTCCAAATACTCAGAATCCCATCAGAACAGCAAGAACACCAGTGGCCATTTGCTTTATACCACTTTAGATAAGAGAGAAAATGAGAACTAGAGATGGTCAAGACTTGTTCAGAGTCACTAATTAGTGACAGATAAGTAAACAGATGAGACCTACCACTTCGAATCCCTAGTTATCCACCAAAATCTGTTTCTGTGGTATAATATGATCATGCTCAATGTAGAGTGAAGCAATCACCTCTAAAGAATGCCTTCAAGGAGTGAGATTTCTGCAGACGAGAGTGTGTTCTTATAACTTTTCTTTTAAGGTTTCTCTTTACTTTCTTTATTCTTTCCCGAAATATACTGACACTCCTCTTCAAATAGTACAATTCTCTTTATGATGTGTTTTTCCAAATCAGTCTCCCTAAGAAGCATTAAGAAGAAAAGCAATACAAGACAACAGTGTCCCAGAGTCGCTGAGTGGGCTTCACTGCATCCTGCATCTTCCTTCAGGACTTACTGTCTTGTACACTACATTGTAAAATAAAATGTACCTTTAATCACCACCATCCCCTTCAGGATTTCAAAGGAATAGCCTAACAGTTCATCTTAGAGACACAAACAGTTCTCTCACTTGCTCATTTATCTCAAGTCATATGTAGAAAGTTCCTTGGCAGCTGCTCAGGGGAACAAAGGTGAAACCTCCAATTAAGAATGACTTATGGGTACTCCTCCAGCCAAGAGTCGCCCTGCCTTGTTAACCTCCTTTGCCCTGCTATAAGAGGTGGGAGCCTATGTACTCAAAATTTATTTATTCCTGTTAAGAGCAATTATCTCAATTTTTGATGATGCCTCCAGCTATGGAAGAGTGATGACATGCCAGTCAGATGTTTCTCTCCATTTCGGAAGAAAATACGAGGGCCTATATGATACATATTAGGTCTCACTTCATAAACATGGTAAATTAATAAGCCTCTTAAAAACACGATTCAAATTTAAACTTCTGACAGACTATAGTTTTTAATGTCTTGACTGTGTTTTTAAGTTTAAATGATAGTAGAAACATAAAGAAAGCAAACTTTGTATATAAAGGTCTTACTTTATTAGGAGATCATTACACTAACGTGGGTGAATGGATAGCATCTGAAATTCTGAAATAAAAGTCCATCTCACCATCACTGGAACATGCTCAGATTTCTCCTGTTATAAGTTAATCCTTCCTCCCCCTTTTCTAGCTATTCTTTAAAAATAGCTAGTGTAGGGGAGGGAGGCGGAGAGGGATCAAAACAGGGGCACAAAGAGCAGAAGGGATGATGGTGCATAGGTGAATTAGTGGTGGGAATTCTATAGAGACAATACCTGAGAGGAGAAACAAACATTGTACAAAAATGAACAATGATGTAAAATATATATAAATTATATAAAAATAAAAAATAGCTACTGCCTACTCACTTCTGAATGAGCATCTAAACATTAGACTTCATCCTTTCTACTTCATTAAAACTGCTCTCTCTGGGATCAGCAACACCATCCTGTGTCCAAATCCCATAGACAATTTTCAATCCTTCTCTTAAATAATGTAAGCCCCATTTGGGAACTTCTCTTGACCTTGAGCAAGAGGAAATTACCTTAATTATCCCAAATTCCATTGTCTGTGGAAGCTAAAAGTCTTTCCAAAAAGGGCTTTGTGAAAACAGCCAGTGTCTGTTAAACTATTACGTGCCAGGCTCATGTCGTTACTCACTTAATCCTGACAATATGCCCATGAGTTAGGAAGTGCTACCATCCTCATTTTTGCAAATAAGGAGATGAGGCTCAGGGCAGTCCCACAACTGGTAAGTGGGAGGCACAGACTTACACCTCGATGGCCTAGCCTCACCTCCATCTGAGTGCCACTGAGGGCTCCAGGCTGCCTCTGAAACCTGGCTTCAGTTTCTCACCTGCTTTCTCTGTTCTTTATCACAACTTTTAAAAAGTAAAGATTAGTCCCTCTTTCAGTTTCATATTATAATAATAACTCATTCAATCAAACATACAGTTACTACATTTCACGGCATTTACGTGAGGATCCATGAAAGTGCCTCATCACACTGCTGTACCCCTGGTTCTTTCTCTTCTATCTCCTTTCCTCATCCTCTCTTTCCAGAGTTCCTCCAAAACCTGAAAGTGCTCCTTCAGTCCTAAAGATCAATTTTTCCTTCTTGTGAAGTCCTGGGATGGGTGGTCTTATTATCAATTGTTTACCAAAATCCATTTTTCCCCCAGATGCCAATTTCTCTCAATGATAACTGTTCTGGCATCACCTTTTAAAGCAAGCAGCAACTATAACTTTCCCTAACTTATAACCAGTTTTTCACCCTAAGCCACATTTTAAAATGTTCACCACCTTTTTCTTGACCTACTCCCTACTGTTGGTCACTGAAATGCCATACATGTCTGATTTGTCTTCTATTCTTCTGATTAATTCTTTCTAAACTGATTTTGTGGTGATTTCCTCCCTGCTCATCTCCTAAATGTTGGTATTTCTCAGGACCCTGCTCCAAGATCTTCTTTTGCCCTTATCTAGCACATTGACCCCAAAATATCTCATTTATAATCATAGCTTCAATTACATCCACATCTCCCTAAGTAATATCCCCAGCACAACTCACCTTCCTAACATAGAAACAAGAATGCCCCACATTTACCCTTGGATATGTCAAACATATCCCAAATTCTCCAACACCTATTTACTCTTCTCCCAAAACCTTTCCTCCTGTAATGTTTTCTCTTAAGACCACTGTCAGCCAGTGCTCAAACCAGGAATCTCAGCATCTTCCTTGACTCCTCTTTCCCTATCACTCTCTAGTTGATCTCCAAAGCCTCTGGATTCTAACGTTTAACTTCTTTAACTCTTTCTATTTCCATTGCTACCATCATGTCCTCTTCAACCAATTTTTGACAGCTGTCAGAGAGATACTTCCAAGATAGAATTTGGATCTTACCATGGTTCACTGAAGACCCTTCCCCTTGCCTGGTGAGTAAAGTTCAACAGCGTTTGACTCTGTATAACCTCTACAACCTCATGTCTCTATGGGGTTTCTTCCTTTGTCTCTGCTTGCACTCTGTGAGCCAATCAGAGGGAACAGCTTTCAACTCTTCAACCAAAATGCAATCTCTCTCTCAATTAACACTCAGTTTTCCAACGTGTCATTTCCTTTGCGGAAAATATTCAACTTTCCCTCTTAGTCTAACTTCCTTTAGGAAACCATATCACTTTCCAGTAAACCTTTAATGATTCCCTTGGACTGCAGTAGGTACACATATAATATGCATTTTAGTTGTAGGTGAGAGAAACCCTCCTTAAACTAACTTCTTAAGAGACTATATTTACTAACATAAAAGAAAAGTTCTAGCAGCAAGCCTTGTTTAATTCAAGTATGGAAATGGCCTCATTAAAAATACATCTTCCTCCATCCTTTCCTCCATGTAAAGCTTCATTTTCATGTACTCTTCAGCTATGATAAGACGGTCACAGGATTAAACTCTATCAATTTGGCAACCACAGATGAGTGTCTTTTCCTGGCAATTCCAGCTGAAATCCCAATAATTCTCTCACGGGCCTCTCCCTTGTCCCACATCCTGTCCTAAAGCTGAACCTCATTCAACACATGGGCTAGTCATGAAAGGAGGATGATTCCCCATGGAAAATCACGGTACTATGTCCAGAAGAAATGTGATGCGATTAGAGCTAGGGAGACTAAAAATGGATGAATCATACATACATACATAATTAGATAGACACATAGGTAGACAGAAAGAACAGAACTGATAGGTAGGTAGGAATTTGAAGAGAGGAAGAAGAAAAAGGAAGTGTTTATTGTTTATGTCTCTAAGTTGCCATTTAGAGTAACTAGATCCGTTGTATGTATGAATATGGTGTGTTTTTGTTTTTGTTTTTGTTTTTGTTTTGATTCCTTGTTATCTCCGAAGGACACCAGTGAGAAATACAACATAAGCAGGAGGAAGGAGACAAGAATAGTGCCATGCTATAAATTCTTTTGTGAGCTCTATGCCCTGTCTTCACTCTGTATCCACTCTAGCTTATGAGCTTGATAAACACTTGCTAATTAAATAAATGAGTAGGTTAACTTAGAGGTGAGCAACCTTTCCAGAGTAGGATAATAAACATCCATCTCATTTTCCATCTCAAGGTAATAAATATATTACCTCTTGAGAGAAGGACATAGGAGCAGTAGGCATTACCTTTTAAATAGGTAGCAAGAAGAAGAGACATAAGTAGCAGGAAGAAGAGACACAAGAACCTGACCTATTAACACTAACTGAAATTAAATACACAGATTCCTCTGGTTTAAATAGTGATTGAAAGAAAAACATTTTAAAAGAAAATGTGGCTTTAGAAGCTGGGAAGCATGTAAAACTAAAATTCCTTTTTGAGTAGCATTTCTCAAGTAGTTTTGGGTTTTCATTTGTTTGTTTTTAATCTTGTTATGGTTTTTAAGGCATATAAACTTAAGCTAAGTGACTTGTACTACTGCATTCTAAACAGTTCACAGCTCAATTTCTAAATATGATAAATAAACCCCAGAACAACCATGAAAGTAGTTTCCAAAGCAACCATGATTAAACTACATGAGATTTAAAAAATCTCAAGGAAAGATAACAACAAAAAATGAAAATGGACTTACTTGTCTCTGTTCCTCATTCAGATATAGTTCTTTGTTTGAACTTTTTGAAAAGCTGCTTTTCAACTTAAGACCATAGTATGGTCAACATCTCATAGGTAAATCAAACTGACATAATTCTCTTGAAGGGAAGAGAAAATGGTCTTTCATAAAGTACAAAATTCCAATATTACATTAATTCAATTGCCTATGATGACAAAAATGTTTTGTGCCAGAAACTGTGTCAGAGAAAAAGGATACAAAAACTTGTAAGGCCTACAACTGCCTCTAGAACGTCTCAATCTAACGGAAGAAAGAAGATGTTTAAATACATCCTTGCAATCACTGTGTTGGGTGTGTCACTGACCAGCGAGGATAGTCCATTTTACTACATACTATATTAAACTAGAAATCAGCTCTATTTTTTAATGGAAATAGTTCAGCATTTCAAGGTTTATTGTAATGTTTGTTATTGGGTTTTGGTAAAAAGAATCTATCACATTTAAATAGTTTCCTTTATCTCTAAATTACTTGGAATTTTTATTAGGAATGACTTTTGAATTTTATGATGCCTTTCAGGCATCTATTGATATAATCATTGACTTACTTCATTTAATTTGTTGATGTAATAAATTACATTGATAGATTTCCTAATATTGAACTATCCTTATGGTCTTTCTCAGAATAAACTCTACTAGGTCATATTATACTGTTCTCATAATACACTGGAATCAATTGTTATATGCTATACAGAATTTATATGTCTATATTTACATAGAGAAGTATAGTTTCTTCTTTTTTGTAACATTGATCAACCTTTAGTATTAAAGTTATACTAGCATTGCACAAATAATAGGAGGTTTTTGTTCCTTTTCTGTGGTCTGAAGTAAGTCAAGTAACATTGTATATTTTTTAAAGGATAAAGTTTTTTGAAAAACCTATGTATTTACGTTCTTTCACAACCCCTTTCAGTTTGAAATAAAAGTTTGGAACCCTATGGAATAACGTATACATTCTTTCTGGAATTGCTTAGGTACTTGTCAATACTTGATGCCATAGTTGGATTCCCCGTGGAACAGACTATGTGATAGAGATATGAGCACAGGAATTTATTAGCAGTTCTCTTGGGAATTTAAACCATAGAAGAATAAAGGAAGCATGATTGAGCATAGAGAGTAGCAGAGGGAGAAGAGCAGAGGCTTTGAGCCATTTTGTTAGGAGGATTACAACTAGGCCAGTCCTTTAGAGTTGTGCCCTGTATTAATCAGGATTCTCCAGTAAAAGACATACGTATGCATGTGTATTTTCTACCACTAGTAGGAGAAGGGGGTGAGGAAGAAACAAGTGAGGGGATAGAAGTGGGAAGGAAAGAGAAGGAAAGACTGATTTACTGTGAGAAGCCTCATGATTATGAAGGCTGATAATCTTCCTCAATTGGCCATCTACAAGATAGGAGCCCAGGAAAGCTGGTGGTATAGTTCTGGACTAAGTCCAAAGACACAGGAACCAGGAGAATTGATGATATTAGGTCCTAGACCAAGAGCAAGACTGATGTTGTACATCAGCAGAATTCTCCTTTCCTCTGCCTTTTATTCTATTCAATCTCTAACAGATTAGATGATACCTATATTGAGGGAATAAATCTGCCAAATCAAATGCTAATCTCTTCTAGATACAACCTTACAGACATAACCAGAAAAAAAAAAAAATTAACCAGATATCAGATCACCCCTGGGTTCAGTAAAGTTGTCACATAAAATTAACTATCACATCCCCTAATGAGGCAGGGGGAATAGATCTTTGTATCAACCACTTATTGGAGGGGATCTATGTCTGGACAGGGAATCAACCTTGGGTAAGTAACTCCTTTAGGTCAAGGATAAGTCTGTGGGAGGGATTCAATTGTGAGTTATCCTAGCCAACACTCCAGCAGTTGAAGGGATGAGCATATATTGGTCCTGAGTGGTTGAGTTTGAAGAGTGCACATTTACATCCAGAGTTAGTTGACTAAAATTTGCACTTAATTCCTTGGAATAAACATTAACGCGAAGCAATAATTTCCAGACTTCCCAAAACTTCTTTATGCCTTTGTGAAAACTAATTATTATTTCACAACTTTATCTAGAAACTAGGATGCTCAATGGACTATAACATAATAATTTTCAAATACGTTCACCAAAAGTATGTCAACAATTTTTTCTTTGACAAATATGATTTTTGTGTTCAGGAATGAGAAGTTTTGAGACTCTCATACAAGTGTTTTTCTCTTCACAACTTTATCTTATCTCTCAAGTACAGAGTAGCCATTCTAAAATATCTGTAATTTGTTACACTATTGCTTTAATATTTACTGTCTTCCTTGATTAAATAATATTCTCTAGAGTTAGAGAATTCCACATAATATTTGCCACTTAAAATATTTCACAAGTGTCTTTATGCAGTTTGGAAGTCATGTATAAAAATTCTCAATTTCCCTTCATGGGCAATTTACAAAGCCCTGTAACAAACACTTTCCTTATCAGGTTCCCATCCCCGAAGGCATCTAAACATACACTCCAACTGGCCCCCATTATAAAGCTCACACATTCCCAGGTCAAGTGCTGAACAACTAGGAATAGTCTCTATGATCCAGAGCCATGTAATTATTCAAATTAGCCAATTCCCAGGAAACCTACAAAAATACATCCACTCCCACTCCCTACCCATCCTCAAACTTTAGAGCTCCAGCTTGCTGTAGTTACCCAGCCCCCAGGCACAGCCCTTTGTGTGGCCCTTGGAAGCAGCCTTTTCTCTTTGAGAACTGAAATTAACAGCCTTCTGCCTTTCATCTACCCCAGTGTCAATGTATTGTTTTGGGCCATCAAAAGAATCTTTAAATTTTATAAAACAAATCTTGTTTTTTTGGGTGTGTGCTTCCTGCTTCCAGACATTTAGTAAGTCTCTCTTCTCCATGTGACATCCCCCTCCGTGCCTTCAACCTCAATTGTGAATAGCTCATCATTATTCACAGATAGGCCTGCAATTCTCTCCCTTCAGGACCCTTTTCCAGATCTGTGTTTCTCATATGTCCTCCTGTCTTTCTTTGGGCTACTGTGAAGGCATACATGGCTCTGTTTTATGCTACCATGCCTTGCGGACAGACCTGATATCTTTACCATTTGGTAAGAGATTTGAAAACACTACAGTGTTTTTGTTTCTTTGACAGTCCCACAGTTTGCTGCATGAGATCTGATAAAGGTAGCGCCCTCAATTAATATTTACCGAATTCAATTTGCTGGAGCACTGCTATGTAATTTCAACCCTGCCTAAAAATGGCAAGTCACATTCCTGCCATAGCTGTTCCTTTCTTCTGGCATATTCTGTTGCAGACAGTAGAAGGGGTACAAAGCCGTAGATGAAAAGGATGGAGGAAAAGCAAATGCTTGCAGGCAAGTTTGCAGTCCAGCCCCTATCGAAAGGGTGAACAGAAGCAAGGAAACAATAATTCCAAATGACAAAAATACTTTATGGAAATTTAGGGGAAAGATACATAAAAGATAGATAACAAATACTTTCTGAATATATAGTAGGACTTTTCAAGGATTAGGTCATCAATCCAGGTCACATTATTATTTATATTGCACGTATACACAGGATCACATGGGAACAAAATTTTTCTGAGAGAAAATTTTTTCTTAGAGAAAAATTTTTTCTTAGAGAACTTATATATATGTATATATAAGTTCACTATATTCCAAATTGCATAAGATACCTCTTTGAAGGACAAAAATCTTCTTTATAATTCATGAATTGTGAGATGTTTTTTCTCTGTAAGGGTCTTTGGAGTTTTAACTAACAAACTTCCTTGAGTTAAAAATAAGAAAAGAAAAACTAATAAAATGTTCTCTCTTGAACAACAATTAATTTAAGATTAATTATCAGATATCTCTAAGGAAAAGATGGTTTCATTTTGTTTTTAATGCAAAGTGCTATTTGTAGGGCAGATTTGTGTAGCTTACTATCATATGGTTAATTAAAATAATTGAATGACAAAAGCATATCCAAAGGAGTAAAAAGCTACAGGGCAAATGTGTAACTCTCAGCCTAGTTACTGTTCTCTGTCTCTCTGTGTCTCTGTCTCTGTCTCTCTGTGTCTCTGTCTGTGTCTCTGTCTCTGTCTCTCTCTCTCTCTCTCTCACACACACACACACACACATACACACATGCAGGCATGACTTTCATACTGCTACCTCTATTTCTTTTTTGTTTTCAGCCACTTTGGAGTAGATTCTTTTTTTTTTTTTTTTTGGCTTCATTCATGTTTTATTATTTTTTTTATTTAAGTATATTTGACATCATTTGTTCTTAAGGTATCTCTATCTCATTCCTTCCTTGTTTCTGCTCTTCTCCCGATCTGATTACAGTTTAGTTCTGGCCAATCAATCCCGAGGTGACTTAATGAACTCTTTATTTTCCCAGGTCACTTCCTGAGCTTGGGTTGCCTTAAGTCTGAGGCAAACTCCTGATATAATCAAGATGTTCCCTGAATAAGGAACAATCCAGACCTGCATCTCTGAGCTATGAACTGTGAGCTATGAACTGTTAAAAACAAAACTAAAAGCAGTTGAAACTAGAAATTGACTGACAAATTCAGCTAACAAAATCATTTTGTCTTTCATTTTTCTATGACAGAAAACAGGACCTAAAACCTTATAATGATTCTAGCTTTCCAAAAATCCCTAATCATACTTAAAAAATTTTAATCTCTGTTTTACTTCAGCAGGACATAAGAACACGTCAAATCAACAGATAATTAGTAACATCTTTTTCTTTGTGGGGGGCATTTTGTTTCATGTTCTAACACATCCAGAAATATGAAACTCCTGAACTAGACAAGAGCTTAGGAATTCTTTTTAATGTTTTAAAAAGAATAATTGAGGCACAGAAATTTTAGTTTTATTTAGAAGATTTGAATCAAGCTTGAGAGATCTTTTTAAACCTAGTTCATCATACAAAAATTAGACCTTGACAGAACTTTAAAAAGAACTGAACACACTTTAATCAATTGCTACATTGCTAACACAGCCTTCAAAATTTATAGGGATTGAGAGAAGGGAAAAATTATTGTAAGGTAGCACAGACTGAGCCCTATGAGAAGAGAATTAGGAATGTAGTGAAACTGTAGCATCCAGTATCAAGGAAGATCTGTGGGAGAGATGGGTTGGTTGACAGGAGAGGGCAAGACTGGATGGGTGTGGTCACTTGTTAGTGTTCTATGTCAGACCAAAGATTCTGAAATTAATGCTAAAAATTGACCTATCAATTCTAAAACAGGTCATAAGTTTTGAAGAAAGAAGCATTGTAAAAATAGCATTTCAGAAAAGGAGAAAGGACATAGCAGTATGTTAAGAGCATGGATTTGAAGCCAGCCAGCATGGGTTTGGACTCTGCCTTCACCACTTACTTTGCAAGCAGGATGAGTTGGAGGACTGAATAAGTTAATATTTATAGCATGCTTAAAGTATTACTTGCTCTAATACAGTTTTATGACCCCAGATATCATTGAGGCAAAATCCTGCTCACAAATGAATTAGTTTGAAGGCTTCTGGCTTAAACCAGAAAGCAGATGATGAGGTGTGACTTTAGAACCACATAGTAAAGAATCCCAGGCAGTGCACCAAAAGAGGGATGAGGATGTGCTAAGTTATCAAGCAGGTCTGGGGCCTGCAATAGAGTGTAAAGTTAAAGATGATCCCAAAATTCTGAGAATAAGCTGGCTTCACCAAAATTGCCAATTTTGGAGAAGTGAATGTTAATATTTATTTATATATTTATAAATGTTATATATTTATGTTATATATTTATAAATGTTAAAATGTAAAAATGTAAATTTATATATTTAAAAATGCTAATAAAAATGCTTTTTTCACGAATTTGGAGTGAAATCATCTTTTAACATCATTTATATGAAGTGCCCATCTGCATAAAGATTCATATATTCAACCTCCCATTTTCTCTCATAGCCTTCCACCCTCAGGGTTCAATCTTGGTTTCTGTAATTTATTTTTTCATTCCACACTTGTGCATCCAACAGCATCCTCATCAAAATTTCCCTTGATGTGTTTTTACCTTGTTCACTCCATCTCCCTAAAGGCCCTACTAGTTTCCACCATACCTTGGGGAAGCATATTATAAGTTTTAAAACAGCCACACAGAGTATCAAATAACCTGACTACACCAGAATTCCCAGGAAAATTTAAAAATCCCCTCTCTGTGACTTTCTCATTTGATGGTGATAGCGCTGTATATACATGTATAAGACAAGAAATGAAGAAGGATCCATTATTACCTCCAAGCACAAGTTTGGAGCATAAGTTTTTCATGCTGACAGTAAAGAACAAAGCCCCTGGTTTTCCCAAAGCAAAAGCAAAAGCTTTGAAGGCCAGGAAAGCACTGCTGAAAGGTGTCCACAGCCAAGAAAAGGAAGGTCTGCATGTTACCCACCTTTTGGAGATCTAAGACACTGAGCTCCCTAGGCAACCCAAATATCTTGGGACGAGCACTCCCAGGAGGAATAAGCTTGACCACTGTGCCATCATCAAGTTCCCTTCAGCCATCATGTCAGCCATAAAAAAGACAAAAGATAAGACACTCATATTCTTCATGGATGTCAAGGTCAACAAGAACCAGATCAAACAGGCTGTGAAGAAGCTCTGATATTGTCAAGGTCAACACCCTAATCAGACTTGATAGAGAGAAGAAGGCATATGTTCCACTGGCTACGGACTCTGATGCTGCCTGCAAAACTGAGAGCATCTAAACTGAGTCCAGCTGGCTAAGTTTAAATACATTTTTTTTTACCATTAAAAAATATTGGAATATGAGCAACTCCCTCAATTCTCCCCTCCTCTCACCTTATGTATCTCCTTTGAAGTGCTTCTTCTAAAAAAATATTCAGAGGGGTCTCTCTGGTGGCGCAAGGGTGTTAAGCACAACACTGTGAAGCTGTTTTCAGCTGTTGCAACATGGGTTAAATCCCCAGGGAGCTGACCCATATGGCACAGCAGATCTCTCCTGCCTACCCTACTGCTCCCCTCAGCAGTGTACTTTGGTCAATCTGCCTGTTCTGTTCCCCACTCTGTCTCTGGTGAATCTTCTCACCCTCAACACCTCTGACCTGTACTCTGGTTCTAGTATGCACAAATGAAAAGTTCCTAAATGGGGCACAACCAGGGTTCTGTAGAGATCAAGGAGAGTATTAAGATGGGCTTTGCCTATCACCCGTTTTTTTTTTTAAAGGACTACCCTCCCCTAGACTTCATAGAATAGGCATATTCTATGGCCTGAGACTTGGACCAAAGACTTGGGAACTCTCTTCAAAGAGAGGTGGATAAGACCAGTGGTTTAGCTCACAATGACAGCCTTTACTTTGAGTTGCATTTTGATTTTGCTCTTTTTCTTCCAGACTTGCCAAGTCCCTTCTGCCCCTCTCCTGTGGGTCCTCACCAAAAGGTCTCCCTGGTGACCTTGTGGCAAGCTTTCCAGACCTCAGTGGCCCTTGCTTTGGGCCAACCCTGTTTGGTAGGGCATTTACCCATGAGGGGATGGGTAACTTTGGGTGCTTCATTTGGAAACTATATTCTTTATTTTCTTTATGAGACACACTTCTATTAAAATTCTTTTCTATTAAAGGTCTTATGCGCTAAGTGTTAGTCCTTATGCAGCAGATGGTAGAACACATTTAGAATGTGTAGTTTTGGTGGGGGGGTCTCAGGGTGCTCCTTAGTCTACCTGCTAACAAATACAAGGAATCCATTCATCTAGGTGAGATCAAAATGTTCTGCTTACTGCCTTTAGCACCATTTTTGTGGGAAATGATGATCTCAGCATGATTGGTCTATGCTATTATCACATAAGAAAATTCTTGCTGCCCCAGTTAGCTATTTCTATGTTCTATTTCTCACTGAATCATCAAACCTACCTACTACATCTTTTCCATGACCAAGCATGGGGTAAGATAGCAGCTCAACAATATCTTTAAAAACCCAGGCTCCAAGCAAAATAGGCATTTTATAAAGTTAAACTCCATCAACCTCCAAATATAAGCTTTTCATCTTTCTGATTTTCATCTTAAGATCACAAGCTGGTCAATACAAATCCAGTAAACATATCATCACACCAACATACTTAGTAGGAAAAACTGGGTAAAAGAAACAAACTTTCTCTTGTAAATCCCTGAGGTTTTACCTAACAGGAAAAGAGTTCATAAATACTCCCTTGCAGACTTCCTACTGATAGGTCATTAGTCAGAACTGAGTCATATCCCCCTGGCTACAAAGGTGTCGGGAAAGTGAAATCAAGAAAGAGGGAAAGGTGAGCCTCCTGTTAGCACAAGAGGTTAAGTCTCAGCACTGTCCAGCTATGGGCAGCCCAGCCACTGCAGCATGAGTTTGACCCTGCCAGGGAGCTGACCTACTTGGCACAGCAGACCTCTGCTTTCTCACCTGCAGCTCCCCTCAGTGGTGTATTTCAGTAGCTCCACCTGTTCTGCTCCTCACTGTCTCCAGTGAATCCTCTCACCCCCCGGGCCCTCTGGCCTGCACCCTGTTCTTGTATGCATAAATAAAAATAATTCTTGAAAAAATAGAAAGCAGGAAGGGAAGCTCTATTACTTAGACCAAGGTTGATTTAGTCTGCAGAGCAGAACACATCACCTCTCGGACCAAAATGCAGGATTGGTCAATAAGGAATCAGAAGGATAATGTCTGGACATACCATACAGACACGTCTTATAACAAATTTAATACTATTTTTGCATGACTTAGGACATGGAAAGAAAACCTGTGTATTTATATGATCTTAAATTAAGCAAAAGCTCTATCATGTGAAATGTTTTCTCTCAACCCAACTTTACAAGGCAATCAAACTCCCCTTGTTTTTTATGCGTTTTGTTGTTTGTTTTCAAATATCTAAGAGGTCTAAATTTTATTGTCCAATTTTGTACTTGACAGTGAACCATTCCACTGGTTACTACAATAAAGGTTCGCAAATAAAATTCTCACCAAAAAAAGATATAAAAAAGGCCCAATGCTTGATGCCATCTTTTACCCTTCATTATTAAGCTAAGTTATTGATGGCTTTTATACGATATCTAATAAACCATAAAAACCTGCTGAATAAAATACAATGTAAAAATAAATAATTAAAAAATAATTGATGACTCCCATACCACTCTGTAGGTGACAAGTTTTCCACAGGCTTTCCTATACCAATGATCAGATCCCTAATTCAAATCAGCATAGACATGACTATGCTAGAACCCACCTTGTCCATAAGGGTTTGTGTCTTTGAACTTTTCTTCTCTCTGACACTTACCTTCGTATCTTTACATTTCCTATTAACCAACAGGAACCCAGCGTGATTTCCCAAATATGTCTGCCTCCTCTCTTCTTCCCCTAAATAAATCTAAGAATAAATTATTTTCATCATTTGATTTTATCTAATCTTACATTTTTCCCTCCTTTTTCCTATTTTCCAATTACCTCTTAACTATCCCAGTGTTCAATGGTCCTTCCCTAACTGAAACTCCTCTTGTTCAATATTCAATTATGCAGATTGTAAGTCATAAATTCAAAGTTAGTGGACTTCCACAATAGTCACCATGACATTGCAAAAATTATATATACAAAGTGTTATTATTTTGCCATCTGCTACTCTATAGATGTTTAATGCGAGTCATTAAAATGATTAAGTTGGACAAAAAAGAAGAGGTCCAACAAATGTAAATTAATTATACAAGGCTAATAATAATTTAAAAGTAATGAAAATCAGATTTGAATCAACCAATGTTAGATTTGGTTGTGAGTAACACAGACTTTCAAAACATAGTAGGTTCATATTGATTTCTCTCCCACTCTTACAGTTCATTGGCCATAACATGGTCAGGCAGCCAAAGGGATTCTACAATGCAAGATACTTTATTTAAAATGGAACCTTTTTTTTATTGAGACAACATTGGTTTGCTGTATATGATTAGGGATATAGATTTACACCTATTCTGATGTATGTTATCACACCGTACCCACCGCCAAAGCACAAATATTCCTCCACCATAGTTCGCTAACCCCCTCCTTCCTTTACTCACTAGCCAAAACAGGATCCTACTTGTAGTTACATTTCTGCAGATTTTTAAGAGTTTGTTTTGATTTCTTTTTGTCTGTCCCATTGTTTTCTTTATATTCTGCATATAAGAGAAGTCACCCAGAATTTACCTTTTTTTAATTAATTTTTGCTTTTAAACAACCTTCTTTATTTTTTCACAATATTAGGATTTCTTCCCTCAAGTACAGTCACCACAGTTTTCCCACCACCACAGGGCCCACAGTCCACCACACTCCACTGTGCTCCCTTTTACCCCTGCTCATTTCTCTCCTCTTCTACGTTCCCCTCTCCTCATCTCAGATCTACTTTCTGCATCCAAGTATCAGTCTTACAGTTTGTCTTTGTCTGATTCTTCTTTAGTTTCTTTAGATTCCACAAATCAGTGAAACCATCCAGCTATTTTTTATCTTTTTCCTTTTGGCTTACTTTGCTTAGAATAATTCCTTCCATTTCTAACCATGTTGCCACAAATGACATGAATTTATCTTTTTTATCACTGAGTAATATTCCAAATTCAAATATTGTTTCCCCTTTACTTCTCATTTTAAATTTTTTTCCTTTTTTGTTTTTAGATTTTGTCAAGTTAACTTTCTCACTTTTCAAAAAAAAAAACTTTCTAGTTCTGGGTATTTTATGTAAAGTTAAAAAACTGTAAGAATGTAGTAGGGGGTTTCTTTTCCAAAAAAGATTTTTTTTTAAAGATAGTAATATAGGGTCTCCCTGGTGGTGCAAGGGATTGACTGCTGCATCGTGGGGCTTCTGCAATCACTGCAGCACAAATTTGACCCCAAGCTAGGGAAGGGACCCACATGGCACAGTAGACCACTCCTGCCTTGCCCACTATTCTCCTCAGCAGTGAATTTCAGTCAATCTGCCTGCTCTGCTCCCCACTCTATCTCTGGTGGATCCTCTCACACACCCCCATGCCTCTGGCCTGTACCGCAGTTCTTGTATGCATAAATAAATAAAATCTTTAAAAAAAAGATAGTAGTACAAAATTAATTCAAAATGTACTAAAAGTCTAAACATAGATAGAAAACTACAAACTCCTAGAAGAAAACATAAGGGGAAAGTTCCATGACATTAGATTTGGCAGTTATCTTTTGAATATGAACCAAAAAGTATAGGTAACAAAAGGAAAAATAGACTCATTGGTCTACATGAAAATTTTAAAATTTTATCATGAAAAACACAATCAACAGACTGAATAGGCAACCCACAATATGAAATTAAATATTTGCAAGTCATATATCTAGTAAGTGGTCAATAGCTACAATATAGAGGAAGTCTATATTATAAAATATAAAAGTCTATATTGTAAAGTCTATATTGTAAAATAAACCAACTTGGAAACTGGCCAAGTCTTGAGTAGACATTTCTGAAAAATAGATATTGAAATGGCTAAGTATATGAAAACATGCTCAACATCATTAATTATCAGGGAAGTACAATAAAAACTACAATGAGATACCACCTATATCCATTAAGACAGCTATTATAAGTTGGCAAGAATGTGGAGAATATGGTATGGTAGTTTCTAAAAAAAATTAAAACAGTAACCCAGAAATTTCTACTTCAGGACATACACCGAAAATAATTGAAAGAACTTAAACGGATATTTATACATTCATAGTCACAGCATTATCACTCACAATAGCTAATAGGTGGAAGTAATTCAAGTGTCCATCAACAGATGAATGGATAACAAATGTGGAATAGACATACAATGGAATGTTATTCAGTTCTTAAAAAGAAAGGGAATTTTGACAACCACACTTGGAATGTTTTTAATCCTTAAAAACATTAAGCAAAGTGAAATAGTCACAAAAGAATAAATTTAAATGATTCCACTTATATGAGGTGCCAAGTGTTTTCAAATTCATAAAGTACAATGGTCTGGTGGTTTGCAGAGACTGGGGGAGATGAAAATGAGGAATTGTAATTTAATTGGTACAGAGTTTTAATTCTGAAGAAAAATATTCTGAAGATGAATGATGATGTGAGTGTACTTAAAGCCACTAAACTGTATGGTTATGATGGGAAATTTTATATATATTTCACCATAATTTAAAGAAAGAATTTTTTAAAAAGATAAAGGAGAGGAATAAAGAGGGAAAGAGAACTGGAACAACCACAACCTGAAATAGTAAAATAGTATCTAGAAAAAGATGAAAATTCTTCCCCGACTTCTCCTTTCAATCTAAGTCCCCTCTTCCTTATTTATTTTCATCAGTGTCTTACCTGGTATTTCTACAAGGAACTGGAATGAATATTTATTTGGGAGGATATGGTGTCAAAAAAAAAAATCATGAAAAAAAGGATAAATGAATGTTCTATTTACTTTTCTCTTCTCCCTCATTCTCTCTTCCCCTCAACCTCCTTCTCCCACTACCCCCACACACATGCTTGGGAACACTGTATGCACACACTTGCACACACTCACACACACATATGCACCCACACTTGGTATCCTTCACATAGATGGGTAACTTTACTTAGTGCCAATCTAATCTAATAATAAAATTCTGAGGTAAATGGGATTAATCATAAAACTACATGACATCCTACTCGAAAGGACCAATCCAAGTATATTGCTAGTATATCAAACTCCATAAACACAGAGCAATTCTACAAAGGAAAAATCGAGGAAATAACCAGTTTCATAAGGGAAGGTTGGAGGGAACATAAGGTTGCTAGAGAAAAAATAATAGTGGATTCATTTATTTTCCTGTTTTTTTTTTTAAATTCCAAGGATGGCATCTTTTTCAGACTATTTCATAAACAACAGTTGATATCTAAACAATCTGGTAAAAGCTATGAGCAATTGCACGTGGTCATTTGTGGTTTATTATGACATCCTTCAATCTACTCACTATTTCATGAACAAACCAAACTAAGTTGTTTGTTGGATTTTCTGGAGTGCTCTCTTTGTGAACTTCATGTTTTTATTCAGACTGTAAAGAGCGACAAGTTTCTTTGGTCTCTTTAGGTCCAACCTTCCTTGACATCACTGAGACCATGCCACTTATCTAAAATGAGCTCTGAGGGAAGCTTCCAATCAGGTCTTTCATTTTACCACAGTTATTCTGGAGCCACTGTGGTTGATAAAAGATAAAAACAGTCTGCCCATGTTTGATAGATTATATGAACCCTTTCTTTGATGTAGGGACAGAAGAGGTCAAACAAAGGTAACAAAGGTAAACTAAACTTAGTAGTATAAATTTCCCACAACCAACCCTCTAGGATCTGTTTCTAGAGTCGGCTACATTATGAGAAGCAAAAGAAAATCACAAAGTCTTTTTCTACGTCCAGGTCTTTCCTCAAATAGCAGCAAGAGGAGGAAAACAGATGTGGAGGTAGGTGCTGCTAACCTCATTCAATAGATTAAAAACATTGAAAATTAGGACTATGAAAAGCAATACAGAGTAACTCAGAAATCTACTTGAGAACTTGGATATTGGACTCTGTTATGACCAAGATCAAATTCTTGCTAATTGTGGGAACTCAACAAGTTACTTAAACTCTCCCCTTCAGTTTTCTCATCTACAAGATTTATATTATATTAATAATACATATTCCACCACATGACTATGAAAAAGAGAGTACTGAACATAAGATCTGGTATATACAAATTACCAGTTTATGTTAACTGCTAGTATAATTATTATGACTATCATTTTATATGTGTAAAGAGACTTACATTAGCTCTTACCTATTACGAAACTAATGTATCACTCAAGATGCTATCAGCTGCGTCATAATAAATAAGCCCAAAACATCAGCGGCTTACCATAAAGCCAGTTTTCTTACTCTTGCGACATGATCACATCTGCTCAGCTTTGTATCATCTCCATTCTGTGACCCAGATGGATGAAGCAACCTTCTTTGGGACCGATGTTTAGAGCTGTGACTGAGGAAAAAGATAATAGGGAAACTCACTATCTAAAAGAATAACAATTCCATTTTTGGAATGTTATGAATGATTTTCCTTAAATTGAGCACAAACACGATTACAGAATTCAACCCCTTGTTCTAATTATGCATTACAGTAAAACACCGAAAACTATAACATTATCCTAGGAAAGACCTTCTAATACTTTAAGAAGGACCTTAGGGTCCTCACTAGGTTCCTCCCATTATTTTCATGACAGAAATTCCAGAGCCCTCTATAAATACTTTGCCAATTTGGCTAAAAATTCCCAGTGAAAAACTCAAACATTTAAATCAGAGGCAAATATATTGCTAAATTACTGAGGGAGAGTAGAGCAGTATGGTTAGAAGAAATTCATAAAGTTTGAAAATATCATTCGTTTATTGTTTTAATTGTATTCCACTAATAAAGAGATATAAAAGGAACAAGTTGAATGGTGAATGAGATGAAATTTATCTGTGATGCTTCAACAGAGATGTTCCCAATGGCCCTCAACCTTATAGTTCCAAATAGACCAGTCATTGCAAGCAGGCTGTGTCTAGGAAGAGGCTGAGATTAATTCTGAATAAGGCAGTTACTTCAGCCACAGTCAAGTCTTGAAGAATCATTTAGCTGTGACCCATCAGCAGCTAATACTTGGTGGAACTGGGGAATTGACAGTCTCAGTTCTAAAGGGGGGAAATTTCAACAGCACATCATAGCACCTACTGCAATAAGTGAATAAATGATGAATGACTTCATTCTACTACCAAACTTACATTAAAGTATCTCCAGTCAACTTCACCAAATCCAAAATGGTCTTATTGACCCCATCATGTGGTACACTCCTCTACCCAGTTTAACAACATTGTGCATAAAAGGTGTATGTATATATATATAACCCTAAAATTATTTCTATCCTAGATTTTTAAATCTGCATTGTTTATGTCACAAACATTTTAGCCCGTTTCTGCTAACCTGTTTCATTGTTTCTCGAAAATAAAGACATGTCTTTTATAAGCACATCACAAACATTTTCATGACAATTTTAGAGTCAAGAAATGAATCTGTTGAGGTTTTATTTCCACCAGCAGAGAAGGCCTACAGACACTAATGAATTCATTAGGCTTATATTGTTGTCTCCTTATTACCTATTTTCTTGCTTTTCGTCATAATGGAAATTTGAAGTAAGTTATTCTCCAGTTCCTTTACTTTCTCCTGAAAATTGACTTGTGAATGTTTCATATTGTTACTTCTAGTATGCAAAATGGCTGAAAGGAATAATAGTAAAGCTGAGCTGGAAAAAGTCATCCTCTATAAAGTATGGATGTAAATATGGAGGCAATAATATAACAGTCATTTTATAGAAATGTTCAGATCTCATAGACCTAGACATGGGTAAATAGTTTCATCTCATGTTTTAGAGAGCTATTTTCATGTCCATGTATGATGTGCTAAGAGAGGAATTTACAATAAAAACAACCAGCATAAGAGTTCTCCCCCTTTTAAAACTTCCTTTCAAAAATGTGTAACAGAGTAACTAGAAGTCATGAGAAACTATTTTCATATTCAAGTTGGTAAATCAGGTTCTCTCCTCTATCCTCCCTACCAAATACCAGGTACTCAGTTTCCAGCTGGACAGAGATTTTGAAGTCATCAAAACACAATACCAAGAGGATGAGAAGTATCCAACCAAGTCAGAGATAAAAAGAAAGAGGGTAGTACTAACTAATTTCCTTAGCATGAAATTCCCATGATAGTATCAGTAAGACTATACTGATACTCCCTTGCACGAAACCTGTGGTCCTGAACCATCTGAGATATAGTGCCTGGGTGGATTGACCATGGTTCAAAATATCAAGAAACGGAATGAACATTGCCTAGAAAACTGACCACCTTGGATATGAATTGATAATGTGGAAAATAATGTGGAATTTCTCAAAAAAAAAAAACTAAAAATAGAACTATCAATTGAGTCAGCAATTCAGATTCTAGGTATACAGCCAACAGAAATAGAATCTCAACCTCAAAGAAATATCTGAACCCCCGTGTTCACAGCATTATTTGCAAAAGTCAAGACATGAAAACAAACTAAGTGTTAATTGATGTATAAATGGATAAAGAAAATGTGGTATATATTACAACAGAATATTGCTAATAAACCTGCCTAATAATCCTGCCAATCCTGGATAAAACTTGAGAGCATTATGCTAAAATATCAGTCAGACAGAAAAATACTCCATGAATTCACTTACATGTGGAAGCTCAAAAAATTAAAGTCAATTCTATTCTATTGGTCTGTGTATCTATTGTTAGTGCAGTACCACACTGTTTTGATTACTATTGCTTTGTAGTATAATGTGATATCCCAAATGTGATATCTCCATTCTTCTTCCTTTTTGTAGCATACTCACATTAAGCACTCATCAAAAATACTGAAAAACTGATTCAAGAAGTTAAATAACAGAGCAATAATTCTCATTCTTTTTGCTCTGTGTGCCTCCACCAGATGTTCTCTCCTTCCTTCCTAATTCTTACTCTTTATTACCCATTCAGAGTCAATAAATATATGGTACAGTTCTGACAGGTCTAGCCTAGGTTACAGAGTCCTTATAAATATGAAAGAAAACATCTATTGAGATCGTTCTGTGTCAGTCAGTACAGGCATTCTCCAAACCCCACTAAAATCCCACAAGATAGGTATTTTTATTATTCATTCCATTTCTAAATGAGAAAGCCAAAATAGGAGAGGTTTAGAAACTTGCTCCAAATTTTAAAATTAGTAGAGAGAAGTACAGATTTGAACCCAGGCTGTCTGATTGCACTCAAGAATTATCTTTACTCTATTTCCTCATTGTGCTCCAGTTTCAGTGCTCCATCATCTTACTCTAATTCTAAAACAACTAGAGCATTACGTGCTGTACTCTGAAAAGGAGGCTTTTTTAAAAATACTCTAAACTGTACTAAAGGACATCGCTCTTTTCCACTTCTTAATGCCATAAAAACAAATATTCTATCTCAGTGCTTAATGTCAGAATCTCTGAGCTTTACCATAGAAGGCAAACATTTTTTTAAATGTTTATTTGCTACTCTCTTCTGTGATTACTTCATCTTATAATAATCTGCATCACTGTGTAAACAAACTATATGACATAAAGAAGGTAACTTTGATAAAAGGGTAATGGAGACAAGGAAATAGAATATGACTTTTGTTTCTGAATTTTAAAGTTCTGCTTTGATAATACAAACAAGCAAGCAACAGCAATCTGAAAATCCTTGTAGGGAAAGGGTCTATACTCTTCAAGCATCCAACTCTTTCTTCAAGACTTGGTTCCCCTATCTGGTAGACAAGTTCTCCGAGTAAAGGAGTCTAGAAATAGATAATATATTTCCTCTTCTTATTTTAAAGTGTCTATTATAGGTTTTAAATTGGCATTTTCAACCAAGTTTATTAAAATGCCAGGTTTTGCCTGGGTGAAACTATATAGTTTCCCACTGGAGAAATTAAGCTATCCCTTAGCTATCCCTTGTCAGGGAGTTACTCTTCTTAACACTGGGTCAAAGGTATGGAAGACTGGAATTTGTGTTTATTAGAGCAAATTTTTAAAATTTCAGTCCCCTAGTAAATGAAAAGGAGATCCTTGGATCCCAATTGTTCCCCTTTAAGCAGGCAGTCTGTTCGAAATGTTTCCTGTAAAATAAATCAATAAGTACCTTGAGGCAACCAAAGTAGTAGGTATGCTTACAAATGAGCTTTAAAACCTCATTATCTATATAAATATAATTATTTTTAAAAATCATCTATGGCATACTGTTAAACATACTAACAGATCTAAAATAAATAACTGCATGACTGGCCTAATTTTACTTGAATGAAATATTGGCTCAAGCTCATTTATAGCCAGGATGTTTTTTATTAACACACAAACCCTGGTTAATTTCATTGGGATTCTCTTATTACATTGCTGATTCTAATGTACATGAATTTCAGCTTGAGGACCGTTAACGACTTTGGAGTATGAAATGTCTATGTAAGTATTATTATCACATCTATTTCCAGAGTGACAAAGTGTTTTGGTCAAAGAGGAAGAGATGGAAAGGACAAAGAGGAAGGAAGATGAAAAGAACAACAAGGAAGAAAAGTTGAAAAGACAAAAACAACATTTTGCCTTTGCCAGGTGACTGAAGAACATTTACTTTGTGATTTTCTTTTTTTTAATCTACAGAAGGTAAAGGGCCTTTCTTTGGATTTTGAATGTTTGTGACTTATAATCATATATTACTAAAGAATGGTCTGTGCAAATGTTTTGTGTTTAAGGACATAAGTAAACACATTCTACATACTACAGATTATATGTGTAGCCCTGCATATTTCTTTCTGACTTGAAATATCTATACCATCTTCAAAAAAGTATTTAAATATCCCTCAGCCTGTCTAGGATTATTCTCATATTTGCTGATAGTTCAGAAACCTGGCCACAGCAAGTGACTAAAAACCTAGGTAACTGATCATATTCTCATTGTCCAGATGAATTTAATAATGTTTCTGAGACTAGATCCTGGGAATCAATACCATTAAAATTTGTGCTAGTTTCTGCAAATTGTAGTCCATAGAAAATTAGACCCATGTGATGTTAATCAGTGTTCTGGGGGTAAAAAGTTGCAAAATCCACTATATTTCAAAAACTTACATTTTGAAAAATTGCAAATCCAATCAGGTGACTCTTATGAAGGGAGAATTTATGCCAAGTTTCCCAAACATTTTGTTTAGAAACTGTCTGGGGACTAATGTCCCATGGAATGCACTTTAGGCCATATTAATCTAGAACAGTTCTTCCTTCACCTCCTTCACTGAACAATCACTATTCTCTTTTAGAAGTAGCCAGATGGCAATAAAAGGAGGAGAAAGTCTTCAGCTTTAAAGTTAAATGTTTTGATAAGAAGCAAAGATCTGTCTTTTTTTTTTTTATCCTAACATCTGAATGACCCACAGAGTTTCAGGAGCTGAGACACCCTCATGATGGCAGAAAAAGCAGACCCTGAAATGGTTTCATGGCATAATATCAAAATAAACCAAGGCCCAAAAATAATATAGACTTAAATCTGGGTCTTAGCAATTACCTGCTGCAAGGCCTTGAGTCTAATCATCTCTAAATCTCTGATTTTCCTCTGCAACATTGTATGAGGTTGAAATAAGGCAGCGTGTGGAAAAGCACCTTTTCTAGGGTTAGCCTCAGAGTTGAGATGCCATTAAAGTAATTCTTTTTTCCCCCTCTTCTTTCCTCCCTCAGCAAACACCTACCCTTAAAGACCAAAGTGAACATTTCAGAAAAGTTGTTAGGAAGTAAATAGATATCACGATGTAGCTCATAAAAAACAACATTGAAAAACTCTATTTGGCATTCCACTCTGGGTGGAGCACCTAAATGTGTCTAATTCCACTCACAGATGATGAAGCTTCTAGACTGTTCCTCCTGAGACACCCTTCTGGAAAGACTTCCTGTCAAAAAACATGGAGATCAATCTTGTCCCAAAGGTCAAAGTGTTTGTCACCTCCTGTCTAGACTATTGCAATGCTCTCGACCTGGACCTCCCACAGGGAGCTGTCCACTAACAGAGGATGACCAGACATGACAGCATGCTTGCTGGTTAGCTCAGCTTGCGGCAATCCAGCACACCCAGGCAACTCTTCGCCTTGGCTGCTATTTTATGTCAATTCTGATTTAGAATTTGGGTTTTCGAGTTAATCACCAGGCAATGATGAGCCAGGATTGCTGGGAGATCTTTTCATTCTGCACAGTCTGCTGATAACTTATTGGACATGGAGATATTGAGATACAATACAGATAGCTCTCTATTCAAGTCTGTTTTCAATTTGAATCAGTTGTTCCACGTGTGCTTCTAGTTAACTGCGTATGTGCACCAGAGCCAAAAAGAGTTTGCATGCACTTCTGCTTCACTGAACTCAGACACTGAGGTTCAGGACATCTCTAAGCATTAAAGAACTAAACTAAGGATAGAAAAGATATTTTCAAGTGCCATAGGTAGCTAAAATTGGCATTCATACCCCTATTTTAGTCCTTTTCTTATCATTGTCTTGAATTGCTTAGAATTCAAAATATGTTTTTAAAAAAATACCTTCCTGACTACTAATTCAGAAGATGCTACATTAAGACATTTTCCCAGTAGGGATGGTATCAACATTCTCTTTCAGCTTCTCTTAAGACAAAATTTTTAGTCCATTCATTTTAAAAGGCACTGGCAAGAAGCTAAGAGTAAGTACAACCATGTAAATAACCCTGCCCTGCAGGAAACGCTCACTGGGCTTTGGTAAGTAGCTTCAGTCAGTGAGGCAGAGTGGGCTCTCTGAAAAGAAAATTGGTGATTTCCAGGATTTACCTTCTATCACCTTGACCAAGACTTAAACTAATCAACCATTACTTGACTATTTGCAAAACATATCTTCTTATCCCTTACCAATTTGCAAAACATATGTTGACTTTTACTTAGATACACTTGGCTGTGAACAAAAGCAGTGAAAGAAGAGAAAGTACGTGGACAGTAGAGGAATTCGGTAGAGTCAGGAAGAGAAGATTAAACAGACACAAAACACCCTCTCTCAGAAAGACAGAAGTGTGCATTTGTGTGTATGCGTGTGTGTATGTTATCTGAAAAACACAGAGAAAGTTTATATACGTCTACATTGGATTACTCAGTGTCTATTACCATCTCCACCAGCATGGATAACAGAAAGGACATGGAGACAAACCAGATCCTGCCCTGTTGCTACAAGCTGTGCAAGCCTAGACTGCTCAGATCTATGGCAATGACTGTTTCAAGGAGAGATTTATAAGCAAATTACATTTCATCCTTATCTTAACTCCCCATAGATTTCTTGATTCAGCACAGCTTTCTTTATTTTGCATTTTCCTTTTCTCATAAAATACCCTATATCTCAACTTGGTATAAGATAGAACATTCTACATAAGAATCTTTGAGACAAAAATATCTGCAGTCTGGGGCCTCCCTGGTGGCACAAGGGGTCATGTCACTGCACTAGGAAGCCAATGGCAGCCACTGTAATATGAGTCCAATCCCCAGCCAGGGAGCTGACCCAAATGGCGCAGCAGACCTCTCCTGTCTCCCCTCAGCAGTGTGTTTCAGTCAATCTGCCTGTTCTGTTCCCCACTGTCTCAGTTGAATCTGCTCACTCCCTACACCTCTGGGATGTACCCTAGTTCTTATATGCATAAATAAATAAATCTTTATTAAAAAATTTGTGTGGGTGTGTATGTAGTCTCTATAAGATCAGAAATTTGCTTAGTAGTCTGGGCACACACTCTTTCCATAATAGAATTATTAGCAGAATTTGTACGTTAGAGCCTTGGCTTTCTTTCGCCCTCTAATTCCTCTTTGGATAAAACTCAAGAGGGTTAGGAGATTTCCACATAGTTCTCTTTCCCAGCAGTCTGTAATTCTTGGTGCATCACCCTCATTTTCCGAAAATGGCAGAAAATCCTGCCAGGCTTTTCCAAGAATTATGTCACTCCTTAATCTTATGCTCAACAAGTAGCTCAAACAAGTTCCCTTCCGACTAGAGGAAGAACACACCCCCTAGTTTTCTCTATAGGCCAGGGGCAGGACTGTGATCCCTTGACTTGATTCTTCATGGCACAATCACAGAAACAAACAAGAGTTATTTCTTTCTACATGAACATTTTGTACTGACTGACATCTTCTCATTGTAATTCACATTCTCTAAACTGTTGTCTATTCAATTTGTCTGTTTCTTTCAACATTCCCTTCCCATGTGGGTCTCATTCATTCCTGGTTATTACGTAGTTCTGAGGCAGGGCACCTGGACCAATGACATTAGCAGCAATGGAAGGGAGAAATAAAGACTAACATCCAGTTAGGCAATCATATTAATTGACCAAAATGCAGGTCAGGCTACACAAACAACAGCAAATTATTTGCATACCACAGACAAATCCTCTTGTATTTCAATAAACCTTTGGGATGTTAAAGAAAAAAGGAATCACTTTTTTCATAAGAAGCCTAATTTATCCCCAAAAAACCTTTTTATTCTTTTTATTTATGGAAGGATCAGGGAAGAAAGTATTTATTTGCAGTACAAAATGATAGTACTATGATATTATATGTGGGGACATCTAGAAAGTTTTTACACTGAAACAAGAAGTTTTGTTCACCGAAACTCAAGATGCAATTGATAGAAATTTTAACTAGACTGGATTATCAACATAAAGGGATAAATAAAAATATAAATAGTATTATTTTATGCCTTTAGGATTGGAAAGTGGAAGTATATTGAGAAGAAATCTTAAGAAAAAAAAGCATCAATGTCTATATGGGAATTTAAAGTTAAGATAATTCTTGACATTCTCTCTTCAATGCAAATTATATTAAAATCATCAATTCTACAGACATTTATTGAATACCTGAATATATACTAATCCCACACAAAAATCAATGAAACAATTCTTAAATACAAGAGCTTTGATATGAGTTGAGATTAGAGAAAATATAAACTTACAAAATTTACACATATATCTTTCCACTTGATTTTCAAAATAATCTTGTGAGTTATGTAGCAGTGCTCATTCTTATGTAATGTGAGAGAAAACAGAGGTTGAGAAGCTGAGTGATTTGCACCAACATCACAAAAAAGTAATAAAAGGCAGAACCCAGACTCAACCCTAAGTTATCTGACACCAAACCCACCACAATTCACTGCCTCCACAATTCAAAGTAAAATGTCACAAGTTTCAAAAGGGAGGTATGTGCAAGGTATTACTGGAATTCCCTCTCACTGAGGAGATCAGAAAAGATTTCAAGGAGACATTTGATCTGGCTCTTAAAACAAATCAGGCAACAATGAGCTTAGAGTCTATTACAAGCTGAAGGAAATCATTTAAGGAAGTAGAAGGTGAGGAGGCAGGAACCAGTACACATTTAAGAAATGGTAAGTGGGCCAATCTGGCTAAAGAACAACTTACATAAAGGAGAGCAGTGGGAGATAAAGGTGGAGATTCGGGTTGGAATCAGGTCATGGATTGTCTTAAATGCCTTGCAAATAAATATGAACATTTTTGGCCAGCAATGGAGAATTGCTGAAAGTTTTTGAATAGAGGAATGAATAATCAGAATAGAGATTTAAGAAGATTAATCTGGCAGTAAAATGTAGAATAGTTTGGAAGAGGGTAAGGACTTATGAGACCAAGGCAATAATACAGATAAGAAATAACAGGAGTTTGATAAACTAGAGTAGAAATGGCATGAAAATAGGGATTAAATAGAAGGAAAATTCTAGACTCAGAGGAATGCCTTGATAAATTAGATGATAAAGTGTAAATGAAAGACGTCAGCGAGGAGAGCAGCAAGATAGCAGCTGAGTGAAGATGCTGGGCTCACCTCCTCCATAAGCTCACAGACAGATTATAGCAGATGAAGCCAATAACTCATAAAGGGAAAACAGATGATGACAGTATACACTTGCATACACTAGGAGCACTGTCCAGAGGATAGAGATCCTACTGAATAGTAGAATCAGCCAGCTGGGTAGCATAGGTAGGTTAGGTGAGTCCCAGTGGCCCAGAAGCCCCCAGAAGCAGCAAAGTGGAACTGGCAAGTGGCTCTGAGGCAACAAGCCTCACTTGACCCCAAAGAGTAGCAGGATGGACTAAAAGCAGTCATCACAGTGGTAGGATCTGACAGACCCCAGCAAGCACCAGGGCAAGAACAGGAAGCAGTCGGCATGGTGAAACTCTTAAGACCACAGTGAGCCACCACCTTTGCTGGTGATAAGCCCAGCAAAACTTGGAGATTCAGGTCAATACAGAAGCAGACCCATTGTGCTAAGTCCTTGACAGCCCCAGCAAACCCTAGGACAGGACAAGAAGCAGTCCCTCTGTGGTAGGCCCCAAAAGACCCAGAGAACCCCAGCATGCACTCTGGAAGTAGCCTTTGCCAGATCCCATGTAAAAGTTGAGTGAGAACTTAAAGCAATCAAGACCCAGTGGGCACTGGAAAAAAGTAAACCAGGTCCTGACAAGGGGAGCAGTTGAGAGATGCACCAGCAAAGGCAATGGCTGTGGCTACTGAGCAGTAAGTCACAGGAACAGCGTTCAGAAAAATATTCCCATGCATAGGAATGGGACTGATTATTCCTTGAACAGTAGAAATCAGTGTAGACTTCAACAGGGTTGACACAGGAGACTCATACTACATCAAAGAGAGGGTGGGTGCCTGCCTGGCAATGCAAGGGGTTGAGCACCACACTGTGGGACTTCCGCAGTCACTGCAGTGAAAGTTTGATCGCAGTCTAAGAGGGGACCCACATAGCACAGCAGACCTTTCCTGACTCGGCCACTGCTCCCCAGTGTATTTCAATCAGTCTGCCTGTTCTGCTCCCTACTCTGTCTCTGATGAATCCTCTTATACCCCTCCACCCTCCACTATGTCTATGGCTGTGCCCCAGCTCTTCATGCATAAATAATATTTTTTAAAATCAACATTAAAAAACAGGAGCTTCCCTGGTGGCTCAGTGGGTTGAGTGCTGTGCTCTGGACAGGTTAGGTCACCAGAAAAGATAATAGCAGGGCAGGCATTCTTTTTTTTTTTTTTTAAGATTTATTTATTTATGCATACAAGAACTGGGGTATAGGTCAGAGGCACAGGGGGTGAGAGGATTCACCAGAGGCAGAGTAGGGAACAGAATAGGCAGACCAACTTATTGTTGAGGGGAAACATATTGTTGAGGGGAGAAGTGGGCACAGCAGGAGAGGTCTGGCAGAGGGCAGGGATCGAACTTGTCCTGCAGTGGCTGTGGTTTGCTTCATAGTGCGTTGCTTAACCCACTCCACCACCAGGGAGGCCCCAGGGCAGGCATTCTTATCTGAACTCCCCCAACCAACATCCTGGGACTAATTCATACTTTGTAAGACACACTGAGACAATGAAAGCACAAGGACTGTCAAATCTCTTACTCCACACCCCAGAGAGAGAAACACAGGGGTGCCACAAATACAAATTAGCCCAGCCCAACTCATCCACACCAACATATGGATCTCTCCAAGTGATTTACCCCACCCTGCTAACTCAGCAACTGCAAAAAAGATCTGAGCACATACATAGGCCAGAAAAGGCCAAAAATAATTAATTAATTAAACATAATCACAACCCCATCTGTAGGATAAGTAAAATAGTTTAACACCCAAGTTACTGCTAATGATATTAAAAACAATAATAGGAAGACTACAAATAGAAAGATTGGCAGAAAAAAAATATATGACACATGGAAATAGAAGACCTCAAGATCACAAGGTAAAAACAATTCTCCATAATCAAAACACAAAAATATGGAAGATTATATCTCACTATCAGATAGAGTTCAGAACTTCCACAATTAAACACACACACACACACACACACACACAGCCAGTCAAAGTAATAAAAGAGAACCCAGAAAAACAAGGCAAAAAAATACAAGAGAATTCAGAAAAGCTAACCAAGGGACAGAACAATTCAAGCTACTGCAGCCACTGCAGCATGAGATAGATCCCTGGTCAGGGAGGTGACCTACATGGCACAGCAGACTTCTGTCTCTCCAGCTGCAACCCTCAGCAGTGTATTTCAGTAGATCTGACTTTTCTGTTTCCCAATCTGTCTCTGGTGAATCCTCTCACCCCAAACACCTCTGGCCTATACACCAGTTCTTGTATGCATAAATAAATAAATCTTTTTTTAAAAAAAGATACACAACTCAGAAAAAAAATAATCAGCTCAGAAATAAAATCAATGACCAGAAATAAGAAAATGAGTCTTTAAATATGAAAATAACAGAAATTTAAGAGAAATAATTCAAAAACTAGATCAAGAAAAAATTGTGGAAGTATAATATATCAAATGAAGGACTGAATCAGTGACCTTGAAAAGAGTAATACACTAAGGACCCTGATGGAAGAAGACAGAGAAGCAAAACAAACAAAAAATATGGAGAGGCAATCTGAGAACTATCTGAAATACCATTTAAAAAGCTAGCATACAAGAGTATATAAAGAAAGGGAAGGGAGGGAGTAACAGAGAGCTATGTAAAGAAATAATAGAGGAAATAGAGAAATAATAGAGGGGAGAAATTAAATATGAATGCAGAGGGCCTCTACCTGCCTGCTCTGTAGGTATAGTACTTCCTTAATTTCAACTCATTTTAAAAAATACTTTTATAAATCTTAAAAAATAAAAACTTTATAATTTTAGTGCTCTGGAAAGAAGTTGGCACAAAAAAGATTTAATCAAAAAGATGACAATGTAATCTTATCTTTTGGGGACCTGTTGTGGCAGTTTTTTTTTAATTGGAAAATAAATTTTATTATTTTTTAATTTAACATTTTTTTAAATTTACATATATTTGACATCAATTATAATCCCTATGTATTCCCCATCACCATATCACCAGTGCACCATCACCCCAGTCCCCCATGCTCCCGTCTGCCCTCAACCCTCCCCATCTTCCCTCTCCACCAAGTGTCCCCAATTTGTCCTTATCTTTTCATTTTTGGTTTTTGCTCCTTTCTTGTTGTTATTATTATTATTGTTGTTCTTATTCCTTTCCTTGATCCTTATTTGGTTCCCTTATATTCCTCCTAGGGGAGGAACCATCTGGTATT
>JAGFMF010011780.1:200552-299588 GCA_019455555.1 Galemys pyrenaicus
CTTGTTGATGCATTGTTGGATTCTGTTGGCTAAGATTTTGTTGAGGATTTTTGTGTCGGTGTTCATTAGAGAGATTGGTCTGTAGTTTTTTTTTTTTTTATGTGGTCCTGTTTGGTTTTGGTATTAGTGTGATGTTGGCTTCATAAAATGTGTTTGGTAGAACTCCTTCTTTTTTGATTTTTTTTAAATAGTCTATGTAGGATAGGTACTAATTCAGTTCTGAATGTTTTGTAGAATTCATTTGTAAAGCCGTCTGGACCTGGACTTTTATTTTGGGGAAGGGCTCTGATGACTGTTTCAATTTCACTACTTGTAATTGGACTGTTTAAATAGTCTATATCTTCTTTATCTAACTTTGGGTGATTGTAAAGTTGCAGAAATTTGTCCATCTCTTCTAGGTTGTTGAACTTGTTTGCATATAGCTTTTCACAGTATCTTCTAATTATTCTTTTGATTTCTGCTGTGTCTGTTGTGATTTGCCCTCTTTCATTTGATATCCTATTTATTTGTGTATTCTCCCATTTTTTCTTTGTTAGCCTAGCTAGGGGTTTGTCTGTTTTGTTTATTTTTTCAAAGAACCAGCTTTTGGTTTCATTGATCTTTTGGATCATTTTCTTAACTTCTAGTTCATTTATTTCTTGTGGCAGTTTTTTTTGTTTGTTTGTTTTTGTTTTTTTTTAAGTAACTTGAGAAAAACCTAAGCACAGGTATTAGCCACAACACAATGGTGGTAGTACACTTCAATATGCATTTATATCAATTGATAGATCAACCACACAGAAAATCAACAAGAAACAATAGCTTTAAATGAGGTTTTAGACCAAATGGACTGATGAGACATTTTAGAGCACTACACCCCCAAAATGTTGAGTACACATTCTTCTAAATGTAGTACACTTAGGAAATTCTCCAGCATAGGTTACATACTAGGTCACAAAATAAGTGTCAATAAATTAATGAAGATTGAAACCATAAAAATATATTCTCAGATCACAATGGTATCAAAATAGAAATCAACCACAAAAAGAAAGATGGAAATACTTCTAATAGGTGGAGACTAAATAGCACACTATGGAATGATTCTTGGGTCAATGAGGAAATGAAAGAAGAAATTTTAAAATAGCTGAAGCAATCTATGGGATTCAGCAAAACAGTACCAAGAGAGAAGTATAAACCAATACAGGCCTACATCAAAAAACAAAACAAAGATATCATTTATTCAACATTATACCTTAAGGAACTAGAAAAAGAAGTAAAAATGAAACCAAAAGTCAGTATAATGAAGCAACTTATTGAAATTAGAAAGTAAATGGAATAGAAGTCAAAAGACCAAAAAATTATTTCTGAAAAAAAAATAAACAAAATGGACAAACTTCTAGCAGACTCACTAAGGAAAAACAAGATATACTAATAAATAGAATAAGATGTGAAAAAGTAGTACAAATAGACACTGCTGAAATACAGAGGATCATAAGAGACAACTTTAAATATTTTTATGCCAGCAAATTAGGAAATCAGGAAGATATGCATAATACCTACAGGCATCTAACTATCTATGACTGAATCAGGAAGAAATAGAAAATCTGAACAGACCAATTACAAACAAAGAAATTGAAATATAATCAAAAGTCTTCCAAAAAGTAAAGGCATAGGACCAGATGGCTTTATTAGTGAGTATTACCAAACTTTCAAAGAGGAACTAAAGTACTCTTCCAAAAAATTAAGGAAGAGTGAATTCTCACAAACAAATCTTACGAAGCCAACATTATTCTAATACCAAAAGCAGGCAGGACATCAAAAAAAAAAAAAAAAAAAACAACAGACCTATACTCCTGACAAGCATAGATGATAAAATCCTAAACAAAATCTTAGAAAATCAAATTCAACAATACACTAGAGGATCATACATCATGACCAAGTAATATTTATTCCAGATGTGTAAGAATGATTCAACATACACACCTCAATATAATTCCTCATGTCCACAAAAGGAAAGACACAAATTGTATGAACATATTAATATAACAGAGAAGGAATTTGATAAAATTCAATTAAATTAATTTAATTTAAAAATGTTAAGATGGCAGTAAAATGGGGATATAAGGAACATACATATCTCAACGTAATAAATCTCACATATGACAAACCCACAGCTAGCTTACTATTCAATGAAAATAAAATTAAAGCTTTAACTCTTGGATCAGGTACACAACAAGAATGTCCACTCTCACCACTACTGTTGAACAATTAAGTAGTAGTGGGAGAGCAATTAGGCAAGAAAAATATATAAAAATAATTCAAATAAGAAAGAAAGTAAAAGTATTGCTATTTACAGAGGACATAATATACATAGAAAAATCCTAATGATGCCACTAAAAACTATTAGAAATAATAAATCACTATAGTAAAGGGTCAGACTGCAAAAAGTCAATATACAAATGTCTATTTTTGTATTAAAATATGCAAATAGTGAACTAGAAGAAAAAGAAATCAAGAAAACAATTTCCTTTACAGTAGCACCGAGAGGTATTAAATACCTTGGAATAAACTAAAGAAGTGAAAGACCTATTCAACAAAAACGCTAAGACATTGCTAAAAGAAACAGAAGGCACAAGAAAATAGGGCCATACTCCGTGTTTATACATTGGAAGTATTAATGTTGTCAATATGTCCGTCTTACACAAAGCAATATACATATCCAGTGCAATCCCTATCAAAGTTTCCATAGAATTCTTCAGAAAAAATATTATAGAAATTTATATTTAATCACAAAAGAGCCTGAACGGCCAAAGCAATCTTGACAAAAGAGAAATGACAAAAGAGAAATGGGATGGAGGTATCATATGTCTATATCTCAAACTGTACTACAAAGTCACAGTAATCAACAGTATGGTATATTAATATTTGAGTTTAATATATACAATAACACAATATGATGATTCATTATATATGCATATATTGCAAGGTAACAATAAGTTTAGCAAACACAGAAGGTGAACACGGTAACACAGATCACTGGATACATAGTACTCTGCCCAGATATCTTCAGATCCCAGGTACAGGCAGTCTGCACCTTCAATTCTCTTCATAGGACTGACCCATCATTATTAGGGCCACTTTCTCTATATTTTCAAAAACTAGCAGTATCTAAGATTTGGCAAACCCCACACACTCCTGAATGGCTCATAACCAATGACTCAGACAGCTCCTTTGTACTGAGTGAGGACAAACTGGCAAAGTTCTGCTACAGGATCAAGTTAACATTAAGACTTCATCTAAGAGTGCACCCTGTTTCATTTCTTCCTTCCCTGATCTACTTCCCCTATTCACTTGCTGGCCTTCTAAGAAGTGCTCCCTCAATAAATCTTATGCATGGAAATTCTCCATTTCAGATTTGCTCTGCTGACCCTAACCTAACACACACATTAAATGATGCCACCACTACTACTTCCCAAAACAGAAGTAGTTAAAAGATGTAATGTTTTAGATTAAAAAGATAATGATGTAAATAGATCACTGGATTCCCCCATCTGTCACACAACATCACCATGGGAATAGTCTTGGGTACTGTCACTGTCACCAAGCATCAATCTTTCCCAGTACTCGGAAATTACACTGCTGCCAAAACCATAGTAAAAAAGAAGAAAGAAGAAATTTTTTAAACTTTATAAGAGGACACAAGATAAATTCAGTAGCTTCATGGACTCTAAATCAGACATAGAGTAATTTCATCCAGATTGCACCAAAAATAACTAAGTACCTGGGACTTACATTTACCATATCCACAGTGTCTTAGCAGACACAAGCAGAGGCACAATTGAATGATTAAAACAGAAAGGTATTTCAGAGAAGATCCATTCCATTCTTGTAGTTTACTACCAAGTCCATGATAATAAAATGTGTGGCTAAAAAAAAGATCACTCAAGTTCAAGTGCTTTGATTACCTGATTATCTTATTTTCCTAGTAGACCACATAGCCTTTCAAGTGCTTATTTGTGAAAAACACTACTAAGAGTATTAATAATATAATGTGTCTGGCACTTGCCTAAGTTCTTATATTCAGTGTTTTTCTCTCAAATTTTATTACTTTGCCAATAATTTACATGACTATAATTTTGGGAACACAACTTTACACCTCAGTATATGCCCATTTCACACTCTCCACCAGAGCCAGAGTCTTATTTAATATGCCTAATAGATAAGATAGAGTCCTTATTCCCATTTTATAGAAGAAATGAGCTTAGAAGAAATGGGCTTAATCAATATCATGTAGTTCACTTTGGCAGAACACTATCTAGAACCTCAAGGACAACTGAAATCCAAAGCCCTGATGTCCCTATCTGGTCTCAGCCATTGACACAAAGTTCTATCTCTTCATATTCTACCCTATAAATCATAGAACCATACAGTCCTTTACCCCTTCACTATACCCCTCTCTGTTGGGGTGCATTCTACAAGTGGGATTTGAAGGCTCCCCTCTGATAATAGTGATAAGCTTACTGGGAAGGAAGAGATAGAGAGACAGAGACAGATCCAGAGAGACATAGCTAGATGGCATATAGATCCAACCCATGTTTGAGTCACAGACACAAGAAAAAAATTTTTGCTTGGATTATACAGGTTTTGGATAAATTCTTCTCTTCCTTTTTAGGAAGAAATGGTTTGTACCTTCTTCATCACCTCAATGCAGGAAGTTTCTCCTAGACAGGGTGATCTCACACCATTCTTCCCACGCGAGCTAGGACAGAAACCACTGAGTCACCAGCATTAGACAAAAAGCCAGAAAATCTAAATATTAGTCCCTAACAAAGGGTAGAGCCAATTGTGGCAAAAATCTTGGACTTGTGCATCAAAGTGAAAAATGTCTCCTTTTGAATATTACATCAGAAAATCTTGCAATTGTCAAATAAAACAATTACTCAATTACTTATTATGAAAATTCCATCTTGAAACTGCCTCCAAGAGATGTACACAGTCCTATGAGATGAGCCTTGTTCCTCATCCAAAATAAAACAGCCCTAGTTTTTGCTCGTTAATATGAGACTGTGAGCAAGAAAAATGCCTTGCTTTCCAAGACCTTGCTTTCTCATCTTCATAATGCGAAACATTGAAGCTAAGATAAAGAATGTTTGTAAATAGGATTTTTAAATTGTAAAGTTCTTTATTTAGTAAGACATAAATGGAAAGTTAATCTTAGTCATTGTAAGTGAGGAAAAATACCCTGCTTTCCTCATTCCTAGCTGGAAAAGATAAATAATTTATGAAGTTATGGTGACATTGACCATCCCTGCTTCTTTATTCCCAGAAATATATGCACCACATTCAAGAGTTACTCAACACAACAATCATTATTAAAAACACCACCAACAGAAAACACTGCAATGATTCTGGGTGGTTTGGTTTCATTGTCTATCACCTTTTATGCAAGAGAGAGAAAAAGAGAGATTGATTTCGGTGCCTTTGACCTTCTGACAAAAATAAAATGCATGAGTCTAGAAACCCAAAGGCTTCACTTTTCTGTGAACAGCACTGAAGATGCACAATGAAGAGTTTACAACCCATGATATGAATCAACTTCTTTGATAAGGAGCCTAAATTTAATTTGCAAACATGTGGCTGTGACCTCCCAGAGCCAATGACTGAAGACTTCAAGCAATGTGTGTGGGCTAGCTGTGGAATTTGGCTTAGCTCTTGGTTGAAGTCACCTCCCTTCTCTAAAAATTCTTTAAATACTCAACGAATCATGTGTAAGTAGAAGTTATAGGGAGAAGAGGTTTGGGAGTTGTTAACAAAAGACAACAGATGAGCTCATAAAACTTTAATAAGCTATTGGGGAGCATTCCACTTGTGGGGTTTTTAGGCTGTTCACCAGCCTCTGGTAATGGTGATAAAGTTATTAGAAAGGACAAGATTTTCAAATGAATTTTATATTTGGAGAGGGAAGGCTGTATTTACACAGGTAAGGTCTTGTAATTTAGACTATAATACAGGTCCATTCATGAAAAGCCTTAGGCTGGCTGACTTAAACCAAAATACCCATATTCAGAATTGAATACTGTACATATGGTCACAATTTACTGTAAAATCCAGTGACTTTTCAGAGCATGTCGATTTTTGGTGCCCTCCAATCTCTTCCCCCCAGTGCTTAAGCTTATACTTGAAACTTCCTGAATGTTAGTTCCATATTCATTTATACAATCTCAGACAAAAGTAACCATAACAATTAAGGTTGCTGGTATGAAATATCACTGGCAAATTCTGAGTTCACATTCTAAGTATGAGATAGTACATGAGTTCAGTCACAGAACTGAGAAACACTCATTCAAATATAATCTTTTCAAAGAGAAAAAGCAAAGAAATAAAATAAAATGTATACCTCCTATATACATGGGAGAAACCCAGCATGACTGAGTAACTCACCCATGTGGTTTTAGATGCCAACTTAAATAGCTTAGCAAAGACGAGCTGTTGAGGAAGGGGACTGGAGGTGAGGGAGTTTATCAGGAAAGGCACATTACACAAAAATATGCAGGTTTATATTCTGCCTTTTTCACTGAAAAGAGAAGAGCTTAAGTCTTCCTGGGGAAGGCCTTCAAAGAGAGAAGTTTACATCAAACGAAGCCTCCACCCAATCTTCAGAGCTACTCCCATGAAACAAACCTTTCACCAAAAGGTTTATGATTTATGATCCTCTACAGTCCCACTTTTGGAACTTCTCAAGAAGTTTAATGATTCAGAATTTGATTTGTTCAATTATTTCACAGAAAAAACCTCTCAGTTCTGAGAATAGATGAGTCCAATTAAATAACTTTTCAGTTTCTGGAAGAAGCCCTATAGGTGGCCCCAAAGCGAAGCCTATATTGTGAGTACATTAATAAGAGGCATTTTTATGGAAACAAAAGAAAAGCAAAGATTTAAAAATGATGCAAAAAACACAGTCCAGTTAGGAGTACTGAGGGAAGTCAGTCAAGAAAAATTCTAGATATCAGCGGTCAAAGCATGTTCAGAGGGAGTAAAAATAGTCAGTGGTTTGCAGTTTGCAGTTTGATGCCATCAGGCATTTAGGAAAAACAACTGTTTACCCTAAATGGCTGTGGATTACCAACAGCCATTGTAGTGATCTCTCTGAAGTTAATACTGAGTACTTCATTTCCAGTTTGCATGGGTTCAGAAAAAGATAGTTTTAATTTCCAATCAATTCAAGTCAAAAATTTTGGAAGAAAAACTGAAAACATTAATTTGGCAAGTCATAGCTGGATATTAGGGGAAAATATTTAGGATCCAATTCAGTTCATAGGTAAAAAAGAAAAACCTCAAAAATAATGAAGAAAACGTATACTATAACATTGATTAAAAAAAAGTTACTGAAATATTTTTCTCTCCACCTTATTCTAATTTTTTAGATTACAAAATAATCACAGTAATGCTAATTTTCATGCAAATGAAATCTAGTTCCAATAAACATGGTCTGCCTTTTTTTTTTTTTTTTGTATAAGCACAGAACAGAACAGAATGTAACCATAAAGAATTTTTTAAACCTGCTTTACTGGCGCACTTCATAAGGAATCCTACACTGAGCTCTTTACGACCCTCAGGGCTAGGGTAATGCCAAGGTCTACCATCAGACTCTGTTTGCAATACCTGTATATTGGAAAAAACCCTCTATTTTCAAGATCTCTAAAATGGGGTTTACAAGTCTGGGGATGGGTAACCTTCCCTATTTTTTTCCCTTATCACCTGGAACCCTGTAAGCAATATATTAATATTTCTTTTCTTTGTTGGCTCTGAAATCAATCCAAATTCCTTAAAGTGATCTTATCTCATATAAGAGGTCTAATCAAATCCATAGTAATACAACTCTGTTTCCAATAATATTGAGAGAAAAAGAGAGCTTTATTGTATTGATACAAATAATACATTTCCATAAGCAATAAGAAAAATTACTAAAAGTTTTTACATTCTTAGGGTGTCAAAAAGAAAAAAAGCACATGCCTGTTTTACTTACAAAAAGATGCAATTTCCTGCCACCAACTTGTCCAACTGAGAAGCACTTCCACCCGCCCCTTCAAGACACTACAAAATTAGTACTATTGGGACTGTCCCTGCGGGCCCAGGTGAGACCAGTTCTCAAACCAGTGTAGTGGTCTCGTTTGCTCCAGTCAATGTTACCATGGAAGTAACATTGGAAGTACCTCTGGTGAGGTGTACTGTGAAACTCTTCCTGGGGACAATGTGGACTTTAGAGTCAAGAACATGTCCCTCAAAGATGTCTATTGTGGCAATGTGGCTGGTGACAGCAAAAATACCCAGCCGTGGAAGCTGTTGGCTTCATAGCTCAGGTGATTATTCTGAACCACCAAATCAGTGCTGGATATGCACCAGTGCTGGACTGTCAATCAGCTCACAGTACTTGCAAGTTTGCTGAGGTAAAGAAAATCGAACATTGTTCTGGGAAAAGTTGGAAGTGGTCCCAAATTCTTGAAGTCTGGTGATGTTGCCATAGTCGATAAGGCTCCTGGCGAGCCCCATGTGTGTTGAAAGCATCTCTGACTATCCACTGGGCTGCTTTGCTGTCTAGGACATGAGACACTTTGTTGTGGGTGTCATCAAAGCAGTGGACAAGAAGGCCGCTGGAGCCAACAAGCTCACCAAGTTTGCCCAGAAAGCTCAACAAGTTAAATGAATATTATCCCCAATACCTGGCATACCAGTCTTAATCAGTGGTGAAACAACAGTCTCAGAACTGTTTATCTCAATGGGTCTTTAAGTTTAATAGGAATAGTAGAAGATTGTTAAAGTAGCAGAATGTTAATGATAACATACCTTTCAGAAAGAAAAGAGAATGTTTCTGTGGACCATTTTGTTTCTTTTGTGTGGCAGTTTTAAATTATTAGTCTTTTTAAAACATTGCTTTTTAATGGAAACAACTTGACCAGAATTCTGAGATCCATTAAAAACAAAATTTAATGGGGAGGGGAGCAATTTACCTTTGCATCAGATCATAACTTTAAAAAAGAAGAAAACATTTTTTTAATCAGAAAAAGCAAAACACAAAAAACAGTAATCGTTTGAATAAAGTCATTAAAAATTACCAGTCCTCCCTAGTTCATTCATTCAGTCCCATATAGAAAATCTCACTTTTATTAGCACTTATTGTAACTCCATTTTTTTCACATAAATTTTGTAATTTCTTATCCTCAGTTCCATGATAAACTTGTATTTCTAGAGTGTTTTTCAAATTCCTTTATGTGAATTTCTCTGAACATAAAGCATCAGAGTAAACGACAGCTTTGCCAAATCTTAAGACTTTAAAATGACCACAATTAAAACCTGACCTTAACACAGATTACAAGGAAATTTGCTCAGTGAGAATAACTATACTTAACCAGTAATAATAATTTCAGACTTTTAAGATGTTTTACAAAATTTTAGAACACCTATGTCAACAGCCACAAACATGCTAAGAAGTTAAAAATATTTTTCCTTGTGTGACAATGCTTGACACGAAGTTTCAGCATTCCAAATTAGCCCAATTTGGTAAATAACTCTCTTTTCATAAAGGGAAATAGCAATTCTATGGGCTACCTTAGGAGTCCTTCCTAGACTCCACATATTTTTTCTTTTAACCCAAGGCAATATATATATTTCAAATTTTTTATTAAGGGGAGGTTTTGGCATTAATATTAAAGTATTTGAAACACACAAATTACTGTGAACCAATAGTTAATTACTCAGAATGACAGATTTTTTGGGGGGGAGGGCCATGTGCAGAGGGATTCACATTTATTGGTTCAAATACAGTACATTACACTTGCTAAACATGCATTTCACACTAATTGGTCACATTTCCACAAGTAGTCAATTCGCAGAAAAGGACCCATCCCTTACCAGCTGACAGGAGGTGGAAGGTAGCAGAGGGCCTGAGTAGCCTGCAGAGCATGTCAACTATCATTTGGTCATGCAGGGTCAATGGAGGCAGGGTGGCAGGTAGCCCTGGCCAGCCTTGTGGGGATAAGGGCACAGAGACATCCCGGTTATTTGAAGAGCTAGGGTAGCCAAGGACTAGGCTCAGGAGTCTCTAAATGTGGTGTTTGTGGGAAGTAGTGCTTCTTATGCCTTGGATCATAAGAAGGAAATGGAAGCTTCTTCAAGGGGATGACTAGTCCCTGACTGGGCAGGTGGGAGGACAGAATGACAAAGATTTTATAAGAGCAAATCTATTTCTCTGACAAGGCTCAACTAGTTTCTCTCACACAAACCTTCCACACATTCTTTTTACTTTTGCATTTTCTTATATCATTCCATTAATCTAAACATTATCTCAGTTTTCCCATCAATGAAATTTTGCCTTAATACAAAACCTATTTTATGCAATTCCATTTCATCAACAATGTTGATTTCATGATAAAGCATAAAAAAATTGCTCATGTGTTACATCATATAATTTCTCTATGCTTCAGTAAGAGATAGTCCTATAATAAAACTTTTTAATAGAAAAAAAAAAACCAGAGGGATAAATTTCTTACAAAAACATACCTGTGATTCTTTTATGTATCTGCCCATTGGATTGTATTTAAATTTATTAATTGAATTGAAATGACAAAAACACTGTCATGTCTTTTCTTTAATCATTATTCAAACAAAATAGAATGAATTATTTAAAAATAAAATCCTCAGAGCAAATGGCTCATAGTCCTTTTCAGATTTCTATAAAGCTTTCATTGTCTGGGAGTTCTTCATCCAGGCAAATTTTTTGCAGAATTATCTCAATCTGTCCCTATTAACTATCTGATCTTGAGTGAGTCACTTTGCCTCGTTTTATCATTTATATACAGAGAAGTGTTCTACTGTAAATAGTTCAAAATTCCCACCTAGCTCTAAATGTTCTTGAATAATATTGATATGACCCTATGATTCCAAATGATGCTATAAAAAGTTTTTTCATAACCTTTGATATTAATTGCATATTTTATTATAGTAAATAATTCATTTCATTGTGTCCTAAAGACCTAGAAAATTTAATAGCACATTTGTAATTAATCTATTTCCTAAGTCTACAAATATAGAAAGAAGTAATTAAACCATATTTAAAGCTTAACACATTAGCATAATTAATTCTTTGTGGAAAGTTCACAAGAAAATCAGATACTATATTTTACAATGGAAGATGTGTTCGCTACAAGTAACAGCTTCATATTTTTCCTTCTTTTCTTTTCAGATTAGAAACAATCTATTTCCCATCGCCATCCCTTATACCCCTCTTACCCTTTCTCCTTCCTCCCTCAGAAACTCTGACTTCATCTCTTAGTGTCTACCAGTTTCTACGAGTATTTTGCTTTGTGAAAACACCCACTATGTAAACATCCAAACATCCAAGAACAAAAGGTTCAAAATCCAGTGTGTATGTATACATGTGTGAAAGATAACTGAAGGAGACATAATTAATGACCCAAAGTTATCAAAACTTGAACATTCCTGAAGAAAAAGTTACCATTTGTCACATAGTCCAAGTTGATGCAGAAAGGCCACAAAAGTGGGAACAGGACCTCTTGGAAATTCGGGCATCATGAACCAACCCATTAAAAGGCATAAATAAGCTACACACATTCGGTGAAGAACAGTTATCATAGATAAACAAGTAACTCTTTTTTCCCCAAGAAAAATATCTTTAGAGAAACAAATGTTATTGTTGACATGCCAGGCTCTCTTATAATGTCTTGTCGATGAGATTTGCTACCCATCTTTTCAGGTTAAAAAAAAAATGTTAACTCTGTAAATTTGTGTAGTGTCAGTTAAAAATAACAACAGTATATGAGCATTTGTTTCCATAACTTGGCTTTTGTACAATAAATAGCGCTGTAACAAACATAGGAGTGCAGTTTTCCTTTTTGAATTAGTATTTTTGTGTCCTTTATGTATGTTCCTAGAGTGGAATTGGATGTAATTAATTTTTTATAAATGCACTAAAAAAAAAAAACACAAAAAGTTTTTTTTTTAATTATTTGTTTGTTTTTTAGCAGAGCACCACATCACCAGGGCTTATTCTAACTTGACTAGGTTCTGGCACACCTCTCGCACAATGTGCTTATGAGCCAGTAGAATAAGGCATAAACACCCCTAACTTCACAGCTCTCAGCCCTACCTCTCTTAAACACTGTTTTTCCATCCCTAGCAAACATTGCTTTAAAATACTTCCTGTGAGATGCCACCTTACTTCTGTGAGAATGGCACATATCAACAACAACAAAAAAAAAAAAAAAAAAACTAGAAACAAGTGTTAGTAAGGATGTATAAGAAAAAAAGGAATTGTTTTACACTGCTGGAGAGAATGTATATGGTCCAGGCTCTAGAGAAAACAGTATGGAAGAGACTCAAAATACTAAAAATAGATCTACCATGTGATTTTGCAATTCCATACCTAAGTATCTACCCAAAAAGAGGTAATTTGAAGGGATATATGTGCTCTTAGGTTCATTACAGCAATAATTACAATAGCCAAGTTACAGAAACAACATAATTCCCCAACAACCAATGATTGGATCAAGGAGATTTGGTACATACATACAGGGAAACACCACTCAGTTTTATAAAAACACAAAAATGTACTCCTGACATCAAGCTAAGTGAAACAAGTCATAAAGAGAATACTAGATAATTTAACTCGTGTGTGGAATATGAAGAAAACAAAGGAACTGAAGAAAGTAAACCAAAACAAACCCTAGCAATATGACCACAGAATCGAGGCTGCTAAAGGAGAGGTGAGGAGGAGGGCTAGAGCAAAGCCAGAAGGGAGCCTAATGGTCTAGGATAAAGAACGAAGGGTGTGTTGGTGATAGGTGTGATGTGGTGACATACATTTGAAGAAATATGAACCTGAACCCCTAAGTCATATACAGTGCTGTAAACCAATGTTACCTGAATAAAATGTAAATTAATTAGATACCATCTATTTTCTGAAATAATTGCAACTTTCTGCAATATCACCAGTCATTTGGTCTCCACCATCTCTTCTCTTTTACTAAGATTCCCTCTTTATCATCTATATATTATTTATTATTACTTTATTTTATCCTAAAAATTCCTTTTTCAGGTTATAGTATATATTTTAGAAGTTACAGATATATCAAAACTCTGTCTTCTTTACATTCAGCTAACATACCTTCCAGATGTCCCTGAGAATTCATATTACCAGCAGGACTGGAGAATTAATGCTAGCACATTTCCTACTAGTTTTCTGCTTCATGTTCAAGTGGATGAGAAGGAATTGCTCATGGCACATTATTTCAAGAGATTTTGGTTTGCAAAGTTCAAATACTGAATCTCATATAGTCATATTCTCATTTTATATGGAAAAAATGTCATTAAAATATATAGGTATAGGGCCTCCCTGGTGGCGCAGCAGATTGAGCGCCGCACCGTGAAGCATCTGCGACACAGTGGCACGAGTTCGATCCCCGGCCAAGGAGGGGACCCACATGGCACGGCAGACATCTCCTGCCTAGCCCGCTGCTCCCCTCAGCAGTGTATTTTGGTCGATCTGCCTGTTCTGTTCCCCGCGCTCTCTCTCTGGTGTTCTCTCACCTCCCATGCCTCTGGCCTGTACCCCAGCTTTGTATACATAAATAAATTTAAAAATATATATATAGGTATATACCATCACCTATAATTTGAATTTATAAAATTTTAAAATTCTTCTTAAAATATTAGGAGAAAAAGAGAGAGCAAGTCAGAACCTAAAATTGATAACAACGCTATTACTCTTAGTCATGACCTTAGAAAACAGCATGTAGACACAGACATATTAACAGTACCACTTGTAAGCACAGTATGGTGTCAGAAAAGGAGCTGGATGCAAAGACTGGATATTAGGACTCCTGCAATCTTTTTCAGGCACTATGAACTATGATTAGGTGACATTAACAACTTAGTGGTTAGACTTGGGCTTTGTGCATATTTTTTCCTGGATGTGTGACATGGCACTTCCTTATCAAATGGCACCAGAGTAGGCAGGCAAAGCAAGAGCCTGCTGCCTTCACTGGCAGTCACAACCCATTGCCACATATGAATATGCTTGGGAAACAGACAGGAAAATGAGTGGGATAGCTCCAATACAAATCTAGGTTCGGTCCCATTATCTGTAGAATCTTCCACAAATCACTTTTCCTCTCTAGGCCCATTGATTCTTCTGTAAAATAAGAAAGTTCTAATAATAATAAACATTAGACATCATTTCCACCTCAAAAACAGTATAGTTGAATAATACATGCTCTAAAATCTAAGCAGTGGACCCACAAAGGAGCGATAAGAACAGATTTGGCCCTTTATCTTCATGCATATTTCTCCTTTTTTTTTTCATTTCAGTGTTTTATGAAGTTATTAAAAGCTAACCCTTAATAAGCACTTTAAGTCAAACAATGTAGTTTAAAAAATATTATGCATAAATTGAAAGGAAATGTTTTTATTTTATCCTAAAATAACCACAATCAGTTAATGAGACGTATGTGCCTGTTGCACACCACATAACTTCTCAAACCTTAGAATTAGATATCACCACACTCATTACCCATTGCATATTGATTTCAAGGGTACTAACTTTCAATCACACAGCTACCAAAAAAACAGCTTTGCTAAGGTATGACTTTATTGAAAGCAATGTAGCATCATCTGATGTTAACTGTAGTTGACATTATGCCTGACAACAGTTGCACTGGTTTCCTCAGAAACAAAATATCCACGATATCCATAGTGATGGATAGCTTTTAAGTGCACCTTGGCATAGAGTTTACAACCCACAGTCCTAGGTCTTTTCAGAGAGGAAATAGCTATAATTAGAACCAATCTAGAATTAATTGTCTGGATCCTAGAAAATCAACAGGAGGTAAATGAGTAAAAATACAGGCTGGACCATAAGGCTAGCAGAGGGATGGGACACAAAGAGAGTGAGAGACTTATTTATTTGCCAATCAACATGGGCTTCATGAAATAATAGTTGATTCTATGGGAAAAGTAAAGTAAAATAATCCACATTCCTATGCTTCAGACATTATAGACAAAAGTAAGAGTTTATGTGTTTATCTGTCTCCTTTAACAGATTAAGACAAGCAAAAGATTGTATCCATTTCAGAGTTCTCTGAATACCTAATTCAATATGTATTGTTGTATTGAATTCCCTTACCCAGGACACTGAACTTAATTGCAGTAGAATGTGCTAATTAATTTGTTCTGATTTATTTCATACCTCTGGAGTTAGGGCTTCTTGGAATTCAATACACAAATTAATGGAGAGTAACAAGGATTTTATACTGCTCTGCTTCTGGGATACTTTCCTGTCCCTGTTGGAATGCTGAAAGAGATGTATAGTTTATTTTGTCTTTCACAGCAGCACCTAAAGGAAAAATATGGCTGGCATTGGATGAAATCCAAGTGTACCTTCACTCACTTTGGCAATGCATGAAGGAAGTCTACCCTTACTTAACACATGTCAAACAAGACATGTGTTAAGGGTTAATTCTATGGCGTTTGTATGGTCTGCAGTGTATGAGACAACTGCTCCCTAACCTCTTTTAGCCATTGATTTACCAATGTAATAAAAATGCTGGTTATGTCTATAACATCATTTACCAGGAAAATATAAGACAAAAGTATTGTTGCCCAAGGATATGGAACGCTTAAAAAAAAATAGTGATTAAAAGGACAAATTTAAGGAATGGAAAAAAGTGAGTATGAAGTAGAATAATTATACTGAAATAACCTTAGTCTCCTCCATTTTGGGGACACCGGGTCGGGTCCCTTAAAATTCAAAGGGACAAAGGAACCAGACAACTAAAATCCACAATATAGCTGGAATCAATATAGCCCAATGGGAAAGACACCTGATAGTACACTTACTCACAAGCAAGGAGAGTGGGATGGAACCAAATAGAGAGTAAGGAAAAGGAGCTCTTAGTATGGACTTATAATGCGGGCTTATAAATCCTCTCTTACTCCCCCATATTAATCAGAAAAAGAAACCAAAATCATCAGAGTGAATATAACTCACCCTTACTCAGCTAAGGGGCAGAACCAATATCTAAACCTGAGACAGATCAACTATCAAGTCAAAAGTCAACACATGATTTTTCACAATAAAGCTGAGTTCTTGAAAATACAGAGCTGTGGAGACACAGTGCTGGGTTTGAGAGGGAATGCAACGCCAATTACATTCCAACTTGAAGTTAGGAAATTCCTTTTAGCATCGCCCCACCTATGGTTTGACACAGTTGGTCCTTAGGGGAAGGTGTTTCAAAAGCAACAAAGAAGGATACCTTCACACTAACAGACCAAACAGGTCTCAGTTATACAATATGAACTGACTAAAAACGCATTTCAAAATGAGCATCCCTCTCTCCTTCTATAAATTTGATCTCCCTAGTCATTTCCATTATAAACACACATCTCTTCCTCTCATGATTTTCAAAATTTGTTAACCTGACCTTATTAACTTTTTCCACGGCTAAAATCTGGCCCTGATCAGCTTCACATTTTCCTCCTGTTTTAAATCAGAACCAAAAATGTTTAAAGGTGAATGAAGCAGTTCTTCAAGACATATTTTGAACAAAATAGTTCTGTATGCAATGTCTACTGGTACTTTTTCAAGTATTAAATGATCAATGAGTGAGAGCAACAAATAGTCAGAGAACAGATCTTGGGGGTAACTTTCATTTAAATTTACAAGACTCGAAAGCAGATAAAATTTAAAACCACCCCTAGGAATCAGTCTATTTTTTTGCCTATTGTCTTAGGCAGTAAGAAGCAGAGTCAAAGACAAAGATTTAGACACCAGTGATTGAGATGAGTGAAGAAAATTGGGTAAGGAAGAGAAAGGTGCCTTGGCAGGGAAGGGACCATAAGGAAGAGGGTCCTTGTGACTGTAGGAGGTACTAGAAAAGAGGCTGGAAACCTCTCAGATGCCTCTATGAAGCCAGCTCCATCAGCCAAGGGCAATTTTCGGGTAAAGTTGGCAGGCATATACTTTTAACTAAAACAGCAGAAGGGTGGATGCTTCAGCTGGGAAAGAGGATCTGTGTGGACTTCAAGAGCACCTACTACAGATTCCCAAAGTGTGGTTTTCTGGGAAGTTGTTAGCAAGGCAAATTCGTAGTCCTTACACACTGAATCAAAAAACACTAGCAGTGAAAGCCATCTGTCAACAAACTCTCTAGGTGATTCTGATGCACTCTGAAGCTTGAGAACTACTGGATAACAACTACTCTTCACCAATATCACATATCACAATACTACTCACTAACAGACTTAAGTTAGTAGTGCATGTTGAACAGAGAAACTCTGAAAAATATTTGGGTTCAGATAACTATATTAGATCTCCCCCAAAATGGAAGTTTAGCTTCAATTAGACACATTCATTTCCACTTATTTTCTATGCTGTCCCCCAAATTTTTTGGAGTCTTTCCATGACTCAAGGGCTCAGTGCAATCTTTCCCCTAGAGTCATTTTAAAAAGCCTTAATTAGTCTCCTACACTCACAGGTCATCAACTACACCTGCCCCAGAGGAGGACTTTACAGCCCAATAAAGATTTTGTGTTGCATTATATCTTTCTTTCTGGAATAAAACCTGTGAATACTAAATTGACATTGGGCAGTCATTTTCCTCTAGTAAGATCTTATTTTCTTAACTAAGCAAGGTGAAAACTGAGGCATCCTACAATAAAAATGCTATGTTGCAAGAAGTTATGACTTCATACTATTAGCCAGATTTGTCATTTGACTCTAGAAGATTGTAAATGAAAAAGTGGTTTAGAGAGGTTTTTTCTTTTTACAAATTTTCCTTTTTACCTTTCCTCTTCACCACTGAAGAAATATCACCACCAAGAAATATCATAAAATTGTTTTAATAATCTGCTTTTCAGTGCTGATTTCACTTTTATTATAATGTTGTTATTTATAACCTATTTGAAGCATAGAGGACAGTCCAAAGAATAATATAACAAACACCTGTAAACTCAACATGTAGATTTTTAAATTAGTATTTTGGCATATTTTCTTCAATTTTTTTAAAGAAAATAAAAACAAAGCTTTACAGATACTGTAGAATCTCTCTTGACCTTGCAGAAAAGCATTTTTGTTATACTGCACAGATATATTTTGGACTCTTTTTAAAAAAATGGTTTAAAATATGTGATATATTATCACATCATTATTCTATAAAAGTGCAATATCTAATTATATAAGTTCAAGCAGTTAATTCAAGTAATGAAACAGAAAACTTTTCAAAGCAGCTCATAAAATTATGAACAAAATTTTTAATGAATATAAAGAAAAGCTCATTTATTTTATAAAAGAGTAAAAGTATAGGTTTAATATTTAAGAAAAACAATAGAGAAAAATTTTAAAGAAAATGATTATCATATAACTAAAATAAACAGTAAAATATCAAAACCAAAAATTTTATAATCTTGGTGTCAAGGGAAAGTTTTTAAAGATAATTACAAAAATCCCAATAGGTAAAGAATATCTAAAAATTAAGAGCAATTAAAATTAAGAGCAAATAAGGACTGCCCAACTATAGCAAATATTTGCCAGACAAAGATCCACAAACCAACTTTCAAGTAAGTAGTACAATGGGAGACAATACTCTGGGCATATCAGAAAAATAATAGATATGTAATCTCTTACAAGATAATATGAAAAAAATATACAGTGCCTCTCTACCCTCAAAAAAAAAAGTCAGAAAAAATTCTCACTAAAATTTTATAGGACTCATCTTTAAAAAATAAAATTAGATTACACATTTGAGACAAACGAAAATGAGAATACAACCTACCAGTGTTACCCCTCCTTGAGGGGAGGTGCCACTTTCCCCACCTCCACTTATATGCAACTGCCTTGCATAACCTGATCCAGGGTGCCATGAACTAGACTTCCTGAGGGGAGAAGCGACTGAGAATGAGGGCCCAGTTGAACCTGATATCCTGACATAGTGAAGGGCTATAAGATAGTTTAACACTTATCATAGTGCTCATCAATCCAAAGCAGCATTCTGAAGATTTACACAACTACACAGAACTTTAACAGGTAACTATTGTTGCCCTAGAGACAGATCATCAATGGCCAAGTAGTAATTCCTAAGCCAGATAAAATACTACCAGGTTATTAAGAAAACGTTTTGCCTTAAAAAATAAATGTAGCTTCCTTGCTGAATATTTTCTCTATGTTTGGAAAGGGGAAGCAGGAGACTGCTGCAAAGAAGAATCTCAGTGATGTTCTCCTTCTGGCTTAATAAAGACCAAACTTCATTACGAAGATGGAGCAAGCATCTAAATTTCTACTCTAAAAAACAGATTTTGTTGTTCTGTTGTTCTAACAATTTCTTCCTGCATTCTCAGAGGGCCCCTAATTATCCCCATTGAATGGTTAAAAGCTGTAGATTAGCTCCAAAGTATCTGTTTTCTTACAGTGTTAGCAGGTTTAAAATTCAGTTTTGTCTTTTATCATCCCCAACAGGCAAATGTAGAGCCCCTAGAACTCCATTTTGTGAAAGTCTGTATGTGATACAAGACAATAACTCTGAAGGAAAACAGACCATCCCAGTACACACTAGGAACGATATCTGAAAGAGGGGACCCCGGCAAGCAGTGGGACGGGCCAAGTGGGTAGTGTGGGTGGGCAAGGAGAGTCCACAAGCACCATAGAACTGGCAAGCTGTCCTGATGCAGTGGCCCCAGCAGACCCCAGGAGCTATGGATGGGGCTTGGTAAGTAGCCCTGACAGGGTAGACATCAGTTGACCCCAGCAAGATCTGGCAAGCAGCCCTGAAAAGCAGGTCTTGGCTGACGCCAGTGAGCTCCTGAATAGGTCTGAGAGTCACTCCATGGTAGATTCTAACAGAAACCATGGATCCCCATGATAGACCTAGAAAAAGCCATGCCAAGGTATGCCACAAGAAGATACCAGTGAGGCCCAGGACAGGTCCTGGAAGTAGCTCAGACCTGGGAGGCCCTGTCAATCAGTGGAGAAGGTGCTGCTAAGGGACACAGATGAGAAAGGCTTCAATAGTATCACCAGTAGGCTACAGCTGTTGGGTCAGTGAGCCAAATGAACACTGTTTGAAGAAATACTTCTATGGCTAGGAGGGGGATTGGTTATCCCTTAGATAGTGGAGATGAGTGCAGACTTCTGAAAAATGACAGTGAGGAGATTCACACTAAACCTAACAAGAGGTAGGTTAAGAGAGGAACCTGGAAATTGTGGTTTGGAGTAGGGGACACCTGCAGCAGGTTGATAACCTGGCCAGAGACCCTGGGAAGGAAGCAGCAAAGGTACATTCTTGAAAGAGAGAAAAACCTTGTGGGGGAGTTGGGGTTCTCCACATAGGCTAGGCCCCAAGAAAGAAAATAATAGAGCAGCAGTTCTGATCTGCACTCTCCCTTCCCACCCCCTAGAAATGGTCTTTACCTTGTGAGTCACACTGAGAATACAGAGGCTACCAATTCTCTCATCCTGAACAGCAAAAAGGAGGAATACCAAGGTGCCACAAGCTAAGCCAATACCACCCTAACTCATCCACACCAGCATCTGGATCCCTTCAAGTCCTTCCACACCTTGTTGACTCAGCAACAACAAAACAGGTCTGCATCCATATAGGGGCTAGCAAAGGCCAACATAAATAAAACAAAATAAAAGCACAGCATTCTGTATGGAAAAGTAAAATGATTTAATACCCTAAATTACTAAAAACATTAAAAGCAGCAATAAACTAGGAAGATTTTAAATAAAAAATGGGGGGAGAGGGAATACAACACATGTAAATATAAGACTTCAAGGAAGTATAATAATATAGAATAAGAATAGCTCTCCAGAACTGTTGTGGATGAAAGAAGATGAAAGATTGCATATCCCTCCAAGCTCCTCCCTTGCCCTGCTGATTAAACAATTACAAAAGTAACATGAGTATATGCAGAAGGCATCAGGGCCAAAATAAATAAAATCAAATAAAAGCATAGCATCATATGTAGAAAAGTGAAATAGGTTAACCCCCTAATTACTGATAAAGATATTTCAAAGCAAAAAAAAAAGGAACTTAAAATGAAACCAAACCAAATCCTAGAAAATGACTACAGCATTGAGGCTACTAGAAGGACAGGAATGTGAAGGTGAGAGCAAAGGAAGGGGCAAATAGTTTATGGTAAAGAACTATAGATGATTTGATGGTGAGTGTGATGTGGTAACATCAATCTGAGGAGGTATGAACCTACTCCATAAATCACAGAGCAGTGTAAACCAATGTTACCTCAAAAGAAAAATTAGGATATTAAAAATGTATTAAAAGAGGGATGTGAAAAGTAACAAAATGGACAGACAAAAGAAAATGTAACACATAGAAATGTGAGCTCTCAAGAGCGTATAATTTCACAAGATGAGAGCAACTCTCCAGAATCCAAACGCCAACAAGAGAGTAGATCATGTCTCCTGATCAGAGTTCATAACTGCTATAACAAAGAAACTTGGAGAGAAGAAAACTCAGAAAAGTTAATCAAAGAGATACAACAAAATTTAGAAAGCCAAGTTAATGAGCTCAGGAATAAGATCGATAAATGGAAGATAGAAATTGAAGCTTTAATAAGCAATAACAGAAATTCAGGAAGAGCTAAAGAAGGCAAAGAATAGAGAAAGCTACAGAAGCACAACAGATCAAATGGAGAATTGAAAAAGTGGCCCTAAAACAGTAACCCAAGAGGAAGAGAGAGAATTAAGATTTAAAAAAATAAAAGATACTAGAGGCGATTATGTTAAGTGAAATGTGACAGAAGGAGAAAGACAGAGGATGATTTTATTCATTTGTAGACTACAGAGAAGCAAAAAAAAAAGGAACTAACAAAACTAGTCAAAAACAAACCCTAGAAATATTACTACAGAATTGAGCCTCTAGGGGGGCGGGAGGGGAGGGTAGGAACAAAGTGGTGAGCAGGCCCAAAGGTCTGTGGTAAAGGATTATGGGTATTTTCATGGTATGATGTATGACATACATCTGAGGAGGTATGAAGCTACCCCCCTAAATAATATAGTGTTGAAACCAATGTTACCTCAATAAAATTTATTAATTAAAAGTTAAAAAGAAAAAAAGGTAATATGGCAGGGGGAGGGAGAAGTGACCACTTAAGTTACATTCCATTGAAGAAATTTTGCAATACTAAAAAAAGAAAAAGAAAAGCAAATGACCCTTGACAAATGAAAAGAGCTTCTATTTCATTATACTAAAGGACATGCAAATTAAAACAACAGAAATGCCACTTCCTACCTATTGAAATGGCAAAAAATCCAAAAATTTGGTGACACTAAGCAAAATTGATGAGAACTCTTTCATACACTGATGATAAGAATGGAAAATGATCAGCATAATGGAGGAGTATTTGGTAAAAGACTATTTTAAAATATACATTTACCCTTTGACCAAGCAATCTCACTTCTAGTTTTTCACCTGAAGATATGCCAACCCAAAGATTAAACAATGTGTGTTCAAAACTGTGATTCTTATATTATTTGCAAAAACAAACTATTCGAATCAACCCAAATATCCATGGGACAACTGGTGGACAAGCATTACCCAAAGAAGAACAATCTCTAAGAAGTATTATGAACAAGCAAGGTATAGAACAGTATATATGTTACACTATTTTTGTATTTAAAAAAGAGAGGGAATGAGATGTGTGTGTGTGCAAGTATGTTTGTGTTTGTATGCATTTGATTAGGTTTCTCAAAACAAACAGTCAATATGCAGTGACTACTGAAATAATTACTTCCAGGGAACAGATGGGAATGCAGCAAAAAGGATTGGGGCTGAAGAAAGGTTTATCTGAGTAATGATTTTTGACATAAGAACCATATTTTACTAAAGTTTAGTTGGGAAACAAATACAACTGTTATTTGAACAAAAATAATTTAACAGAATGAATCATTAAATAGATATAAAGTTTTTTAGGTTACTAAAAGGAGTAGAAAAAGCACAAATGTATCAGGATGGCAATAACGGCAGGAAAAAGCTACCAGCTTTAGGACAAGAAGAAGAAAAAGATGTGGAATTATTAAAATTTCAGACATAATAAAACTTAGAAAAACTCTGCTTTGCTGAAATCCATACCTTATGGAGGGGTCAATTCTCAAGCAGTGCTGGGCCACTGGACCAGTCCTCTAAGTTGGTTCTGCAAGTATTTGAAAACTGCAAATTGCATTCAGCTGTTTCCATAGGAACTTATGGAGTGAGAGAGAAGGGGCAAAAAGGTATGATGACTAGGGCAACATGCATGGTAACAGGAAGCAGAAAAACCATCCCACAGGGAAAAAAACAAGAAAGAGCAAGTTCCTTATTTCTCCACCAGCCTTGCACTCTCCCTCTAGCACCTGCTTCAGAAGATGATGGGGGAAACCAGGTGGAACAAAAAAGAGATGTGGTCTTCAAAATCCCAAACCCAGCATCACAAAACAGGGTGCAGAGGATTAAAAGGCAATAACTTAACAACCAAAGCACCATGTAAGATTTTCATATATTTTAAATTTTTAATTAAATTAAAAACAGAAAAGCAAGCCATAAAATTGAACACAAACAGAAACAAATGAACTTAACGTATAAAATCAATAACCATACAGACAAAAGAATTATTTCAAGTGCAGTAAATAGTTTGTTGTCACTGTGATATATTCAAAGGGCAAAAACACCTGCAAAGGCACGTGAAATTTCACTCGGTATGTTTACTGTTGGTAGTAATAATGTACTCTCAGGAATTATTTTATGCATGTTATAGAATAAACAAATGAGTGCATTAATGGTATTAATAATAGATTTTCAGTGTTACAGAAAATATATAACAATACAAAATAAGTTTTTAAACCCTGTGATGTTAAATGTGAACTGGAAATTGTTATAAATTTTTAAAAGATATTATTAGTTCTGCTTATAAGAAGGATTCACAAACAACATAACCCCCTTAGGGAGTAGCCTATCAACAGAATTGAGACACTTCTCTGATTTCCAATGCTACTAATTTTTTTTTAATTTATGCATATAAGACCTCAGGCACAGGTCAAAGAGGATTCACCAGACAGAGTGGGGAGCAGAACAAGTGGATCTACTGTAATATATTACTGAAGGGAACAGCAGGCAAGACAGGAGAGGTCTGCTACTTCATGTGGGTTAGCTCCCTGTCTGGGAATCAAACTCACTCTGCAGTAGCTGCAGATAGCTTCAGAGAGCTGAGACTTAACCCCTTGCACCACCAGGGAGGCCCCAATGCTATTAATTTAGAAAGGGCCTACCTCCCTGTGAAAAACTTTTGTAGTCAGGCAAAGTCTGTAGCTCCATAGGGAAGTCTATTTAATAATGAGTCTCAGTATTAAAAAGCCCTCCAACCTGCAGCTATAAAACATCCTCCAATCTAGATGTTAACAGTAATTAATGTGACATTTTGACCTCTACTAATTTGGAGACTTAAAAAAGCTTGGACATCATTATCAGCAAAAGGCTTGACAGCCAAAGGAAGGACAGGAGGAAGTACATTTGTTCATCGGTACTCAATTATAACTCTAAAACATTTATAAATACTATGTAATCGGTCTTAACTCTCAAATCACTCATTAGAGATAACCAAAATCATCTTCTATACTCAAAATGCTTATATCCAGCAATCCCTATACCTGATTAGTTTCCCATATTTTTCTAGCCATTGCTAGAAACTTTCTGATACTAGTTTAGTAGTAAAAAACTTGGAAAGCTTTATAGAGGATCATCACGTTTCAATCCATTATTTGTAGATCAATAAAGAGAAGGAGGAATAGCACATAATATACACCAAGTATAGTCTACCCTGCTGTTAAGTAAAGTAGCTTTCACTTTTCATTGACCAACAGTATGGCTTACACCCAACCAGTCACTGCTTGGGGCCAAAGTTAGAAAATATTCTCTTCCTAATTTATGTTCCATTGACTTTTTACATGGCAAGTATTGATCTTACTTTGTGCCATCAGATCAGATGCTGCAAACCAATTCAGGGCCAGGATTGTGACTGTAGGTGATGAGCCTTTAATGTATAAAAGAAATGAAGTTGGAAAATGATTTATTTTGCCGGTGGAGGGTCTTTTATTATACACAAAGATGTTGGGAGCTTTCCCAGCTAGAATAAGCCATAGAGTGGGATAGGTGAGCTGCCCTTCTTTCATGGAGTGCCACAATCATAAAATAAATCAAACATCCCTGGAATGAATCATTTTATTAGAGGACCCAAAAACAGCACTGTGAGCGAAAGAGAAAATAAAATAAGGATCATTTTCCAGTAGAGTTACTGATGGACAATAGGCGTGAACAAAGAAAGATGAAGGAATGACTGTGTACTTATTACCTAAAATGAGTTAGATTCAAACACTAACATTGGTGTTCCAGATCTGAAAGCAAGAGACATTTGATTTTACTTGGCTTAGGCAATGTCCCTCTGTGTGTGTGTGTGTGCGTGTGTGTGAGAGAGAGAGAGAGAGTGTATCCCTTTATTGTTTTCCTCTGAATGTTTTCTATAGAGACTAATTTCATTGTTAGAGTGGAACTCTAAGCAATGCACAATGTGTTTTAAGAAACTAACATTATTCTGTTGAGCTGGGAGGCTGTTACGTCAGATAAGCTAGCTAAAGGATGTGTGCAGACCACCTGAGCCCTAGAGAGCTTACAAATAACTCCTTGTAGTATTAAGGTTTGTACAGTGAACTCTGTTGCCTTATTGCTCAAATGTGAGAGTTCAAAGTGAGAAAATAATATTCTAGAAATTGCATCCCTGAAGAACAGGAGTAGTAAGGAGAAATTTAAGTTTCTTTGATTTCCATTTGCAACAGAACAAAAAAGAAATATGGAGGAGACCAATAGTATTGGTTAAGGAACATGTGTGTCTCAAAAACTTTAAAGCTTTAAATGACTCCCCTTAAGTGATTTCAATATGTAGCCAAAGCAAAATATATATATATATATGGATTTACCCTTTCCCAAATGTTCTGAATTGTACAGAGCAGCTCCTTCAATGACAAAACCACTGACATGTCAAATATTTAAACAGAAATATTTTGTCTCTCTCCAGAGAAAATAAGTTCTTAGAAGAGCAGGGACCATCTTATCTACCTGACTAAGCAAATAATAGGTCCTCTGGTAATATTTGTTGAAATAAATAACTAGTTTTAGTCTGAAAATGGGGTCATTTTATGACTTAACATATAAATAAGATTTTCTCCAATCACTAGTCCCCATAATATAGAAGTTCTACTACCTTTACTAATATTTGTGTAAATTCCAAAGAGAACAGTATAAACTCTCTTTGGAACCAATGATTCACTTTCCTAAAGTCACCTGTACTGTAGATTTCATGACCCTGCTGAATTTTATTTTATTAACCTCAAGCATCAAAATACATAAGGTCTTGAGCAGGAAAGGATTCCATTTTTCATTAAACAAGCATAAATCTTATATTAAACTTCCCGTTCTTCAAGTCCTTCTGACATCCTGACAGGAGAGATTCCTCATTTGTTTTGCCAGCCCAAATAATCTGGCTGTTTTACTAACTGGACGGTTGATGACTCTCCCTACTACCACTTTCCCCTCAACTCCCCAACTCCAAAGACTTTACACTCATAAGTGAAATCTGTTCACCTGTCCTTCTGAGAAATATCTTCAAGCCAAATTTCGCAATGACAATTATAGGTACTGAGCTTAGTTTAATGGGTATGTGAATCCTTTTAACAACACAAACTGACTGGGAAAGAACCTCAGATTATAGTTTTTAACAATACTTCTCAACTAGGGTTAATGCTGCCTCCATGCGGGAGGAGGAAGAAGGCCTATGTGTACTAGAACTGTAGTTTCCCCATTACACCTTCAGGTTTTTCTTTATTTTCCTATGTAAAATATATTCCTTTTCGATGTCATGTATAAAGAAATAAAAAACTGGCTTTTTCCTGAAGTTTGTAACTGTAGTTCAAATGCCCAATGTGGCTGCATCGATATACTAAAATGGGGACTAATAGTGTGCTTTCTTTTTTTTGTTTGTTTTCTATTATTTTTATTTAGATAACATTAATTTACAACAATATACTTGATTCAGATGCATATGTTTACACTTCTTCACATTTATGTTACCACATTATACCTACTACCAAAGCGCCCATATCTTCCACCATAATCCAATGGACACCTCCTCCTTTAGTGTCCACTCATTTTAATTCTGGTAGTCTCAATTCTACAGTCAAATTTCTAGGGCTTGTTTGGTTTATTTTTATCTGTTTGGTTTATCTGTTCCTTTGTGGGGTTTTTTTCCCTTGATATTCTACATATGAGTTAAATCATCCAGTACTTGTCTTTCTTCTTCTGACTTACTTCATTTAGCATAATCGCCTCCACTTATAACCATGTTGTCTCAAATGGCAATATACTGAGAACACATACAACTTAAAACTTTGTTGGAAACTCCAGTACTATTCTACCTTTAATTCAGAACTTTGGATTTCTAAGATGTCTTTAAACCAATGCCATTAGAGAAGGACAATTTCTAAGACTGATGCTCATTAGTTGTGCTAATTCTACTTTAAAATTGCTTATTATAAATTGTGTCATGTCTGGTTAGTAATTTTCAGGAATATTAACCTCCAGAGGACTTCAGTAGAACTTCAAATATTAAAATCAACACTAAATAGCTTGTTTATTAGCATAAGAAGTTTTAGAAATATTTTTCCCCTGGAGAAATAAATGTAATTAAAATAATTCAGGCATACATCAGGGGTCTGAAAGATTGCTGGGACTCAATCTTTCTTAAACCAGGAAAATAAAATAAGCAACTTCCTTGGGACAATCTAGGGCTCTATCTAATTCTCTATCATATCTCCCATTTTACAGGGCTATGATCTGACCCAAATAGAAACTCAACTGCTGGTCATCACAATGGTGGTATATCAGTCTCACAGAAAACTTCTCATTTAAAATTCTTATAGAAATGACTGAAGTCAGAGAACTAAGGACCCTTCCATTGGTCTTTCCTTGCTAATAAAAATTGTAAGGTCTGGCAAAATTTGGTCTATTTGCAATATAAATCATTGCCTATATAAAAATTTTATGTGTGGGGATATAGGCATATAAGAAACTTTATGAATTTTAACAAATGAACCTTAATATTTTTTAACAGTCAAATTAGTTCAGATCAGTTCATGATATGGAGCTGTTCTGTTTCCAAAGAGAAAAACTTGGACAGCACATTTCAGGACAGAACTATCTCCTAACTTGAACAATCACTGAATTGTTTACATTGACTGTGCAAACTGCACATTCAGACACTTGCTCCAGCTTATGAAAACAGGTAGCAGTTGTACTGGGCTGAAAACCTGTGACCTAAGATCTTGGTACTTCTTTCTCACCACTCTTCAGGAATTGTTTTGCTTTGTTTTGATTTGATTTGTTGGAGTTCAATGTTTGACATTATTTGTAGCATCTATAAGCTGTGCTCCTTGGTCTTCAACATGCATAAGAAATAGTTCAAAAACCGTCTAAAAATAAAGGTTCAATCACCAAACCTTACTCCCTATCTTTTACTGTATTTTGATGTAGAACTCTAAAATCTGTGTTTTTCACTCACATTTTCAGATTATGCAGATGTTAATTTCCTAGAATTAGAGTTATAAATACCTTCTTGAATATTTACTTGGGGTTCATTAGAAGTAAGGAGGGCCATTCCCCAAAAAAATGTGTAATAAAAATGCTTCTGATCAACTGATCCATAGAGGAAGTTAGGTATGAATTTTGAGAATGAAGTGACCATTCAATGCATGAAGTCTGTAGAAACATTAATTAAACCTGGAATATATTATTTATTAAATATTAAACTTATCTGCTTTTCTACTTATTCTTGTATTGTTGTTCTCTCAGGATATTGCTTCTCTAAATCCAAACACAGAAAGCAATATAATCCTTTTTTGCAAGCATTTGAATAAAAATTTTATACAAGTTTAAATCTAATTGTGATACTCTGTTTGAGAGGTGATTCTCAAATTTTCACATACAGAGAAATTACCTACAAAAAAAGAGAAGTGCTTCTTTTTCTAGAAGCACTTTTTCTGGAAGCAGTGATGCCTCCTCTATGAAGGTGCCTCTTCTATGAGGATGCCTCCTTAAATATGACTGGCCTATTTTCTCTAAGATCAAGCACAAGACAAGGATGTCCACTCTCACCACTATAATTTAACATAGTATTAGATGTCCTGACAAGAATCATTAGGAAAGGAAAAAAAAACTGAAACGTATCCAAACTGGAAATAAATAAAACTGTCACTATTTGCAGAAAATTTGATATTACACGAAGAAAACCCTAAAGATGCCACCAAAAAATTAAAATAAATGAAAACCCTAAAGTTTTATGCTATGAAATCAACATATAAAAAACTGTTGCATTTCTATACACCAACAGTGAACTAGCAAAAAGAGAAATGAGGAAAAGGGTACTATGCACAGCTAGGAGCTATTGCAGCAAAAATAAATACCTAGAAATAAATTAAACCAAGGAAATGAAGGAACTATAGCTTGAAAAGAATAAAACACTGTTGAAACAAACTGAAGACACAAAGAAATTGGAAGATGTTCCACGCTCAAAGATCAGGAGAATCAACGTTGTCAAAATAGCAATTCTACCTGAAACAATATACAGATTCAAAACGATCCCTATTAAAATTCAGTGGCATTCTTCACAGGAACAAACTATCCTAAAACTTGTGTTGAACCCCAAAAGACCTTGAATAGTAAAAACAATCCTGAACAAGAATAAAGATATCATGCTACTTGATTTCAAGCTATACTACAGAGCCATAATAATCAAAACACTCTGGAAATTGAATAAAAACAGAAACAAAGATCAATGGGATGGAATTGAGAGCTTGGAAATTAAGCTATGCAGATATGGGCAACCAATTTTGACAAAGGGGCCAAGAGCATACAATGAAGAAAAGAAAATTTATTCAATAAATGGTTCTGGGAAAACTAGATAGACACATGGAAAAGAATGAAACTAGACTATCTTCTACCACTCACTAAAATCAATACAAAATGGATTAAGACTGGAATATAAGACCTAAAACCTAAAATATATAAGAATACATCGTTAAAAAGCTTTCTCTTTGACATCAGTCTTAGTAATGTCTTTTTGGATTCATCTGTAATAGCAAGAGAAACAAAAGACAATATAAACAATGGTATTACATCAAACTAAAAAAGCATATGTACAGCAAAAGAAACCATCAATGAAAAGGCAGCCTACTGAATACAAGAAGATATTTTCAAGCCATTTATCGGACAAGGGGTTAATAATCAAAATATAAAAATACTCAACCTCAACAACAACAAAGAAAACATAGAACCTCATTTTAAAATGGGCAGAGAATCTAAATAGATATTTGACCAAAAAGGCATACAGATGGGCAACAAATTTGTGAAAAGATCTTAGGACTGCCATATGACACAGTAATTCCACTCTTATTTACCAACAGAACATGAAAACACTAACTCAAAATGACATTTGCAACCCTATGTTCAATGCAGCACTATTAACACTATTAACTTGGAACAACCCAAGTGCCCATAACAGATGTATGGACAAAAAGATGTGATGCATATATACAGGATGGACTACAACTCAGTCATAAAAGAAAAATGAAATCTTGCCACTTGCAACAACGTGGATAGACCTGGAGTGGATTATGCTAAGTGAACTATCAGAAGGACAAAGACAAATACCTTTTGATTTCATTCGTGCAATATGAAGTAAACAAAAACAAAAATGAACCCTTAAACTCTGATCACAGAATGGTGGTTACCACTGGGGAAAGAGTAGGAAGGGAAGACATAAAAGGTGCTGTTTTGTTAGTGGTAGATGGTGACTGAGCATTTGGTGCTAGGCATAGTGAAAAAAAAAATGTAAAAGATACAAAATGACCAACTTAAAAGAAATACGTGTGCAAGCCATGAACCAGAATAGAGGCAAAAAATGGAGTCATGTGGGGTCTGGCCACATTATACCACATCCTCACCACATACCTGTATGTGTGAAAAACCTGCTAGATGTGGGAATTAAGCCTTTCCTCTAAAAAAGAAAAAATAAAAAGATGCTCCATGATAGGGGCCTCCCTGGTGGCACAAGGGGCTAAGTCTCAGCACTATGCAACTACTGCCTGCCCCTGTAGCATGAGATGGATCCCTGGGCAAGAGAGGGGACACACATGGAGCAGTAGATCTCTCCTGTCTCACCCACTGCTCCCCTCAGCAGTATATTTTGATAGATTTGCTTGTTCTGTTCCCCACTCTGTCTCTGGTGAATCCTTTCTCCCTGCCCCCAACATGCATACACATTTCTGGCCTACACTCCAGTTCTTATATGCATAAATAGATAAATCTTTAAAAAAAAAAAAGATGTTCCATGTGCTCCATGATAGAATGGTTATTAAAAGATGCTCCATGATAGAATGGTTATTATAGTATATTTTCTATTTTTCATGTGCTGAATTGTTATTGCTTATTAGAATAACAGTTTCTGATACCACTACATTCACACTTTATGCTTCCTGTCTACTGAGAGATTTACAGCTCTATGGATTTCATAGATCTTTGCCCTTCGGTATATATGAAAGCATCTTATATCAGGAGAATTTATAGAACTCTTTCAAGGAGATAAAAGAATAAAATAACACTGTTTAATTAGTTTCTATTGGGTATACATGTAAACATGAAAATCCTAGATACCTGTCAATCATCTTTTATTTCTCTTCCAAAATACTTAGTAATTTCCTGGATGTTGATGCCTTGAAACCAATCTTAATTATACCTCACTAGTAAGTTCTTTACACAATGGTAATCACAGACATTTATAATACTTGTCTAATAAAATGTCAAAGGACCCTAATCTCTATTAGCACTGTGTAATTAAAGGTCCTGATACATTCTGGGAGGGTCACTGTGGGGATTTTAACCAAGGGTTCATTGGGCATACAACTAACTGAATAGATCGGTCCTTGCTAAAACTGAATACCACTACAGCACTGTTGAATGAATTTGTACAACAACAATCAGCAGTTAAATTTCATAATGAGATCTGAGAAGTTAAGTAGTGATAAGAATCATTCAAATAAAACTGCTGGCAATAACTACTGCATCACCTCAACACATTTTCTGTCATGCTAGGAAAAAAACAGAAATAGAGTCAAGTCACTACGAGAAATCTTTATAGACTAGGATCTTCTTAAGGTTTTTATCAGATACATTCATTCCTCCAATATTTACTGTATGTCTGCAGTAAGACCCTCAATCTGGCTCTGCTCATGAAATGGTGAGGGGTTTTATTTCTTTGCCTGGTTTTAATCTGCCCCCATAGCTCAGAACTCATTTTAGATCTTTCAAGGGACAATGAGATCAAGATAAGGATAGAGCTTGGTTCTACAATTCTCTCCTCAACAAATGATCATGTGGACTTAAGAAATATCAAATAAAGCAGCATCAATTTGAGCCTCTTCCTACAACCATTGTCCACAAAAATCTCATTTAAATGTTCACTTTGAAAACTCAGGGAGAAAATGCTTTCCAACATCATAATCAAGAAGAATGGAGAGCAGAAAGGCCCTTTTAATCACTTATTATAAAGAAAAAAAAATTCTGTGAGTGTCAAACATGTAGAGGTGCCTTGCTAAGCATAAAATAAAAAAAATGGATGAACAGGATTCTTGCCTGAGGAAAATCCATAGTTTCCTGCGGTGGGGAGAGACAGTGGGAGGGAAGTGAGTCTCTTCCCTAAAAGGCAAGAGAGTGCCTAAAAGAGGCAACAAAGCTCTAGAGAAAGAGAAAACAAAAACAATGCTTAATTCAGGTGAGTAAAGAACAGGGATTGACAAAAGAGGGGCAGTCTGATCTGAGGAGACACAAATACCAAAGGATTGGGCCAAGGCTTGCCAGCCCCTAATCTTTACATTTTAAATACTAGGCAAATGGAACGTTAGAAGAAGCTTCCATGGGCTTCTCACTCCTCTGTTTGGCTTCATGTTTTTCCTTAATAGCTTCTTTAAGTACCACAAGATCCTATTTTCATTTTTTCCAAATCCAGTGAGATCAGAACACACCTGAAACTTGAACATTTTTCAGTCACCTTTATGAGAGTTTAAAAAGGTGCTTAGCGAAGGCCTAGCTCTGGAAGCTGGCAGGATCATTTCCACCAAAGAGTCAAAACAAAGAGTATCTTACCTCCCAAGATCCTACTTGATCTTTTCCCTCTTATTCCCTCCCACTTCCCTTTAAAGAAGATTTTGGTTTCTTTCTTGACCATAACATGCATTTCATTAAAAACCAAAGTATGTGATAGTCAAAGGCCCATGAAGCCAATGTGGACAGGTATTAAATGCCTGCAAGTCATCCTCACAACTTCTGCCAGGGCTACTCAAAAAAAGACTGTCTCCCTGACTGAATTCCTGGGGTGGAGGGCAGGGAGACAGAAACCCATTATTTTCAAGCTGAACTAAAGAGGATCAAGAGCAATGAACAGGATAGCAATATGGCCACCTGCTGATGGAACACTGAACTTCTCTCTGTCCACAGGCACAGACATATCAAAGGCACCCTCCACGCTGGGCAAAGGGACCAGGGCTTAATCACTCATGCCCTGAGAGTACAGGTGAGGTGACTAGAACCTGGTAGCCCCCACTACTTTTCTAACTACTGACTACACCTGGGAGACTTTTTAAAACTACCAATGTTTAAACCCTACTGCTGACCAAATAATAAGACTATACAAAGCATGAACCTGAGATGTTGTTGTTCAGAAGCTCCAAGTTTATTCCAATGGAATCACCATGAACTATGAACCAATGGAAATGAATCAATACACTGGCCCCTGAGGGGGTCCACAGCTTGGGAGGCTCTTCCCTTCTTTCTCATTAGTCTCTAACAGCACCATGGAGGAAATATTGGTAAAATAACAGGCAGAGAGCTGTCAGTTGCAACTAAAATCAAGAAGTTTGTTCTTTTTTTTGAGAGTCCACAATACCTAACCATGACAACAGTAGTATAGCAGGGCAAATATAACTTTGAAAATCAAGATTTACTGATCAAAAGAGAAAATAAAAGAGAGCAGATTCCTTCAATGACACTCCTATTTTCTTTTAATTTTCTTTCTAGAGATTCTTATTTAATTGTGCTGGGGTAGAGTTTCACGTATATGTTACTTTTTAAAAACTACTATGCGATTTTAACATATGTTAGAGCTAAGACCGCCATTTTTTTTTTTTTTTTAGGAGAAATGGGAAGAGTTCAAAACTTTATTCATAAGAGTACAAATCCAGAAATATTGAACAATTAGTTGACTCTTAACTTTCTTCAAAGGTTTATTAAGTAAATAAGTAGCTTAAGTAGTGTAATATCTTACTTGCTTTCTTTTTTGCTGTAGGATTCTTGAGTGAATCCTCCAATGTACTAATTTTTTGAGTATTTCCATCTAGCGTTTAAGACAATAACTTGTTTTTTAATTCCAGTATTTATTTGTTCTCAAATAAGTCTTTTTTTCCTAATTTAAAAAAAGACAACAATTATTTTTTTTTCTTTTTTTATTAGTTATATTTGACATCATTTGTAGTCCCCAGGGGGTACCCTCCACCATTTCACCCGTGCACCATCACCTCAGTCCCTTGTGCACCCTCTGGCCTCTTCCCCGTCTTTGCCCTTCCCCCATCCCCTCCCCTCCCCCATGGTCCCCATTTTAAGAGTCTCAAACTTTGCTGCATTTAAGAATCATCTAGAGAGCTTTTATAGTTGTTGATAATTCCACACTGTCAAAACCAGAATGTCTGGGCAGGGGTAAGACCCAGACAAGCAGCATTTTATTGCTCCCCATATTTCCAACGTGCAAGCCCAAATTGAGAGTCCCTTGCAGAGAAAACAACAACAACAAAGAAAAATTAACTAGATTCTAGATTCTATGTTGCCACTAATTTATAAGACCCTGGGACATGACACTGCCATTCTGGGTTTCTGTTTTCCCATCAATAAAATAATATTCACTATATACTGCAGTCCCAATGTATAGTCTTCTGTGCACATTAAAGCTCTTACTAAACAAATTTCTTCTACAATCTGTTGACTCCCTGAAGCTCTGACTATACCCACAGCTCTCTCTGCAGTTGAAAGACATCACCTGTTTCAAGGATCAAAAATTCTGGGCATTGTTTCAAAGCAAAAGAGTAAGAAACTTCCCAATTCTTCCCTACCTCTCCAGTCAGACTAAAGATGTAATGCAACCATTGTCCTGTGCAGAGTAACAACTGTCCACTAATCAGCTTGACTGTCATATTCAGAAGCGGTCTGAGATGGTTTGACAATCACACCTGTAGGAAAAGCTTCATTTGATTGATTTCTAGTTTTAGTTCTTTCATTGGAACTCAATATATCAAGCACATACTCCTTGTAGCTCTAGACATACATCACTGAATCACTAGGAATGACACACAGCAGCCAGGGTCTTCTGGACTTGAAAAATTACATTTATTGAGGTAATGTTGGTTCACAACACTGTACTGTTTTCAGACCATGCCCACCACTAAAAGCCCCAATAATCCTCCACTGTGCTCCACTAGTGCCCCTCACACCCCTGCTCTAACCAAACTGTGCTCCATTCTGGTTGCCTCAGCTTTGCAGTCAGATCTCAAGTTTGTTATCAGTTTGGTTTTGTCTGACCCTTTGTTTTGTGGGGAGAGTACAAAAGATTTTGACTGAGTATGAACTTCAGGCTTCTTCATCTAACATAGCATGTAATTCAGTCATGTGTCTCTATAGTCCCAAAGTCAAGTATTTATTACACACATTTTAAATGATTAATTTACTCTAATTTTTAGTTACTGGTATAATTGTTCATTTAAGTTAAGTTACTATATTAAGAACTGTTTTGGAAATAAATTTTCCATGTTCATATAACCACAATTTATTAAAATGAAAAAAATCATGTAATAATGGGAGCAACAACTAGGCTAGTAACAAGTCAACACAATACAAAAAAAAAAAAACTCAAGGAAAAATTATTTGGAAATCTGCATAAGATAGAATTACAATGCCAGTTTCTACCCCTTCTAACATGAAACCTCTTCCCAATCCCCACAGGAGATGGGCAACATATGCTGGTGTAAAATGAACAAGAGTGGCTTCAGGGCCACCAGGCACAAAGGAAGGTGATAGACTGAAAACAAAAACCATTTTAAAAGTCTATGCTAAACAGAAGCCTCCACCTAATTCTTTCTCTGACCAGTTTCAGTCAACTATTTTCCTAGTAAAATTGAGCCACCCCAAAATAAAGACACAGAGAGGTTGATATAAGATTTCTGACCACAAAACTGGATAGTCATCTGACTGGTGTAGGAGACATGTTAGTCAATCCGTACCACTGACATCAACCAGCTTTTAGCCACCACTAGTAAATGTGAATGGAGAGTGATGGATCATTTGAAAAAATGAGCAATGTCTCTACATAAAAAGGAAAGAGATTTAAAAAAAAAAAAAGTAAATTTGGAAAACAATGCAAGATAGGAAGAAAAAACTTTTTTTTATTGTATCCCCTTTTATTGAGGTAAATTGTTTTACAACACTGTATATGATTCATAGGTATAGTTCACAACCATTCAGATGCACATTACCCACACCACATCACCAAGGCTCCCCAAATCCTCCACCATAATTCAATGGATTCCCTCCCCACTTTGTTCCCTACCCTCCACTGGTAGCCTCAATTCTACTATCAGATTTCTAGGGTTTGTTTTAGTTTAGTCTTGTCTGTACTGCTGTTTTGCTCCTCTGTTTTCTACATGGGAGCAAAGTCATCTGGTATTTCCTTTCTCTTTCTGGCGGATTTCACTTAGCCTAATCCCATTTGGTTCCATGCAGGTTGTCACAAATGAAAAGATTTCATTTTTTTTATTATTATTTTTAAAGATTTATTTATTATGCATACAAGCACCGGAGTACAGGTCAGAGGTGTGGGTGATGAGAGGATCCACCAGAGACAGAGTGGGGAACAGAACAGGCAGATGGACTGAAGTACACTGCTGAGGGGAGCAGCGGGCACAGCAGGAAAGGTCTGCTATGCCATGTGGGTCCCCTCCCTGGTCGGCAGCAGGGATCGACTGCAGTGGCTACAGTGGCTGTGGTTTGCTTCATAGTGTGTCGCTTAACCCACTGCGCCATGAGAGAGGCCCCGATTTTGCTTTGAAACAATGCCCAGAATTTTTGATCCTTGAAACAGGTGATGTCTTTCAACTGCAGAGAGAGCTGTGGGTATAGTCAGAGCTTCAGGGAGTCAACAGATTGTAGAAGAAATTTGTTTAGTAAGAGCTTTAATGTGCACAGAAGACTATACATTGGGACTGCAGTATATAGTGAATATTATTTTATTGATGGGAAAACAGAAACCCAGAATGGCAGTGTCATGTCCCAGGGTCTTATAAATTAGTGGCAACATAGAATCTAGAATCTAGTTAATTTTTCTTTGTTGGTAGGAAGGTAGTGTCAAGGAACTCTTCTAGAAAGTAAACAAAAGAAATGAAAAAATAAGAAAACTATGGGGTGGGAGGGGTGAAATAAAGAAAATTACAACATCAATAAAGGCAATTCATCATATCCATGTAGAAGTCATTTAAAAAAAGACAGAAAATTGACCTGTGAAATTTGATACAAAGTGTCCACTAAGTACCCAGGCCAATAAATGGAAAAGCCCTACAGTAAAGAATATGTTCTGAAATTTCAGAATACTAAGAATAAGGAAAAATTTCTAGATGGAGGTGGGGAAGGTGACAGAATTTGAAGAATCTGCATTACACTGCCTATGCCAATATCTCTGGAAGCTAGAAAACTATTGAACAATTCTTTTTTTTTAAGATTTATTTTTATTTATTTATGCATACAAGAACTGGGGAGTAGGCTAGAGGTACAGGGGTAAGAGGATTCACCAAAGCACTAGAAACAGAGTGGGGAGCAGAAAGGGTAGATTACTGAAATGCACTGTTGAGGGGAGCAGCGGGCTAGACAGAAGAGGTCTGCTGTGCCACATGGGTTAGCTCCCTGGCCAGGAATTGAATTCATGTAAAATGGCAGGTGACAGCTTGATAGCACTGAGACTTAAACACCTGCACCACCAGGGAGGCCCCTAATTCTAAAGAGAAAAGCAGTTTCTAATATAAATATAACCGTGCAACCCACCAACGAAATGTGAGGGTAAAATTAAAAATCAGGTGTACAAGTTTCAAAACTGTTCCTTTACTTTAACCTTTTCTAAGGACATTAAGTAAGGATACACTCCACTAAAACAAGGAGATTACCAGAAACAGGGAGAGTGACTCCAAAAATTAGAACTTCAACACAGAAGCAAAGAGTACTTATGATGGTAAAATAAAATGCAAAAGTAATAATTATGAAATAGATCAAGCAAGCAACCAATTCAGAAGGACAGGACATAGCAGAAAGATAAGAAAGAGGAAAGATGTCTAAAGGATACTATGACTTGCTGCCCCATGTCAAAAAACTAATTACTATGACACCAAGTTTTGAGAAAAGACAAGACTTATTGAAAGTCAACTGGCAAGGAGGCAAAAGGAAACCTTCAAGTATGTCTCCCTAAGGAAGTGGTTTGAGACAATATTTAAGGGCTAAGTAACAAAGAAAGTATAAAAATGCAAGTTGGTAATGTCTAATTGGTTACTTTCTACTGAATCATGGTGTAACTCAAATTTGGGTCCAGAATGATAACAAAAATGAGTACCCATCACTTCTAAATTTGTGCCATGAGCTAGGCAACTTGGTTAAATTTCACGGGAAAATATTCATCCTACATAGTTAAGGAAGATAGCTGTGTTTGCATTTGAAGAAAATTGTAAGAAAATGGATGATCCTGGACACAAAGCTAATGTTAGTTCTTGATCTAGCACCCTCAAGAATAACTATAGGACCAGAGTTATAGCAGATGGAGGCGGGGGGAGCTTCAACTACCATAATGATTCCTGCAAGGACAGAGTCTTGTTCAGTCCCTGGGTAACCAGATCTTGGAAGTTACACTGTGTCCCAGCAGAAACAGAAATAGTAGCAAATAAATTGAACTATTCAAAGGACTGAATAAAGATTTACCTGTTATGTCCTTAAATGACCCCTCTGGGTATAAAAGTATACTTAAAAGACTAGAAAATATCAGAGAAGAAAACCTCTAATGAAAAAAATAAACTTTTAATATGTAGGAGAAAAAAAATCCATATTATTTTGAATATTGAATATGTTGTGGCCTTGTTAAAGCCTATGCTGATAAGATGAATGTATATAGCAATTTGATTTATATTGATATGTTCATAGTTTGGGAAGGCGATGGTATTTTTTAAAGACAACTTTAATCCATCCTTACACAACCAAACAGTAAGTATTTGGGAACCTATACTTTTATAAGTTTTCCTTGTATCAATGTACAAATGTAGATATGAGGCAGAATTAAGCCACCAAAACAATAGATATAGATAACACTATATTTAGGTTTAAAAAAAGATTTATTTATTAATGCATACGAGAGCTGGGGTATAAGCCAGAGGCTGGGAGGTGAGCGGATTCACCAGAGACAGAGTGGGGAGCAGAACAGGCAGACTGACTGAGGAGAGCAGTGGGCCAGGCAGGAGAGGTCTGCTGCACCATGTGGGTCCCCTCCCTGGCTGGGGATCAAATTTGCACTTCTGTGCTGCAGATGCTTCACTGTGTGGCACTCAACCTGCTGCACCACCAGGGGAGGCCCAACACTACCTATTTTGTAATCTGCTTTTCTCATTTAGAAAAAATGTAAGTTTCCATATGAAATATAGATCTACATTATTTATAATAACTGAATTATATTCCACTGACTAAATGTAACTCTATTTCAATTCCTTGTTAATGAATAATTTGGATATCTCCAACTTTAATATATAATAGAATTGTAGAGAATACCCATTATGGGCATACTGTATAATACCACTACCTTCATTATCTCTCCAGAAATGTTGCAATAACTTCATAAATAATATTTTGTCTGGTCTTGGCTATTTCAGAATGAGTCTCTACTAAATAATAGCCTCTCTAAACCAGTTTCACCAAAAAATTATATACCAGTTATAAACAGGATATGAACTTTTTCATGACCTAGATTCTGATGACATTTCTTATAATTTGGTATGAAGTACAATACTATTTTTGCAACCTGATAGGATGATCAATCTGTGTTTGGAAGAGGTTATCCTCACCATCATTTGAGCAATATGGTCTTCAATCATAGGAATTATTCACTAGTCATACAAATCCACAATATGTTCTCTCGAGCCACCCTGAGGACTTGAATGGTTTTTGTTTTTTTAAAGATTTTTTTCTTTATTTATATAAATTTGACATCGATTGTGGTCCCCATAGATTTCCCACCACCATTTCATCAGTGCACCATCACCTCAGTCCCTTGTGCTCTTTTCTGCCCTGAACACACTCCATCCCCACTCCTACCAGGTGTCCCCCATTTTTTCTTGTCTTTTTGTTTTTGTTGTATATTATTATTCTTCTTTTCCTTGATCATTTATTTGGTTCCCTTATATTCCTCCTAGGAGTGAAACCATCCAGTATTTTTCTTTTGCCTTCTGACTTATTTTGCTAAGCACAATCCCTTTCAGCTCTATCCATGTTTCTATGAATGACTCTAGTTTGTCCTTTTTGATTGCTGAATAGTACTCCATCGTGTATATGTACCACATCTTCTTGATCCAAAAATCTGTTTTTAAGCAATTAGGTTATTTCCAGGTCTTACATATTGTAAAGAGTGCTGCTATAAATATAGGGGTGCACATATTCTTTTAAATCAATGTTTTTGTGTCTTTTGGGTATATCCCTAAGAGTAGGGTTACTGGATCATATGGGAGTTTCATTTGCAGTAGTTTGAGGAACCACTACACTGCTTTCCATAATGGTTGGACCAGCTTGTATACGCACCAGGAGTGTAGTAGAGTTACTTTTTCTCCATATCCTTGCCAACATTTGTTGTTGCTAATTTTTTTGTGTGTGTACTATTCTCACTGGTGTGAGGTGGTATCACATAGTGGTTTTGATTTGCACTTCTCTTATTACAAGAGAAGTTGAGCATTTTTTCATATGCCTGTTGCCATCTGCATTTCCTCTTTAGAGAAATGTCTTTTTACTTCTTCTGCCCATTTTTTGACTGAATTGTTTACTTTGTTTTTGCTTAGTCTGGTCAGCTCTTTGTGGGTCTTTGTGATAAGTCCCTTGTCAGTAGCATTGTGTGCAAAGATTTTCTCTCAGTTGGTGGGGTGTCACTTTGTTTTGGTTAGTGTATCTTTTGCTGTACAGAAACTTTTATGTTTGATATAGTCCCAGCTGTTTATCTTTTCTTTCACTATCTTTGCTTTGGAGGCTGTGTCTTTAAAGATGTTACTGAGGTGTATGTCATGTATAGTTTTGCCTACTTTTTCTTCTATATATTTTATGGTTTCAGGTCTTATGTCTAATTTTTTATTTTGAGTTGATTTTTGTTCATGGTGAAAGGCAGTGTTCTAGTTTTATTCTTTTGAATGCAGCAGTCCACTCTGCCCAGCACCATTTATTGAACAAGCTGTCTTCATTCCATTGCATATTCTTTGCTCCTTTGTCAAAGATTAGTTGTTCATAAGCCTGTGGGCTTATTTCTGGGCTTTCTACTCTATTCCATTGGTCTGTGTGTCTGTTTTTGTTCCAGTACCATGCAGTTATAGTATTGTGGTTTTGTAATATAGTTTGAGGTCTGGAAGTGTAATACTTCCATTCCCCTTCTTTTTAGACAGGATAGCTTTGACTAATCAAGGTTTTTTGTGTCTCCATATGAATTTCATCAATATTTCTTCTATTTCTTTGAAGAATGTGACTTTTTATTGGAATAGCAATTGAATCTGCTTTTGGAAGGATGGCCATTTTGATGATGTTAATTCTTCCAACCCATGAACAAGGTATGTCTTTCCATTTCTTTGTGTCTTCTTCTATTTCTTTTAGCAATGTTTTATAATTTTCTTTGTAAAGGTCCTTCACCTCTTTTGTTAGATTTATTCCCAACTACTTGATTTTTTTTTGTTTCAATTATAAAAAGGATGGTTTTCTTGATTTCTTCTTCTTCAGATTGTTTGTTTGTATATAGGAAGGCTACTGATTTTTGTGTGTTGATTTTGTATCCTGCTACTTTACCAAACTGGCTGATTAGTTTGATTCTCTGTAGAGTTTTTGGGATTTTCTATGTATATTATCGTATCATCTGCAAACAGTGATCGTTTTACTTCTTCTTTCCCTATTTGGATTATTTGTATACCTTTTTCTTGTCTTATTTCTCTGGCTAGAACTTCCAGTATTATGTTGAAGAGCAGCAGTGAGAGAGGCCATCCTTGTCTTGCTCCAGATCTTAAGGGGAAGGCTTTCAGTTTTTCACCACTGAGAATAATATTGGCTATGGGCTTATCATATATGGCCTTTATTATGTTAAGATATGGTCCTTCAGTCCCGAGGATTTCGAGGGCCTTCATTATAAATGGGTGTTGAACATTATTGAATGCTTTCTCAGCATCTATTGATATGATCATGTGGGTTTTTTTCTTCTTTTTGTTGATGTGATGGATTACATTTATTGATTTTCAGATATTGAACCATCCTTGTGATCCTGGAATAAATCCTACTTGGTCATGGTGGATTAACTTGTTGATGCATTGCTGGATTCTGTTGGCTAAGATTTTATTGAGGATTTTTGTGTTGCTGTTCATTAAAGAGATTGGTCTATAGTTTTTTGTGGGTGTTATCCTTATTCAGTTTTGGTATTAGTGTTGTGTTGGCTTCATAGAATGTATTAGGCAGTGTTCTTTCTTTTTCAATTTATTGAAAGAGTGTGTAGGATAGGTACTAATTCAGTTCTGAATGTTTTGTAGAATTCATTTGTAAAGCCATCTGGTCCTGGACTTTTATTTTTGGGGAGGGATTTCATTACTGTTTCAATTTCACTCCTTGTAATGGATTGTTTAGGTGTCGTATATCTTCTTTATCTAATTTTGGGTGATTGTAGAGTTGTAGAAATTTGTCCATCTCTCCTAGGTTGTTGAACTTGTTTGCATATAGTTTTAATAGTATTCTCTTATTATTCTTTTGATTTCTGCTGTCTGTTATGACCTAATCTCACACCTCAAAGAACTGGAAAAAGAACAACAAAAAAACCCAATAGCCTGTAGAAGAAAGGAAATAATAAAAATCAAATAATAAATAAATTAATTAGAAGAAAACAATCCACAAGAACAATGAAACTAAAAGCTGGTTCTTCAAAAAAATTAACAAAATAGATAAACCTTTAGCCAGACTGACCAAAGGAAAAAAAAAAGGGATAACCCACAAATAAATAGGATAACAAATGAAAGAGGACAAATTGCGTGGTTCTTGACAATTTTTTATTTTATAACATATTTCAAAAATCATTAGTTCACATGAAGTATAAGTAGTTACCAGTCACAAATAATGGGTACAGAAAGTACTGAGAATTAACTCAGTGTCCAAACAGTGCATTCAAAGATTTTTGAGTGTCTAGATACTGTGTCTTTCAACCCATGTTTCTATCCACACATTTGCCTTCCACAAACTGCCACTACAGGGAATTCTGCCTCATATTTACATTTGTACATTGACACAGGAAAAAATTATTAAAGTGGAGATTCCCAAGTGCTAAAAGTGTTTGACTGTGCATAGCTAGATTAAAGATGTTCTTTCAAAAATACCATCTCCTTTCCGAACCTATGAAAACATCATTGCATACAACTATCAAAAATATGTCATGAAAAAGTATGCCCTATCTCCTACCATGAGAAAAAATAGCCATATTCTTCTTGTTCATGATGCCCTAGCTCTTCTACTGAAAAAGCAGATCTTCCTACCTTCCCTAATAGCATTTATATAATACTAGGTTTTTTTTTTTTTATTATTCATACATCATCCATTATACAGAACAGGCAGATTCACTGAAATACACTGCTGAGGGTAGCAGCAGTGAGACAGGAGAGGTCTGCTGTGCCATGTGGGTCACCTCCCTGGCCAGAAATCAAGCTTGTGCTGCACACTATGCTGCTGATAGCTTCATATTGCTGTGACTTAACCCCTTGCACCACCAGGGAGGCCCCAAAATTTTAAATTAAAAAATTCTCAAGCATTAAACATAAAATTACTGTAATACCCACCAATTCCACTCAAGGGTATATAATCAAAAGCATTGGAAAAAGCTACTCAAACAAATGTGTGTACATGCATATTCATACAAATGACAAAAGCACATCAATCCAACTGCATTTCAATAAATGAATAATTAAAATTGTGCTAATTAATAGAGTGGAATATTATGCAGTCATAAAAAGGAATGGGGTATTGATGATATATGCTGCAATGTGAATAAATCTCAAAACATCATGTTAAGAAAAAGTAATCAAACACAAAGGATTGTGTGATTCCATTTATATTAAATACCCAGATAAGTAAACTAATAGCAACAGAACACAGATTAGTGACTGCCAAGGGAATAGAGGAGAAGGAACTGAAACATAACTGCTTAACAAACAGGGAGTTTCTACTTGGGGTTATGAGAATATTTTGGAACAAGACAGAAGCAGTGGTTACAGAACATTGTGAATATATTCAATGCCACTGACTTGTTCACTTTAAAAGGCTATTTTTTATGTTATACAAATTTAACCTCAATTTTTAAAAAAGTTTCAGTCTTGAAAACATTTATGTTCAACATAGATATTAAGTAGCTATATTCAAATATAAAGTCAAGTCAACAGTGATGATTTATAGTCATGTTTATGATGACATTTTCTCATAGAAAAAACTATATCCAGTTAGGATGGCTCTCAGAAAATGAAAAGAATGTTGAAGAAGAAAGTTGCTGAGACCAAAAAAAATTGAAAAGAAGACCTAAAAAGAAAGAAATTATAATAGTTTCTTAAGAAAGTAATATTTTTATCAAAAATTTTTATACATCAAAAAAAATAAATAACTCCACCACTGGCCTTAGGAAACTACAGAAAATCTGAAATCTACTACATAAAATATTACCTCAGCACCTTAAAAATATTACCCAGCATGGTGGTCTTCAATGATAAATTCTATCTGTTCAACCAATATATTACAAATAAATATATAAAAATAAGCACAACCACACAACTACACAATATACAAATTTGCTGTGTTCTTTTGTATGTTCAAAAGATAGAATTTCACTAGAAAAATCAAACAGTCAATATAGTTAATTCACATACAAGTTTAATCTTATTATAACCAGTACCTTCTAAGTGGAAATATAATGTCAACAATATTGTATTTCTTTTTAGATTGTTCTTATCAATTCCAGATATTAAAATAATTATTTTAAGCTGTTATAGCCCACAGGCAAAATGAAATAACTTAAGAACTATAAAGCTTGTAAGACAACACATATAAATAGTCAAACTGGGCTTATCAAACCCCTGCCAGATAAAGAGACTGATAATCAGTCGAGAAATAAGCACATTAATCCTAAGAAAAGAACATTTGCATTTCTATAATGCAAAATTACTGCTACACTAAAAGATCATGTTGTTGAAGAAACAATGTATTTCTCCCGAAAACAATTTTTAAATGTATTTCAACCCTGGGATTTCTTTTACACAAGAAATGAAACAAAAATCATGTACTTTCACAGCATAATAAATTTTTAGGAGTAATTGCTCTTCAACAGAGATAAAAAGCTCCACTATTAATGTGCATGATTTTCTAGATAATATTAAAAGCAATGCAATTATATTTATGGTAATTAATATGGTTCTTAACTGATAATGATCAGGGGTCGAGAGTTTAAAACATAAAGCAGAACATGCTTTGCACTTTTTAAAGTCAAGTGAGCAATCTGAAATTGGCTTTGCTATAGCAGACCCTGGCCTCTTTCTGCCTTAATTGGGATAGGAATAGAGAGAAACTATTGCTAAGAAATTCTGTGTCCCCTCTTCTTTCATTAATGCTCTTTTCTCCCCCAAGTCAGACTGTTGTTTCCTTAGGGAAAAGAGTGTAATTCTAAGTTCTCTGGGTAAATGCGAGTTATACATAACAAGGTTAAATTAATTTCATGGTTAATCCTAAACCCTAGTTTCAGTCCCATTTTATTAGTATCCTAAGCTTACTAAATAAATTGGCTAAACAGAATTCATAGATTAAGATATTTTAATTCATCCAGAGCAACGGTCCCTTATTAAACTCTAGAGATTTGCCAAAGTCCCAAGAAGCAGTTACAGTCTGCCATTTGTCCCTGCTCTTAATGGACCCCCTAACTGAGCCCAGTGCTAAGCTTTCTCACAAGAAAAGCTGAATATAGTACAACTTAATTAGACCATTTAAGTTTTTATTTGCTTGGATATTTATGAACTAAATTCAATAGAGCCAGAGAATTTACCCAGGTGTGAAAAATGAGGAGAAAGATCATTACCTTTGATGTAACAGATAACAGTAAACCCTAAGAAAAAAAGCTCAAAGGGAAATCAATTTTTGGATAACCTGGAGACCACAGTTTAATGTAATTATGACAGCACAAATAATCATGTTTGAGTTTTAATGACTTACAGTGATTCTGTGAACCAGAAACAAAAGTCTATGGTATTACCATATTAAAACCTTGGCATATTTTACATTTCCTGCATATACAGGAAAATGTTAACAGTGTTGTTAGTCAAGGTTATCTTGCAGTATTGAAATTATGATACTTTTTCTGTACTTACCTATATCTGTAATTTCCCCCACCTAAATACATATTGCTTTTATAATAACATGAAAAACAATTAACTGTTTCTAAATTTAAAAAATTAGTACCATATACCCCCAGTGAGCTAGAATTTCTAAATGGTTTTCTAAATGTCTTCCCAGGAGAGAGGTGAAGTTTGCAGATGCTGAGCTCCATGTCTAATCTTTAGTTCATTTTGTTTAATAAAGTTTCACTTAAAATATTTTTTAACTGACTCCACTTATTTTTTTAAAGATGACTGGAAAGAATTAATCCACTTCAAATAGTTTCTCAGAATTTACTATATACAAAGTTCTGTACTGAAACAAAAATGTGACTTTTTTTGTTTTCCTATTCCTGCCACACACATACACCTATGCATCCACTTTTCTTTCATCATTATTATTTTTCTCCCACGAGTAAACTTCAACTATATTCCAGTTTTTCCAATTTTTACTCACCTTGACTCAGCATCAAAAACTCAAGAAATTGAGCAGGGTAAAACAGAACTTTCCTGGTAAATGGAGTGGAGGTAACACCTTACATATTTGTACATCAATTAACTTACTTGTCTCCATTGTCCTTGGGTACTAGAGGGAGGGAGAGCGGGAGAGAATAGTTGAAATTAACTGAAATGTTTTTGAGTGATTAAAAGATGGATGGGGAAAAGGTTTTAAGAAGTGTAATAGGGGCCTCCCTCGTGGCACAAGGGGTTGAGTGAGGCACAGTGGGGCTTCTGCAGTGCGAGTTCAATCCCCAGCCAGGGAGGGGACCTAGATGGTGCAGCAGACCTCTCCTGCCTCACCTGCTGCTCCCCTCAGCAGTGTATTTCGGTAGATCTGCCTGTTCCACTCCCCACTCTGTCTCTTGTGAATCCTCTTACCACGCGCAGCTCTGGCCTGTACCCCAGCTCTTGTATGCATAAATAAATGAAATCTTTTTTTTAAAAAAGTGTAATGGTGTATTATAAAGTGGATTCTTTTTCATTTTTTTTACAAAGATCTAAGGTTATATTACAATAAAATATGCTTTTTGTCAGATTGTTATTTCTTTGAATTTATTTTTTTATTTCTTTGAATTTATACATATAGACTAAACCTCTTGGTGCTGCTCTTACATAAAGATTCCAACTATATGGTGGTGGAACAAAACAAAAGCACATTAATTACAAAGGACTCCAAAAAGAATCTCTGGATGGACTTGAACATAAAACTATCTTGGGCTTCTTGGCATAAATCTTCTTGGCAATAACAATTGCTGAAGTTTCTATCTAAAGAAACTCACTAAGTCTCAGACTATGATGAGAGTATCAATATATACTGAGTATAGGACTTTTCTGTTGTAAAAATTTGAGGTGTGCTACTTATATTTGAGACAACTTCCAATGTTCATTTTAGGACACTGACATTGTTTCTCATATGCACAAACTTTTTCTCCCATTTGGATCAAGAAGTTTTTATCTCTGTGTCTAGCTAGTTCAAGAGGACAAACAGCTGAACCACAAAAGACCATGTCAGACCACAAAAGTTAGAGTCTCATCTGGCATTAGAAACATGTCTATGTTTGACCTCATTACAGGCAGGCAAGGCTGCCACCTGTGAAACTAACAGGAATCATGAAAGAGTAAAGAGAAGACAGCAAGCCTTATCTAAATCATATGGGAAAACGTGGTTCTTTGCAGCAAACTCTCTCCAAGAAGACAAAACAGTGAGGAGCTATCTTAACTGCCATTGTTCTCAGGGCTCAGGTGAAGTTCAACATTTTCAGGCTCAATGAACTTCTAAGGGAAAAATAAGTACTTGAGATTCTAACAACTTCATATATCACAGGTTACTGAGGCTGATGTGACTAGTTAATCATTATAAGTAAAAACTATATGAGTAACACTTGAATATTTTACCACTTATGTAAGTTATTAAAAAGTTTAGATGAATTCTTTTCTCCTGTTTTGGGATAAAACTAATATGATGAAATCCTAGGGCACCTCAGGCAAAAGTGCACATCAGTGACCAAAATGCATTTAAATATCATGTAGAGAAAAAAAATTTTAGTGGAGCAGCACAGTACAGAAGAAAGAGCACTTATAGACTTGGAGTTCAAATCCAAAGTCTGACTCTGGGTGACTTAAAAGTTTCATTTGAAAAAGAAGTAAGAAGACCTTTATGCAAAATTGCTCCAATTAGAAATTATGACTGTACAGCCTCAGGTAAAGCCTACCTGGACATGGGAGGTACTCAGAGATGGAGTCCATTCCCCGAGTAAGGCAGAGGGATGCCACACTGTTAATGAGTACCTGTATGCTATTTGGGAAGGGTGGTGTTTGTGTTTCATAACTACTTGAATCTATGTACATTAAGTCAAATTCCCTTCAGCTTGGAGATGTAATGAAGGGCATTTTGGAGACTATCAATGGCCCTACCTCTTGCCATATAGAAAAAGTGTACTAAAAAAAAGAAATGATCTGATACCTGGAGAAAAGTCCAAAGGAGGCACCGAAAAAATCTTGACATAGTCCAAGTCTACCTACCCCTTTGTCCAGCATCACTCTTTCTAATATCTTGGCTACATGCAGTTTTAATTAATTTATTATCCTTCTAATAATAGACAAGATGCTGTATAAAAGAGGGAGACCTGAGAATATATAAAAGAGGGAGACCTGAGAATATTATCCCCCGATCTCATATCCTAATTAATATTTATTAAGTGATGAGAGAAACTTATTCCATCCCTAATTCTCTGCTTTAGATTGTCTAACAGAAACTCAAGAATATTAAATTAAAAAAAATTTTTTTCTAAGATGCCTCTCCCCACATATTTGCATTTACCTTGTTGGAATTTTTCTTCAAAGAGTAAATTTCATCTTGATTCTAGTTTTCATCTTCCTAATGGCACTTTTAAAGTAAGTTAATGGTTTTGATGTACATCCAACTCAAGCTGCATAATACACTGTTATATAGGCTGCTCCATCTGGGAAATACTTAGAGATAAAGGAAATAATCTGATTACTTGCTTCATAAAAATTGCTGCCCTGAAAATTAGTTTTTTAATGTGGAAAATAAGATCATATTTAAGGCTTCTTATCTGGCTTAACTTTTTTAGATAGTCAAGGAACTCCAACTGAAAAGTGACATGTAGCAAAACACTGCACTATATGGAGTGGAGAAATTTCATACAATGCAAACAAGAATACATTTATTTTGCCATCCTGCATCTAGAGTTATTCTTAAGAGTTTGCTTTCAGGCAGCTAAGAACCAAAAAGAAATCAGAGATAAGACTAAAGTACCTCAGCACTTACTAGGAAATACGAAATTGATTCTCATTTTATATACTCTAGGTAGCGGTGAATAGGCAAGGGAGAGTCACACCTTCATCAGTAATATTTGCATGCCCCAATGTACTGTGAGCTAAATATAGGATCCCAGAAAGAATAAGCACAAAAACAAAAACAGATTTGTTCCATTGTGTGTACAATAAAAATTCCCTGAAATTAGAACCTTACTATCAACATTGCTACTTAGTCTCAAGAGTTTAAAATTGTCTAGAGTTGTACTTTGAGTTACATTTCAAAAATATACTAGCAAAATATTTTACAACATTCCGAAAACTTATTGGGTCTGCTTTAAAATTAAAATATCTAAAATGAACAAAACTTTACCTGTGTTTGTCAGAAAGTAGCTACTGTTCTGATCCCTAATCAGAAGAAACCAAGCATATACATGCAGACATCTTTACAAAACCCTGTATGTTTCCCCTCCTCCTACCCAGACGTCACTTACAGACCGTTGGTATTTACCACCATAGCTTACTGCATTATCTCCTTAATTGAAAGCCTCCTCTGACCATGTAAAGGGAGGGAAGGAGTGAGGGAGGAAGGAAAGAAGGAAGGATGGCTAGATGGACGGATGTAGAATTGGGCACATGAGTCATGAAAACAGACAAAAACTGGAAAAGCCATTAAATTGAACATAAGTATCCAGTGGAAGTGTCTGACTCCAATTTGTCATTAACAATGCAATATACATAATAACACTGTGCTTCAATTTGAATCAAGAGTCTCAGATGGTGCCTCCCTGGTGGCGAAGCTAGTTAAGCAACACACTATGAAGCAAACCACAGCCACTGCAGCACGAGTTCAATCCCTGCCGCCGGCCAGGGAGGGGACCCACATGGCACAGCAAACCTCTCCTGCCTCGCCCACTGCTGCCCTCCGCAGTGTGTTTCAGTCAGTCTGCCTGTTCTGCTCCCCACTCTGTCTGGTGAATCCTATTACCTCCCGCAACTCTGGCCTGTACCCCAGCTCTTGTATGCATAAATAAATAAATCTTAAAAAAAAAGTGTCAGACACCACCAGTAAAACAGCTGGACTAAAAATCAAATTCAGAGACCTCCCTAGTGGCACAAGGGGTAAAGCACCGCACTATGAAGCAGCCACAGCCACTGTAGAAGAATTCGATCCCCGGCCAGGGAGGTGACCCACATGGCAACCTCTCCTGCCTCTCCCACTATTCCCCTCAACAGTGTACTTCAGTAGATCTGCCTGTTCTGCTCCCCACTGTCTCTAGTGAATCCTCTCACCCCCCCACACCTCTGCCCTGTACCCCAGTTCTTTCATGCATAAATAAATAAATCTTCTTTAAAAACCAGTTACTAACATTTGGAAGTCACAATCTCTACTAGAATAAATGCAGGGGTTATACCTGTGCTTTACCAAAAAACGAAATGGAAACTTAAGATCTGAAAATATAGTTCGCTGGGTACTCTACCCAAAGTAATTATCTAAGAGGGGCTCAGAAACCTGAAACCATCAGCTATATTTGTTCTTCTCTCTTAGAAAAAGAGAACAATAATCCAAATTCAAGTCTGGGAATCTTTTTTCAACAATAGAGACTTGAACTCTTAAACGTAAACCCAATGTATACATCTCCATGTATTCAGTCGACAAACATTTACGCTGCACCAGGCATTGTTCACAGTACTAAAGATAGAGCAGTGAACACAAAAGATTAAAAACTCCAGACCTCAAGAAACTTACAATTTAGAAGAGGAGGTATTCTGGTTAGAGGTATGTGAGGTAAAAAGGCAAGGTGAGCATCGCTGGGTGATATGCCTAAGAATCATCTGCAGACCTCCCTGGTAGTGCAGAGGGTTGAGCGCAGCACTGTGAAGTATGCATGGGACAGCAGCGCGAGTTTGATCCCCAGCCAGGGAGGGGACCCACATGGCATAGCAGACCTCTCCTGCCTTGCCCACTGCTGCCCTCAGCAGTGTGTTTCAGTTGATCTGCCTGTTCTGCTCCCCACTCTGTCTCTGGTGAATCCTCTCACCTCCGGCTACTCTGGCCTATACCCCAGCTCTTGTATGCATAAATAAATAAAATCTTTTAAAAAATCATCTGCAGTTATTGCATACTGTATGCCCTCCCACCCCCATACCTTCAGCATGTGATTCTAAAATTCTGAGAGAAGGAAACAAAAATTTTAATAAGCACCCCAAAGTATCTGATACAATGTCAGAAACATGGCCCTAGAGTTTCCTAGCACAATTTATTAACTACATGCTTAGTTGATTTTTCCAGTGTTCTGCCTTTCTATCTCAATTTTCAGATAGTTCTCAATAAAAATATTTGGGGAACAATATGGAAACATATTTGATAGATGTCCGAACTGACCTAAAACCTGAAAAATTTATAAAGTTTAATTAGGACTATCCTTCATGACAAAGTCACAGTCAAATAAAACAAAATACTAAGCTGCATACCTTAGATTCTGAAAGCATATCTACAAGGAACCAGAAAAATGGAGTCATAGTAATTGCTCTTTAGAGGAGGTCCCAGAGTGCTTTGCTATAGCTCTGCAAACACACTTACCCCAAGGATCTGAACTATTTCTGTCAGTCTTTCCTACTCTTGAGCACTTTTTCATCAAAAATGGTAACTATAATTTATGTTACTCTTTATGTCTATGTTGCTATCTTGTCATGTGGTATACCAACACACATGCGCGCGCGCACATACACACACACACACACACCTGTGAAATCCTTGAACAAATAAAACAATGACTGAATAAGAATCCTCCATTTGTTAAATGGATTAACAAATAAGTAAATCAGCTTCACAAATCCATTTCTTTATCTGGCAAACAGTCTCTTTCTTCATGATGTCCGACTTCCCTTCCAAATCCCTCATCCTAATATTGAAATAACGAAAGCCGGAACAAAAAGAAAAACAGTCAAATATTAAACACTGCTTCCAAAAATTACAAAATGCTCTTTACCACATGACTTGTAAGTCCTGGACTTGGTTACCTTTCAAATTAAATTTACAAAAAATATATCCAAAAAGGCAGCTTGTTATAATACACTTTGTAAGAGTTTGCTGGTCCTCCAACTCCGGAGTTATATAACATTTCCACAGCACATCCTATTTTCATTTCAAAAACTTAACTTTCAAAATAATCAAAAGAATTTGATGATGATGATGATGATGATGATGATGATGGCGGTCCTGGTGGTGACAAGGCAAAAGCCTCTGACGTTTACTTAGCTGTGACTGCCCTCTGCTGGACAGAGTCAGGAGTTTTTCATATGAACCTCTGGTTTGAAAGGGATTTATCTGAAAAAAACCCAAAGCTAAGCCTAAGGATCAATATTTGCTTCCTCCTTTTGCATAAAGCTTTACTCTGGGTCAGCAAAGCATTGCTACTATGCCTATTTTTATTCAAAATTGTCATATTTTTTCACTTAATTTTGAATTTCAATTTTTTAAACATTGCATTACCATTAATCATCTTAATCTCTGAGTTTTTTTGTGTCCCCTTAGATTTTGCACTTAAGGAAAGTACTTCATTTGCCTCACCCCAGTCCCATCCCTGATAAAATAACCCCCAAGAGACTCCCTGGTGGCTCAAGAGGTTAAGCACCGCACTATGAAGCATCCACAGCCACTGCAGCACAAGTTCGATACCTGGCCAGGGAGGAAACCCACATGGCACAGCAGACCTCTCCTGCCTAGCCCGTTGCTCCCCTCAGCAGTGTGTTTCAGTCAATCTGTCTGTTCTGTTCCCCTCTATGTTTCTGGTGCATCCTCTCACCCCCCACACCTGTGGCCTGTACCCCAGTTCTTGTATACATAAATAAATCTTAAAAAAAAAAAACCTACCCCCTAAAATACTTTCAGCTGGAGTAGTAAGGAGGGGGCAACCATATTTGAATATATTAAGGCTACCTTCCCTCACTAGCTTAAGATTCCCCAAATCATGCTCCTGCAGAGTCAATTACCTGCCCTTCCATGTTTGTTAGATAAATGTCATATCCCGCTCTAGACTATGAGTTCTATGAAGGCAGGAACTACATCTGGTATTTATACAAAGCAAAAGACTTCTAGTACTTAGTACAGAACTGGCATATTATAAACCTCCATACATATAAGTTTAATAAAAAATAAATGTCCCTGGAGAAAGAAGGAAGAATCATAAAAGACTTTTTCATCTTTGGACAGCTCTGTTAGAAAGATCTATGAAGCAAGGTAATAACAACAAGTGCCATTTATTGTTATTTACAAGGTAATAACAACAACTGCCATTTACTGCCACTTGCTACATGGCAAATGATCTCATTTAATTCACACAATAATCTTATAAGGTATATACCATTATCATCCACATTTCATAAAGGAAAAATCTAAAGCTTAGAGAAATACAGAAACCAGAAACATTTCATCCTGTAGCTTTCACTTTGGTTCCACAACCTTTCCTCAATATTATATTTCTAAGATCTTGAAAGGATAAAAAAGAAAAGTAAAACACATTTCTGCTGAGCTCTTCAGCCTAGGAGAATGGACAGAATAATTTTAAGTGTGCAAATGATAATTTGGTTAGTAGGTTCAAGGTTATAAGAGGACTAAAAAGAAGTTCAAATGAAAAAATAGCTATAATCTGGTTGGAAGGATCAAGATTTACTTTATAGAAAAAATAAACAGCTGGGACTATATCAAATTAAGGAGCTTCTATACAGCAAAAGAGACATTTCCCAAAACAAAGAGACACCCTACTGATTGGGAAAAAATTTTTGCACTCCATACAACTGATAAGGGGTTAATTACAATATCTACAAAGAACTCACATGTTCAATAAAAACAAAGTAAACAATCCAGTGAAAAAATGGGCAGAAGAGGGCCTTCCCTGGTGGCACAGCGGGTTGAGCACCACACTGTGAAGCATTCATGGCACAGCAGTGCAAGTTCAATCCCTGGCCAGGGAGGAAACCCACACTGCACAGCAGAACTCTCCTGCCTCGCCTGCTGCTCCCCTCAGTAGTGTATTTCGATCAATATGTCTGTTCTGCTCCCCCCTCTGTCTATGGTGAATCCTCTCACCTCCCGCAACTCTGGCCTGTACCCCAGCTCTTATATGCATAAATAAATAAATCTTTTAAATGGGCAGAAGAACTAAAAAGACACTTCTCCAAAAAGGAAATGCAAATGCAAATGTCAACAGGCATATGAAAAAATGTTTAACATTGTTCATAATCAGGGAAATGCAAAGTAAAACCACTGTAAGATAACATCTCACACCAGTAAGAATGGCACATATTTAAAAAAAAAAAAAGCAGCTACAAATATTGGTGAGGATGTGGTGAAAAAGGAACTCACCTACACTGTTGGTGGAAATGGAAACTGGTTAAACCTCTATGGAAAGCTGTATGGAGATTCCTCAGTCTACTAAAAATGGACCTACCATATGACCCAGCAATCCCATTCCTACGGATTTACCCAAAGGACACAAAAACATTAATCCAAAAGAATACATGCACCCCTATGTTTATCACAGCATTATTTATAATAGTAAGACTTAGAATCAACCCAAATGCCCAAAAATAGATGACTGGATCAAGAATATGTGGTATATACACAATAGAATATTATTCAGCAATCAAAAGAGATAAACTAGAACCATTCCCTGAAACACAGATGGAGCTTAAAGGGATTATTCTCAGTGAATAAGTCAGAAGGAAAAAGAAAATACCAGATGGTCTCACTTATAAGAGGAATATAGGTGGTCAAGTGGGAAAAAATAATTACATCCACAACAAAACAAAACAAAACAAAAATAAACAGACAACTACAAATCAGAGACATTCTGCAGGAAAGAGGGAGAGATTGGGATCAAGACAGGGATAGAAAAACACAAGGGACTATGGTGATGGTGCATGAGTGAATTGGTGGTGGAAATTCCATGGGTACCACACCTAGAAAAGAAAGCAAACATTGTAAGAAAAACAAATTTAAAAAAAAATTAAATGAATGAATGCATAGCCTCCTTGGTGGTGCAGCGGGTTGAGCGCTTCACTGTGAAGCATCCATGGCACAGCAGTGCAAGATTGGTCCCTGTCCAGGGAGGGGACCCACATGGCACAGCAGACCTCTCCCACCTTGCCCGCTGCTCCCCTCAGCAGTGTGTTTCAGTCAGCCTGCCTGTTCTGTTCCCCGCTCTGTCTCTGGTGAATCCTCTCACCTCCCGTGACTCTGGCCTGTACCCCAGCTCTTATATGCATAAATAAATAAATCTTTTTTAAAAAATGAATGATTCATTCTGAATCTAGAAATGAGCATATTTAGAAGACATACTGCTTGCAATTTCCAAAGACTTTAAACTTAATTTTCATTTCTTAAAAAAAATTTCCTTCATAAAAGGTAACAGAAAATCAAATATGCCTTGAAGGAGAGAGAAAATATTAACAGATAGAATTAGGAGAGACGAGAGATAGAGAAATATTCAGAAAGAGGCAATGTCCTAGTGCAATGAGAAGCAAGAGTGTGTGTGTGTGTGTGTGTGTGTGTGTGTGTAAAGCAGTCCTCCAGTTTGCCTGCAACACAGAGCATATGAGGAAAAACTAGGAACAAAGTACAGTGAGGTTGACTGTAACTTTCTACTAGGGATTCCACATGATGCCAGACTGAGGACTGCTCACTTAAGCACTTCCTAAAGGAAGGAAAAGCTTTGTGAGTGAAATAATTTTTTTTCTCTAAATCAACAAATAATGCAGAAATAAAATAATTACATGGATAACTTACATATTATTTATAACAAAGTGTATAGAATAAAAAATATAGCACATTGATACAGTATGGATATAGCTTGTTTTCCTTCAAAGGTGAAAGAAAATGTGACCAGAACACAAGAATTTTATTGACTGGTTAAGCTGTCTAAAAGTGAGGTGAGATCATTCATTTTTAAAGAGTGTAATTATTGAAGACTTGAAGTGTTCCAGACACTGTGCTAGACTCTGGGGATACAGCCATGGGTAAGTAAAGGAAGGACACAAGCTTTAAAGGGTCGGGAAAACTTTTCAGAGAAAATAGTGTCAACAATGAGACTTCAGAAATAAGTAAATACCAACACCAGACTCTGGTGTTGTTGGGAGGAAAGAGAAATGAGAAAAAGGAAGAAAACAGTCAAACCGCTGCTCCTACAGGTCTGTGCAAAGGTCTGGAAGAGGGAGGAAGAGGTTTGATCTTTTGGGGGAACTGTGGTTACTTTAAGCTGAAACATTTAGCACTGGAGCAAAATAGTGAAATATTAGACGAGGGTAAAATTAAGGCCCAATTCACAAAGGAGCTTGTGAGCCAATAATGGTTCTGGGCTTTATCAGGATAATAATGGGTGGGCATAGAAAAGGCTCAAGAAAAGAGTAATATGCACCGATTTGAATTTGAGAAGTGACACTCTAGCTTTATCACAGGGACTAGATAGGATAGGGAAAGACAACAAGCAGACAAGTGAGAATATTTGTGTCTATAAAGAGGGTAAAAGATAATGATATCTAGAGCTAAATTAACAACTGCGAGAGTTGAAACATGTATTAAATAACATTACTAGGAAGAATCAAAAAGTCCTTGGTGATTGATGGATGATATTATGCACCAATTATCAGGACCCCTTCAAAATATATGTTGAAGTCCTAACCCCCAGTATGGCTTGATTTGGAGATGGAACCTCTGAAGAAATAAGGTAAAATTAGGTCATAATGATGAGTCCTGATCTGATAGGAATAGTACCTTATAGGAAGATACACTAGAGTGCTCCCTTTTCCTCCCTCTCCCCATCTTCATGTGCTCCCAGCTACACTGTCATTGAGGAAACAGTGAGAAGGCAGCATATGGAAGCCAGAAAGAAGTCCTCATCAGAAGCTTGATTTGGCAGCAACTTGATCTTGGAATTACCAGCCTAAAGAAATATGAGAAAATAAATTTCGGCTATTTAAGCCACCCAGACTGTGATGTTTTATTTTAGTAGCCAAACCACAGTACTATAAGTGGAGATTCAGGGTGAAAAATAGGTGAAATGCAATCTCCAGGACTTTATCTCAGTCTCTGAATGGCTTACAAAACACGTCACCAATAGAGAAGCTTAGAAGAAATGGGTTTATGGGAGAGCATGAGTTCAGTTTGGGGCAGAGTTTGTGAAAGACTATAGGAAATCCTATAGAATGTCCAGTAAACAGGAACTCCAGAAAGAAAGCTATACCACAGATGTCAACTTGGGAATAATCAGCATATGGGTGATAATTAAAGTTTTGGGAAAAAAATGATTTCTCTGGAAGAGTATGGTAATTAATGAAAAGGGGAAAGAAAGAACTGAGGACCTAAGTCAAAAGATTGGCAATATTTAAGAAAAGGAGTAAGAAGAATTAAGAAACTTTAAGAGCAAAAGAAAATAATCCAAGGAAATATAATTTTAAAAAACCAAAGGAGGAAAAATACCCAGGAGTCCATGAACAAATAGTATCAGATGTTAATGGGAGATGAAGTTAGATTAAGGACAGTGAAGGATGCATGGGTTTAACAGTAAAGAGGATACTGACGACCTGGAAAAAAGGACTTTTAGTTGAACAGTAGGGCAGCAGATGGGGTGCAAAGAATTAATAGTGGATGAATTAGCAAAATAAACTCTAACAGAAGAAAAACAACACAAGAAATAAGGTCAAAGCATATTTGCAATTTTTTTTTTACCCTTGAGACGTAATTTTTTTAGTAGATACAAATAGATGACATCTATTAAAATTCATTACTATGAGGCATAACAAGATACTTTATTTGTGCAATGCTATTTTTTAAATTAGGCTATTTGGCAGGTTAGAAATGAAGTCACATTCCAACCTCATTGAACTAGATTAGTATATTTTGTTCAGATTAGATTTTAATAGAAATGAACCCTTGTGAATCTCTGAGCATTCCAAACTGTTATTTCTGTTTATTGTAAATTGGCTTGAGAGCAACTATAAATGCATACTGAAACCAGGCAAATTCCAGGAAAGTTATCTTTATGTATTAAACTGTTTAGTTATCGTTATCAGTGTTCTGAGATAATAATCTGTACATTATCATAATCAATCTGTATTGACTCAGAAATTTACTAATTTATTGTCAAGATAGGAATCTCTACATTACAATGAGTCTACAAAGAAACTAACCCTGTCCCCCTCTTGCCCGCTTCCTAGTTCTGTACTTCATAATCATCCAAATGAGAAAAACCCTAAATCAGTAGCCGGTGAGATCACAGCCAGTGTTTGATTTGATGTGTATGTTTACCTATGAGTTTTAATTCTTCTGTAGGAAGTCCTTTCCTGCTCCCACAAATGTATTGAGGGATTCGCTCACTTTCTCTTCCACGCGAAATCTAGAACTGAGGACTACCTTCTCAATTTCCCGCTGATTCTCTTCTGTTCTCCCAAGTTCAGCAGAAATAAAGCAGTCTTAACGCAGGAGAAACCAGCTCTGCTAATGGAGTCTTACAACCTGTTTCTCTGCCAGATTTTGTCAATTAAAAGCTGTCTCTTATTTTATCTGCAGTTGGCTGCATGTCAACATCTCCATAGTATGAAGGTGAATTTTAAAAATACATCAGACTGACAAAATTTACAGGAAGGGAGAAAGTTAACTCATATCACAAAATATTATCTTGCCACTTAAGCAAATAAAAAAAGAAAGAAGGGAAGAACAGGGGGAAAGTTGCTGAATATAATGAGGAAAGTTTAAGCTCCTGTCATGAAGCAATATAAATGACACACCTTGAAAATGAAAAAACAAAATAGAATTAAGGAATTCAGCACAATAGAGGGAGTGTTGACCAAAATAACTTTTTTAAATTTTTTTTCTTTTTTTAATTTATATATCTTTTACATCATTGTTCATTTTTAAACAATAACTCTTTAAGCAGTAATACCAACTGCAAATATAGATACAGAGAAAGCATTTGATAAGATTCAGTATCCATCTATAATAAAATCTCTAACCAAGACAAGGAGATGGAAGGAACTTACTTCAATATTATAAAGGCACTATCACATGGCCAGAAAGTCACAAAAACAACAGCTTTGGCCAAGACCCTGACTTAGGGAAAGGAGACCTAGGGCTATGGCAGCCAACCCCCACCCCAAGGAGGAAGGTTTTCTTGAATCCTTTGGGAAGAGTCCATTGTTAAAAATGTCAAATCCTATTGAGCAATAAATGCAACATTCAAGAGTTAGCAAGGAAAAATATTCATGGAGTTCCAAGAAAAAAATACACCAAATGAAATAACAGTATGAACATGTTACCTTTCACAGCATGCTTAATGCAAGAACACAAAGCATATTGAACAGAAACCAGAACAGGAATAATGCATCACCTTCCAACAGTGCAAGACATGGAAGAGTTACAATGGTCTCCAAAATATGGAGGCTTCTCAAATGAGAATTCCTTTAACAGCAGGGGTGGTGGTCACCATGTTAGAGGCAACTTCCTAAGCAAGTTTTTACTTCAATTTTTAGTATTCTTCAAAGCTTTAATTCCAATGTAAATAGTCAAACCTGAAGGTTTGAGTAGAAGTCACTATGTTCATCTTCAGCAAGTATTTGTTCAAGTGACCCTATCTGCATGATCTGAACCAGGGAATTCTGCAGATTTAACAAAATCACATTCTCTAGGGAAAGAATTTGAAACTGAAACCTGAGAACCCAAGAATATAATCAGTCCATAGATAATCAAACAAAGTATAACACGTCATGTCACGCCACCTCCTGCGGAGTCTGCATGAGCAATCACACAGGCCTTGGCAAAATGCTTCAAGGAAGTGTGCACGCGGGAGGAGGTGGTGCACCTTCAGCCCCTCACATTCTTGGCTGTTTTTTCCTTTTTGTTTCTTTGTCTGATTCTTTCGGTAATTTGTAATTTGCATTAACATACTGCATCCTTTAGAACACCAGGTGCTTGAACAACAGCACCCGTGACCACTAAATACACAGAGTCGGTCACTCACAGAAACACCTGGTCTTGAAGTCACTTTGCCCTCAGATGTTTCTTTGGTGCTCAAGTTTATAGTTAAGGCAGACAAACAAAATGCACATAATCCTGGAAATTTTGTTAATAACTTACAATAAGAAAAATTACTTATTCAGACAGAAAGTAAAACAGAATTACCAAAAGTAGATAGGATTATAGGAAAAGGCTCAGAAGAAACAGATAGTAAAAGGCAACTGCCCCCCATGATTGTGACTCAGCTTGGTCTAGCATATGTCATAGGAGGCAGGCCATCTAAGGGAGGCCATCTGTGGAGACCATCTAAGGGAGGTCACATGGGAAAATTCCCAGAACCAACAGACACACACACACACCATATACAAAATGTATGTTGGGAAAGGCAGAGTCATGAACATCGGTGGAAAAAGAATAGTGTGGTATTTTGTAGGTTTTATAAATAAATTACCTAGGTCAAGGCCACCTTGGTGTTTCCTCAGTAAAGAGCAAAAAGAGTCGCTAAGTAAATAGCTAAAAAAACTCCTTTAAATATTACAAAAAATGGTTCCCCAGAGGTGAGTGGCCTCCGGGATGGATTGAGAGAGTCTGGACAGTAAGGATAACATTAGAAGAGACAGAGGAACAAATCTGACAGAGAAAAGGATGGATGAGAGCAATGTATGCCTAAAGGCAGTGTTAAGGCTAGATAGTGGCCACAGTGGCAGAACTTGAAAGTAACAGAGGTTAATAAGTAACCTCAAAAGGTCACCAAGGAAACCACAGTCTTAACACCAGGTAATCAGGATATGATCTAACCTGTTTGTTCTAAGAAATCTGATATTCAACTAAAAACAATGTAACTACAAGATGAAAAACAATTGTACTAAATGCCAACATATTCTGTATAAATGCATGATGATCACTGCTGCAAATTACATTCAGATGCTATTCCCTTGAGATTGTGTCTGTCTGTCATTTAGCCGAATCCTTGTCCACCTTCCCTGGGTCCCTGTCCCAGTGGGAGCTGCGCTGGTCCGTCACAATATCAAGCTCCAATACCACTTTCCATGAAGCAGCCTATTTTTTCAGGAACTCCATCCCCATCAAGGAAGTCGGGGATAATAGGAGATGAGAAGAGGGAAGCAGGAAAAATTTTAGTGACAAAATAGAAGGTATGAATGTGATGATACTTATTTCCCCTTACTGGGGGAATACTGTCAAAGTAAATAATTTGTGGCATTATTCTTTTATTCTAGTGTTTTATCATTGTTAAAAATGTCAAACCCTATTGAGTTACTGAGGATGATCAGTATCATTTAAGTCACATTGTGTGTTTTAACCATTTTTTTGAACAGAAATAAACTTTTGGCTATTGAGCTAATAGCGTAAACAAGCCTACCTCCACCAGTTTGTAACAGTAATAATCCAGTACTTTTTTTAAGATTTATTTATTTATGCATGCAAGAACTGGGGTACAGGCCAGAGGTATAGGGGGTAGGAGAACTCGCCAGAGACAGAGCAGGGAGCAGAAGAAGCAGATTGACTGATGTACACTGTTAAGGGGAGCAGTGGACAAGGCAGGAGAGGGCTGCTGTGCCACATGAGTCATCCCGCTGGACAGGGATCGAACTGGTGCTGCAGCAGCTGTGGCTGCTTCATAGTGCAGTGCTTAACACCTTGCACCACCAGGGAGGCCCCTAATCCAGCAATTTTTAAAGCAAACTTAAAAGCCTATAAACATGTGTGTAATCAGTTAGCAGCCTAAATATTTAAGAATACGAAGAATTAAGTATCCCAGGATATAGATAATTGTGGGTTCCTGTGAGCTGCTTACTAGCTGGCAACTAGTGACTTATTTGCTACCTACAAATCACAGCAGAGCCTTCCTGGACTACCTATGGAGTAAAGCCAGTATCAGAGGCAGGGCTGGGGACGCCTAGGCCGCTGTTGACCTGATTACGTGACTATCTCCATGGTGGTCTCAGGATAACTCTGCCTGTGATAACATCAAATACTTGGAAGACACAAATGTCTCTTGACATATGGTCACAATGTCCCCTCTCTGCTCCTCATAAAACTTTGCCCCCCATTCCTATCCCACACTCTGGACTTTATTCCTCATAACATTGTCACATGACCAGCTTTTACCAGCCTGTATGTTTTCAATAAATAGCACAAGAACTTCTGCTCAAGTAGCAGAGTCTCACCTGGCAAACCTGCTCCACAATTGCTATGTCCCTCATTGTGTTCCCACCGCAAAGCAGTAGCAAAAGTTCCTGTCGTAACAAATCATAAATCGATATATGAAAGATAAAAAGTCTCAGGTCCTTATGATAATGTAAACAATGAATACTGATACCACCCAAAATGAATAATATGACCAAATTAGGAGGATGGGAGTAGAATCTAGGATGGGGATTGGGGCTGAAAAAGTATAAAAGAGAAAAAAACCTCAGCTTCCCTAGTACAAAATCAGTAGAGTGCACTTAAAACTGAAAAACGGAGGAATATCATTGAAGCATGATCTATTTTACAAATGATAATACAAATGCATTTTTTCCTACTCCTTTTCAAATTAATGTTTTTAAATTGTAACTTGCAACAGAATACCTGTGTTGTACTGACACTGCTAGAATTTCAATTCAAGTATGACAAGCAAAATCTGTATTTTTAATCATAGGATGTGATGATTTTGCCTTGCTGGCAATATCCTCCTTCATATTTTGGGTTCTATATTCTACTCCACAAGATGTGCATTTCTAACACCACAGCCTCACATAACATCATGTTAGGAATATTACTCAGAACTCCTCAGAAGAACTGTACCAACAATTTGATGGTTGGATATGCTAACAAAGTGTAACACATCCTTTGAGCAGCTTCTTCTTTAAAAATGAACTATAATACAAAGATCTAATTTTATTTTTTAAGTTATTTTTGTTTTCCTTCCCAACTTGTATAGTTTTTATTTAAAAAAAAAGATTTATTTATTTATGCTTACAAGGGCTGGGGTACAGGACAGAGGCGTGGGGGTAAGAGCATTCACTAGAGACAGAGTGGGGAACAGAACAGGCAGATCAACTGAAATACACTGAGGGGAGCAGCAGGAAAGGCAGGACAGGTCTGCTGTGCTGTGTGGGTCCCCTCCCTGGCCACCGGCAGGGATCAAACTCATGCTGCAGTGGCTGCGGTTAGCTTCATAGTGTATTGCTTACCCCATTGCGCCTCCAGGGATGCCCTTCTTATAATTTTAAATAATTATTTTAAAATAGATAATTCTCATTCCTGACTTCTTAAAGATGTCACTCATAATTTCTTATTAATGAGTCTATGCTATTGCTTTTATAGAAATGCCCTTTTAACTATTACAGGCAATTCTAGAGGAATTTTAGAGTAAATAGTGGGTCTGATGTATAAACAGTAGTTCTTGGCCATCTTTAAACTGGAATCGCCTGGGTAGCTTTCAGAATTACTGATTGCTAAACGGCACTACAGGCCAATTAAAAATCAGAATGTTTAGGCATTTTTAAAGCATCCCAGGTGACTGTGTATTATAAATGCAGTGTTGAAAACCACAGGTCTAGAAGCAGCCACACCAACATCCCCTGGGAACTTGTTAGAAATGCAAATTCTCCATGGGCTCAGAGTTACTGAATCAGATACTCTGGGATCAGGGCCAACAGTCTGAGTTTAAACAACCGCTCCAGGTGAATCTGATGCACATTCATTTCCTAGGGATGTCATAACAAAGTACCAGAAAATGCATGGCTTAAAACAACAGAAAGTTATTTTCTTCCAGGTCTGGAGGAGTCAGCAGGACAGGACTCCCTCCACAGGCACCTTCTGGTCCTTTCCTCTTGCAGCTTGCAGCTGCTGGCATTCCTTATAGCTGCATCACTTCAGCCTCTTCCGTGATTTCTCCTCTCTTATAGACATATAGCATCAAATTTAGGGCCCATCTGGATATCCTCACCTAATTGTACCTGTAAAAGACACTACTTCCCCACACATTCACAGGGTCTGGGGACATATATTTTGGAGGACTGAACATCTGACCCACTTTAACACACAAGTTCAAGAAGCACTGCTAGAAAAAAATAAAGAATTCCACATAGATAATCTCATTTTCTTCAAAGTCTTAATCACTGTCTTTATTTTCATCTATTTGATTGCTGTTTTTCTATTTCTTTCCCACCATTTAACTGTTTCCTCTTTCCCCACATTCCCTGGGGAAGAATCTTCCCATTATTCCCTGACTTGTCTCTTTAGTCTTCTTCACACTGGAAACTTTGCATTTCTGTTCAGCCAAAGATTCAGGATACCCACCTGTGGGGTAAATGGAAAAGTATCAGGCTTTTCCGCCTTCCTGCCATTGGTGTAATGATGGACACCTGCCGTTCTGCGTGCATACCTAAGTGGGCATGCTCAAGTGGGTGCACCTGGGTTTAGAAACGGGCCTATAAGGGCGGTGTCATGAGGACACCAACAGAGCAGCAGAGCAGAGAAGCAGAAGACAAGCAGAGAGAGAAGAAAGACAAAGAAGAGGGTAAGAAGGAGCAGCAGCAGTGGTAGAGAAGAGAGGCCAGAGATGGAAGATGTGCCAGGGGCTAGGAGGTCTGCCAGCCTCCTGCCCCCACCCCACCCCCACCCCTACCCCTGGCACCCCTGCCTGCTGTGTACCTGATCGCCTCTGATATAATGGTGTAATAAAGGACTAAAAAAGTCACCAAGGGCTCCAAGACTCCTTCCTTGACCCATCTGCCCAGAATCATCAAGAACTTATTCTGTGCCCCTTGCTGTCATAACACCACCCAAAAAAGCTGCCTTTTTCAAATGATGTATCAGAAACCACTGCACATATAGCATAATTAAAGCTGACTATAGCGTTAACGCTACAAATAACAATTTCCGTACATAAATTTTACGAATTCTAATTTTTTATTATTGCAACCAGTGCTCTCTAGTGGCCAATGTAGAAACTGACAGTTTAAAAAAAACATTTTACTTGTTCACAGTATAATGAGCATCTAATGCATCAGACACTGTAGATGTCTAAATGAGAAATCTAGATAAACTATGTACCCTTTCAGTTTTTCAATATTTTCCTATATTTTAGAAGCACTAGAATAATTTTTTTAGAATAATTTTTCATTGGTATGTTTATCTTACTAGAAAGTCCACGAAGACAATTTCAAGTTCATTAGGATTAACTATGCAGACTTTTTAGAGAACAAGACTTTTTGTGTCCAAAAGGACAATTCCAGATACTTCAGAATGTATTCAAATGAATGAAATACACAACTGTACCTCAAATCAGAAATCTTAGTTATGAGTAAGTCATTAATCTTTATATAAATTTTTTAACTTTTTGAAATTCCTTTACCTATAATACAATCATGAAATCTTTTTCCTCTTGAAAGCTAGTAGTTCAAAATAGTTAACTGATAAAACATATTTTCCTCCCCTTCCTCTCCAAATTCTGTTGAAATAATAAATATAAACATGACAATAAGTCTGTAGATAATCTATTAATGAAAAGGCAATAGCATCAGAGGAAAAAAAAGTGCAACTTGAGCAAAATGTATGGACTAAGAAGATGAAGTCAGGCATGAGAGTTTGTAGTTGAACAGTGTTTTCCCCAAGGATGTTCTGGTATTCACAAGAATAGATTCTCAGGGAAAAAGAGATCAAACCAGGAAAAGAACAAGATCAAACAAGGGAAAGCAGGAAATCATAGCAAGTTTTGACTTGAAAAAAAATATATATTCCTGGAGTTAGAAGGGAGAATGCTGGATTTTCAACAGCATATAGAACGTGTATTAGAGCAATTCTTAGGTATTAAAAGGATCAGCTAATCTCTTAAGACTGAAGAATATGAGGACATATAGATAACAAATTGCTAGATTTAAAATAGTAAAAGTTTGCAAATTATGTTTTTTTAATAAATTAGGATGGCCTCTATATCTATAATATTTTCTTCACTTGCATTTAAAACATATAACTGATTGAAAAACAAAAGGGGTACTTAGTGTTAGTTTGAAGGTGATAAGAAATGACATGGAAAGGGGGGGTACCATGTTCCCTGTGCCACATAATGATGGGCAGAGCTACGTGACCAGGTGAAGCTCTATAACACAGAAGGCAGGTGGGCTGAGGCAGAAAGGAAAGGGATTCCTCTTGTTCCTGCTGGCTGACTTATGCTCTGGTACTGACAGAGACATGGAAGGAAACATGTGGAGGAGACACATGTAGAGGCCTACATAAGAACCCCTTTTCTATGGATTCCCATCAGAGGGTGCCTTAGACTTATAGCAAGTTTTCAGGCTTCAGCAGCCTCGGCTGGACATCTATCCATTAGGTAAACTTTGGGTGTTTTATTGGAAAACGGTCATCCTTTCTTCTTTCTCTATACACACTAATGCTATTAAAGTTCTTTCACACTAAGAGTCTCCTTTGCCTTTATGCAAAGGGATGGACCCCTTTAAAGCATACAAGTTTGGAAGTCCCAAGGTGCCCCAGTCACACACTAACAAAAATAGCCAGCTGCAAGCTAAGAAGGGAGCACACAGGAGAAATCAACCCTTCCTACATCTTGATCTTGAACTTCGAGCTTCCATGTGAGGAAATAATTTTCTATTAATTAAGCCACAGACTCTATGGTATTTTATTAGGGAAGCCTTAGCTGATTTATTTTTAATTTTCTGTCACCTAAGATTGGCTTACTTATATCTAAAGTAAACCCATCAAAAATCACCAAAGCACACTGGTGGTCAAAACAAAACAAGAGATTAGTTTTCTTAGCTTCTGCAACAAAAGGAAACACACACCATGGGAACTGTGGCACACCTCAAATTAGGGTAGTTAGGAAAGGCTATTTATAGGGTTTGGGGAGCTGGGGTTGTCATTAGGTACTTTAGGGCAGAAGATAATGAACAAGGTCTGGGCAAGAGCCATCAGAATTTGCTAACTAGATAAGTTCCTGGAAAAATCAGTGTTTTTTAATCTCTAATTATTAGGTCACTTTTGTGACTTATCTTGAACATGGGGGTCTGAATGAGCTGGCGTTAAGGGATCAGAGTTTAGCTTTATCTTACATATCGTTAGGTACTGTTTATCTGCTGCAAGTTATGGTATGTTTTGCAAACTGGTTTCTGTTTCATTTCTCACTACTCAGAACCAATTTGTGCTTCCCTTGGTGATATTGAATACTATCCAGAGAGTAGATGTGTATAAGTGAACAATATAACACTGAAGAGGGACTATGCTTACTTTTGAGGTGATTCCAAAATTCCTTATCTCTTTATGAATCACCATTATTCTAAGATTAAAAAGAGACAACATGGTATTTTAAAAACTAAAGGTTTTAAAACATACTCAATAAACACAAATTTACTTTTTCATAATAACTGACCCAAACAGTGGTATTACATTAATAATCTAGCTCGAAAGTTAAAATCATATGATCATATCAATAGATGCAGAGACAAGCATTTAACAAGATCCAGCAATAACTTATTAAAATACTCCCCAGAATGGGAACAGAAGAAAAATACCTGTAGTGCCAGGAAGACACAGAGCAAGTTCTCGTTGATCCCAGCAGATGGCTAAAGGAGTCCTGGAGCCCTCAGTGACTTTTTCAGGCTTTTATGATCAGAGGCGACCAGGTGCACCGAACACAGGGAGGCCGGGGGGCCAGGAGGCTGGCAGGCCTCCTAGCCCCTGGTGCATCTTACTCTCTCTGGGTTCTCTAGTCCCTGCCTTCTCCTTCTGCTCCCCTGCTTACTCTCTTCTCTCTGCCTCTCCTCTGCTGGCATCCTCATGACACCACCCTTATATGCCCGTGTCTCAGCCCAGGTGCGCCCACTTGCGCGTGCCACCTCCTGCATGAGGTAGGCATGCATGCAGATGTCTATCATCACACCAATGGTGGGAGGGTGGGAAAGCCTGATAACTTTTCCACTTACCCTACAATACCTCAACATAATAAAGACTATGTGTCAGAAACCTACAGCTAATATCATACTCCATGGTGAAAAAAAAAGAAAGCTTTTTCCTCTAAGGCTGGATATATGACAAAAATGTTCACTCTTACCACTAGTCAACATAGTATTAGGAATTCAAACAATTAGGCAAGCGAAAGATATAAAAGCACAAATTAGGAAAAAAAAATACTAGCACTCTGCAGCTAAGCTGTTAATACACAAAAGCCCTAAGGACTCCACTAAAAAACTATTAGAAATAATAAATTAACATAATAAAGCAACAGACAACATTAATATACAATAATATGTTGCATTTTGTATACAACAAATGAACTAGAAAAGAAATCAAGAAAACAATCCCATTAACAATCACATAAAGAGAATTAAATACCTAGGAATAGAGTTGACAATGGAGGTGAAAGTCCTATACAATTAAAACTTTAAGATTGTTAAAACAGAAGACCACCAAAGAAGATATGTCCTGCTCATGGACTGGAAGAATTAGAATTGTTACAACGGTCATCTTACCCAACAATAAAACAAACAACTGGTTTTAAAATCAGACATTAACAAATACCTCACCAAAGAATATATGCAAATGACAAGCAAGCCTATAAAGAGAAGTTCCACAGCATATTTCAGCAGGGAGATGCAAACTGAAACAAGACACACTGTACATCTATCAGAACCACCAAAATCTAAAACACTAACATCAAGTGTTGGTGAATATGAAGAGCAACAGGAATCTTTTTTTTTAAAAAAAAAGGTTTATTTATTTATGCATAGAAGAACTAGGGTACAAGCCACAAGTGTGAGGGTGAGAGCATTCACCAGAGACATTGGGGAGCAGAACAGGCAGACAGACTGAGATACACTGTTGAGGGGAGCAGCGGGTGTGGCACAAGAGCTGCTGTACCATATGGGTCACCTCCCTGGCAGGGGATGGAACTTGTGCTGCAGTGGCTGTGGATGCTTCATAGTGTGGGACCTTAACCCCCTGCACCACCAGGGAGGACCCCACAACAGGAATGTTCTTTCATTGCAAAATGGTACAGCCACTTTGCAAAGCTGTGTTTGGCAGTTTCTTACAAAATTAAACATACTATTTCTTACAAAACCAAACATACCATTCAATCCAGTAATCATGCTTCTTCATGCTTACCCAAGGAAAATGAAACAAATCAATCTGAAAAGGCTACATACTGGAGGATTCTAACTATATGACATTCTGGAAAAGGCAAGCTATGGAGATAACAGATCAGTGGTTCCTAGAGCTCAGGGATAGAAGGGAGTGGTTGAAGAGATGACTAGGTGGAAGATAAAGGACTTTTTAGGCAGTGAAAATCCTTTATATGATACTATAATGTTGACTACACATCATTATACATTTATCCAAACCCATACAATGTACAACACAAAGAATAAATTCTAACGTAAACTATAGACTTTGGGATGTTATGTGTCACTGTAGGTTCATCCATTGTAAAAATGCACCCTCCAGTGGGATATGTTGATAAGGGGGAAGGCTGAAAATGTGTGGGAACAGATGATATATGAAAAATCCTGTACCACTCTCTTAATTTTGCTATGAACAAAACTGTTCTTAAAAAATAAAGTCCTCTAAATGATTAAAAAGTGGGCTCCAGGGCCTCCTGGAGTGGTTCAAGTAATAATAATTGTCTTTTTTGTGTACTAATGATATAACTAAAGTCTTGAGACTTCTGAAGAGCTCCATAAGAATGGAAGCTGCTTAATTTTTCAACTTCACCCTTCCTCTGACACTCCAGGAAAGGAGAGAGACTGGAGCTTCAGTTAATCACCTGAGCCAATTATTTAATCAGACCAGTTGATGTAACAAGGTCTCCATAAAACCCTAATTAAAAAGGTCTGGTGAACTCCCGGGTTAGTGAATCCACTGCAGACCCAAGGAAGGTGACAAAGTCAAAGAAGGCATGTAGGCACCTTGCCCCTCCCCCATACTTTACCCTGTACAGCTCTTCCATTTTGGCTGTAATCTAGTACATTTCCTCCCTAAATTCTATGAACCATTCTAGCAAATTATCAAACTGAGGGGAGGGTTGGGGACGAGGGATGTCACCAGCACATCTGATTTATATCCAGTTGGTCAGAAGCACAGTGACAGGTCTCCGAAGTGAGTAAGGGGTGGTCCTGTGGAACTGTGAGTCCTGCATCTGTGGTGCCTGGAGGGAAATCCCAGGGCCATGGTATGGGAACTGAAATGAATTACAGGGCACCCAGAGCCTGGAGGACTGCTCAGTACGGAAACCCCACGCGGACACGGTGCCACCCCAGAAATGTGTCCAGCAAAAGGAAAGTGTCCTTTGTCAGTCTCCAATGAGTCCCATCACAGATGTGGCAGTTCCTAACACCATTTATGTGTATGTTCTTCAGAAAGGACTTACCAGGTGCCTGGCCAAGCTCACGCTGGGTCTGTAGGCCTCAGCCAGGTCCAGGAGGGTAGGAGCAGAAGGACGCCCGTAGTCAAGAGAGTGGCAGCGAAAAAGCTTGCGGCTGCAGGGTGCGCACTGCTGCTGCTGCGGGCAGGGCATAGTGGAGCTCTCCACGCTGGTGCAGGGGTGGCACCGCGTCTTGAGTGCTCAAGTACATCTGCCCAGACATGCCTCCGCGGGATCCAGGGGTACTGACAGAGTGGGAATGCTTATCCGATCTCGCGAGATATCCCTGCTCACGCGGGAATCTTAACCTGTGGGCTCTGCAGAGATTAGCACACCTGGGCAAGTGGGAGAGTCACCATGTGCAAACCAAGCTGTTTCCCCAGAGGTGGTCTCTGCCAGGTCCCAGGTACTGGCTGCACTGCAGAATACTCTAGGGACATGAGGGACTTATATATGGCTCAGTTATCATTTGGACTGTTACAGAGACCAGTGTACTTTGGACCTTAGGTACAGTTGCAGAAGAAATGAAGGTGTTTCCAGAGCAAATGCCCAGGGAAGGGAAATGCATTTGAAAGGCCGGCAGGGAATTCATTGCCACAGGAAAAGCCTCAAGCAAATGTGAGTAATTTAGAATCCAGATCCTTGGGTCATTCTTGTTACCTTGCCCCCTGGCAGAGACAAAAATACAAGGAAATTGGATTTGTTCCCGTATACACATACTTACACACAGAGAGAGGGAGGGAGGAGGGGGGGAGAGAGAGAGAGAGAGAGAAATATTTATAACTTTTCAGAATTGTTCCAAAGTGGAAAAATCCCAAATGTTCAGCAACTATGATAAATTCATAAAATGAAATATTACTTAGCAATAAAAAAGAATCTGTTGCTATCTACAACAAACTTAATATTCTCAAAGTCATTAAGTTGAGTAAAAAAAGTCAGTTTCAAAGGTTACATACTGTATGCTTTTATTTATATGACTATCTGGAAAAGACCAAAATATAAGGATGAATCAGTAATGAGAGATGGAGTGACTGACAGGGAATAAATAAGGGAGCAGATGACTACAGTGGAGACAGAAGAAAGAGTTATTGCAGTGAGAGAACTATTCTGTATCCTGATTATGGGGCTAATAACCCATACATGGATTAAATTCATAGAACTTTATATAGAAAAGGATGTAAAGTCAATTTTACTGTGTTTTTTTTTATTTAAGTACTTATTCTATGCCAGGCACTATGCAAAATCAATGAGGGACCCTATCCTCAAAGAGTTCAGTGAAATAGTGCATAAATACAACCACAGAACAACTATGACACAAAAAATACTTGCTGTATGGTAACTGAAAGATGAAAACAGCAAATCTTATAGGAAATTAAAGAGGAGATTATTTCTAGCCTAACTAAACAGAAAATTTAATGGAGTAGAGATTGCATTGGATCTCAGTGTCAAGAATAAGAAAAGGCAGGTGACTGTTTCACCAAAAAAAATGCCCAGTTAGGTAGAATCTCATGTCAGTCATGTGCAGAAAGGAATGGAACAGAAAGAGCCTTGTTAGAAGATAAAGAATTCCAGAAGAGTTTGAGCTGGTATGTAGGCTATCAAGCACAGCAAACCTTTCCAGCTACATCTATAGGGTGATCCCAGAGACATATGAAAGATTGACTTAGTCCACGTCCTCATTTTATTCTCACCAGTTGAGGTTTTGTCTTATTTGCAAATGTGGAACATGTTTTCTTCCCTGCTACAACTCTGACTCTTTCTAATTGTGGTTATGCTGTCTCTTATCTGCAGTTTACCATCAAATCTCTAAAACCATCACTTCTCAGCTTACTTAATTGTCCAATACCCTCTATTCAGATTGTATTCTCCCAAACAATGACAAAGATCTTCGAGACTCCAAGCAGTAGTAGTGAAAGTGGAAGGGAGAGCAGGGATTTGAGAGACATCATTCTGGAGTTAGGATTGGCAAAACTGGGTTGTGAACTGGATGTAAGGGATGAAGAAGGGGAGAAAATGCAGGTCTAGAAGCAAAATTTCAAAAGGATGAAGTGAAGTTAGTGCTTTATTTGTTCTTATCCAACAACTGTATTTAAATGTTCATTTGCCATAATCAATATGTATAAATAATGCAATTTTTTCTTTATTTAAAAAATACATGCATGGTTATAAAACAATGTTTGATAACAGGTAATCCCAACTTTAAATAAAAACTTAAAAGTACTTAAAGCAGGGGTCTCCCTGGTGGCGCTGTGGGTTAAGCACCCCACTATGAAGCAAACCGCAGCTCCTGCAGCACGAGTTCGATCCCTGCCTCCGGCCAGGGAGGGGACCCACATGGCACAGCAGACCTCTCCTACCTCTCCTGCTGCTCCCCTCAGCAGTGTATTTCGATCCATCTGCCTGTTCTGCTCCCCACTCTGTCTCTGGTGAATCCTCTCACCGCCCTGAACTCTGGCCTGTACCCCAGCTCTTATATGTATAAATAAATAAATCTTTTTTTTAAAAAAAGTACTTAGAGCAACAGCATGATGCAATCAAATTTTTTAAAAGATCAAATAATAGATAATCTTTGAAATCACTATTGAAACTCCATAATGGTGTGGGTTGAGGAAAGAATTCTCATCGATTTTATAAAACAAACAAGAAAATAATATCCACATGAAGAATTCTTTTAAAAATGAGTATTGCTAGCTTTTCTCACATTAAGAAATTATAATGAGAAATAAAAATGACGTATATCGAGAATAAAGTTTGTTATACAGCTTGCAGTAAAAAGGAAAATGTGATAGTACTAGATGTATATTGTTCTGCTTTTATTACTAAACTACAATTGCATAGAAAGAAGATACCCACAAACTAATTTGAACTCCATTCCTACTGGTATGAATTTATGTGAAATAATTATTAACACTGCTTGAAAATATATGCAAACCATTAAACTAAGCAAGGCACATCAATAAAAATTGAAATGAAACCAGTCTTGTCTCCTTATTCATTTGAAGTTATTACAAAGTTTACAGGGCTCTTGATTTAAAGGAAAACTTAATGGCCACAAGTATTTATTGAAACATTACCTTTTTGCTATATTCGAGGATTCTTCAATGGACCTTAATGACAATCCTGCTAAACAAGTAAAAATTAAAATTTAGTTATTCTTTGACTTAAAAAGGAAGTACCTAAAACATAAAAATGCAAGTAAAGGGCCTATCTGGTAGCCTAGGGGTTAGCTATCACCAGTAAAGGCCTAAGGCCTGAGGGTTTGATCCCCCATCAGGGAGATATGTTTCCCTTACCAGTGTATTTTGGTTGATCTGCCTATTCTCCTCCCCACTGTGTCTCTGGTGGACTCTCCCACCCCCAATACCTCTGGCCTATACCTCAGTTCTTACACACACACGCAAAATTATTTTAAAAATGCAAGTAAACATTTTCTAAATACTAGCAATAGTCATTGCTGATAGACAATTGACATACTCCATGGACGTTCCTTTTGACTAGACAAACTCCAAAGAATTGATGTCCTCTTGTTATTGTAGTACCTCAGATACCTTAAATATTAGGTTGCAGGAGTATGAATTCCTTTCATCTAGAGTGGGTAATAAAGGCCTTTCATAAAGCATGGCTAGCAAACTCAATCATTTCAAATTTCATTTTGGCTGCACTTCAATTACTCCCCACATTAGCCTTTAAACAGATCTTTAAAAATTAATTAGTTGATTATATTGAGGGTCTTCTCATTCTCCTTCTGTTTTACCAAGATATAATTGAAAAAGAAAAGGGAAAGTGGAGAGAGAAAATTCAATATAAAGGGCTTGGAAAATCCACTAAAGGCAAAAAAAATATGTAAGTGGAAAAATATTTCTCACACACAAACTGATTCAGAAATACCCACAACTGTCTCAAATTCTGTGTCTGATTCTTCATTCTTCATTGGTAATTAGGTAGTCATTAAGTGTCTGTATTTCTACTGGGAATCTCAGACTCCAACTATCTAAAAAGAGGGAAGGAGCCAGATATTGGTCTGAATAAGTATTGTCTATGGACTGCTCGTGGACAAAATTTAAACATTACAGTTTTCATGCTGAGATTTTTTAGTGAAGAATAAATGCTTAATAGAGGGTGGCAGTGATGATAGTAGTAGGAGGAGGAGCTTTAATTAATGAATTCATGTAACAATGCCGTAGAATCACTGCTGACTAATAATGAAAAATGGAAAGAAAAATAAAGCATAATCCCAATTTTAAGAAAGAGAAATGGTATAATTCCACATCCACGTAGCATCTGTAAGTGGTGACCAAAAAGTTAAAAATACATGAAAAGTCATTTGATTCAAAGAAACAATACCCCCAGCACTGACAAATACAGATCTAACGGTGGTAATAACCTCCTGCTACATCATATACCAAATTTACATACTCAATTGTGTGAAAGTAGAAGATCCCCAAGATCTGAACTCCAGCTCTGAGATGAGCTGCAGAGGTTCTACATGTGTCCTTCTGCAGATGAGTGTATCACACCCTGGAAAGTTGACACAGCAACCACAGTGGTTACGCTGTAATCTGAGGTTTTCAAAAGTTAGGTCCTTGATCATGGTCCTTTAAAAAAATTGTTGTAGTAATGACAGTTTGCATTAGGAGCAAGGAGCCAATATCACTTAATCCTCATACAGCCAATATCACCTAATCCTCATACAGGTGCATGAAGCAGACCAGGGGCCTGGTCAATGTCATAGGGGCTAAAAAAAAAGATGGGATGAAGGTTGCAGGCCAGGTTTTTCCCTGAACCCTGGTGTCATGGGGATGTATTATCTCTATCCAAGTGCTTTCCAGGGCTGTGGATTTCCCTGAAACTATTTCTAATTTTAGCCACTGAGTTGCCTTTCACTGATTCTTCATAGTAACTTGTATGCACAGGTCTCACTTCCACATCTTAGACATACCCCTGGCATAAAAGGGCATTTCTTATGGCTGTAGGAGTTCCCCTGCTGACTCCAGGGGAACAATACAAAATACCCAGGCACAATAACAAAATACCCAACTTAATTCTTAAGACTTACTTTTTTTTATTCATGCATTTAGGAACTGGGGTGTAAGCAGAGGTGCCGGGGTTGAGATGATTCACCAGAGACAGAGTGGGGAGTAGAAACCCACTGAAATACACTGCCAAGGGGAGCAGCAGGTGAGAAAAAGAGGTCTGCTGTGCCTTGGGGATTAGCTCCCTGGCCAGGGATAGAAATCATGTCACAGTGTCTGGTAATTGCTTGATAGTGCTGAGACCTAACCCCTGCACCACCAGGGAGGCTGCCAACTTAATTCTTAATCATATTCTTATTCACAGTCAGTGAGGCCTGTACATTTAACTTCTAACTGTCTTAGATTCTCTATTTCATTAAGACTTGAGTAACCAAATTATTGAGGCTTAGATCTTATAGAGGATACAAATGAAGTTGCAAATCTTACCCATTTGAGAGATGAATTGCTTGTAAGTCATATAAGGTTTGTAAGGGCAATATGGTCACACCAAACACCCTTCCAGTTTGAAATCATCGCATGCCAAACATGGAACCCATGGTCTTTCAAGTTCATCACAGCAGTCCAAAGCAACAGCGGAGACATTGTCTTCACTTGCCCTTTGAGTGACTTTAACAATAATAACTAGGTCTTTTCCATTACACACCACTTCTCTATAACTTACAAAAAGTATATTTGTAATGAGAAGTGTTCCTACATGTGAAGTCCCAAATGACTGGAAGCATAATTATCTTCCACTCATTTTCAAAGTGTTTTAGGAAATCCTGCTTTTCATAACAAAGGTTTTGCCTTTGAAAAATCTTTTTTGGTACATCCTTCATACACACACAGCCATTTACTTTTAAAGTGAACTTCCTCAATCAGGCCTGTGAGTATAACCAACATTTATTGAGCAATTTCTCTGCCGAGTAGTATCCTAGGTCATTGGAAAACATCATTTTATTTAATCCTGTTAAGTTTAGGTGGTAGATAATACAACTGCCCCTATTTTGTAGTTAAATAATCTGTGTATTTTAGGTAATTCTATACAGATAATTCAGCAATAAGCAGCAAAGCTAGACTTGAATCCAGAGAATTCCACCACAGTACCCACACCCTTAACTATTTCTTGAAGTATTTATGATTTAATATCAGAAAAGTTTTGCATTTATCCATTGCCACTCAGTTTCTTTCCTCCTCTACTTCCTCCTATCTTTTCTTCCACTTTCCATCCTGCTTCTCCTCAGCTAATATGTACCTTTGGATTTCCTCAGTTTTCACACCAGCTCCAAACTGGCTTAGGTGGGAGGATGAGCCTATTGGAAACCCTAAGTTAGAAGGTCACTGGCAGAATACAGAACTGCCTGATAAGTATGAGCTTACCTGCACATCCATAACGAGTTCCCAGACTGGGTAAGACATTCTCCAGCTCTTCCCAGGGAGGCATTTATTTTTGTGGTCATGTGGAAATATGTCAAAGGCTCTTAGACAGTGTGAGGGAAATGTTGAATTTAGCAATGCAAACCACAACCAAGAGAACAGCGGTCATTCTAGGCTGTCCTTCTTTAACACTTAGTCACCCTCTAATGTGCATAGCTATGGCTAATCTATTACATTTTAGCAACTTGGGAGTATTATTTTCATAATATCATAGTTCTTCAGGGCTACTGGGAACCAGAATGTTTTGTTACTTTTTTTTTTTTGGTAGAGAATAGGGAAGGGTGCTTTAGATAAGTCCTAGGATTGGCTTAAATAATACAGTTAATTAAATTAGCAGTTATGCTAAATTTATTAGATGCTCCCTCCAGGGCTCAAATTAGAAAAGGGGCTGGCCTGTTTTTATATAATTTCCTGGCAGAATGTGAATGGCATCATCAGCCAGAGGACAGCAGGTGCAGAGGCTCAGGACTTAGCACTGAACTTCTACCTTCAAGTAGTGTGACCTTGGTCCAGTGACTTAACTACTTCAAACTTGAGTTTCTCTGTTAGAAAGCCAGGGGCATTGATATTTGCCATCTGGGTTTGTTGTAAAGCCCCAACGACATAATGTCTATGATACTGCCTACTACAGGACTGGCAGAGTAGACAGTCAATAAAAGGTAGTTTTATTTAATTTCATATCATTTCAAGGGAGAGGCAGCTGTAAAGACTTGTTATTAAGAAATATGGAAACAGAAACCATAAATTTGTGGTCTGCAGTTTTTTCCTTCACTTAAAAAAACTGTTCACCAAAACTATATTTTCAGTTAAAATAAGGAGAGCAGAATCTTTTGCAATACCTCTCCCACGAAAACCTCAACTTTTAGTAGCCAGACACTTCAAAGCTTGGCTGCACGGCGTATGGCTGTTCTGAGCACTACTGCCACATACAACACAGGAGGACAAGCACAAGAGCAAAGTCAATTGGGACATGCCAAGGGGCAGATGTAATGGTTCAGCTCTACAGTCTATCAGCCTAACCTTCTTTTGAAGATAAAAAAAAAAGCTCACACAATAATAACAGCATATCAAAGATTTTACACAATAACATTTATGAGAAAGCGTTTATGGAATAACTGTATTTTCCTGTACCAACAAGTAGCTGAGATTTCATTTTCAGCATTGTAGTATATATGTATATTATATGAAATACACTATATATAATATATATAAATTACATACAGCAGTATTATATACTGTACACATAAAATTATATCATTTATTATAAATATATACATAAATTATACTATACACAATTTGTTTTTTAAGGACCTCCCTGGTGGCACAGTGGGTTGAGCGCTGCACTGTGAAGCTGCTATGGCACAGCAGCATGAGTTTGATCCCTGGCCAGGGATCAACCCATATGGCGCAGCAGACCTCTCCGGACTTGCCAGCTGCTCCCCTCAGCAGTGTATTTCAGTTGATCTGCCTATTCTGCTCCCCACTCTGTCTCTGGTGAATTGTCTCACCTTCTGCACCTCTGGCCTGTAGCCCAGCTCTTATATGCATAAATAAATCTTTTTAAAAATAGTAATTTGTTTTTTAAGATAAAAATGGGGTCACCACTGCTTTGCTCAACATTTCCTTTTCTTAAAAATTTATTTATTTATGCATACAAGAGCTGGGGTATGGCCAAAGATACAGGGGGTGGGAAGGGTGAAAGTATTCACAGAGACAGAGTGGGGAGCAGAACAAACAGATCTACTGAAATACACTGCTGAGGGGAGCAGCGGGCGAGACAAGAGAGGTCTGCTGTGCCATGTGGGGTAGCTGGCTGCTGACAGCTTTATAGTACTGAAACTCAACCCCTTGTGCCACCAGGAAGGCCTTAAACATTTCCTTTTCGGTAACAACATGGCTAATCTATTAAAAAAAAGAGGACAGTGTGGGGCTCACTATTGAAATGCAAGCTTACTGGTCTAATACATGACAACCCAAGAACAGGTAATTTGCAACAGACCAGTCCCTAAAAGGACCCTGAAATGGGAAACTCATAAAAGCTCTTCTTTGCATGAGGCTACTGGGTCTAAAACTGGACAAGTATCTCACAGTCCACAGGGCTGGGAAGGCATTCAGGCCACTCTGTCTGAAAGCTCAGGTTACAACAAAACCACCAAAGTCACTTCCAGAACATAATCAAAGCTCTCCTCTGCATAGAGTCAGCACATTGGCATGTTCTTAGAAACAATTTTTGTTGCTGAGTTCAGCATTCAACAATCTCTGCAAAAGCTTGGATCAGCGAGGCTGAGCAAACAGAAGCAAAAGTAAAGTTTTCCATGAAATTATATGCAGTTAATTGCAATGTCTTATTTCACAAAAAAATCATGCATATAACAAAGTCTGCCTTCCATTCCCCAAAAAACTTTAACAAATTTTGTAGAATTCTCATAGGTTTGATGTTAGAAGACAGTAAAGTCCCCACTATTCATTTCATTAAATACAGAAATATTAACAGTATTTCTTTTTTAAAAAATTATATTCATCTAAACTTATTGTCATAGCCCATGTTAAAAAAAATAAACTGTGCTAAAAAACCAAAAACCTAAATCCTTACATATGAGAATAGCCCATATCAAAGACAGAAAACAAGGGTTTTCTGGCAAGGGTATTTAGAAAAAGGAACTCTCATATATGGTAGGTGGGAATGAAGACTGGTCCAGCCTCTATGGAAGTATGGAGGTTTCTCAAAATATTAAAAGTAGATCTACTATATATAATCCAGCAATTCTATCAGGTATATATGAGAAGTATGAAAACACTCAAAGGAATATATGCACTCCTGTGTTCATTGTAACCCTATTTACAATAGTCAAGTTATGGTACAACTTAAGTGCCAAATGACAAATGAGTGGGTTAAGAAGATGTGGTACATGCACACAATGGAATACTATTCAGTTATAAAATGGAAAAAGAAAAAAAAAAAGATGAAATCTTGCCACTTGCGACAACATAGATGAAACTCAAAGGAATTATGCTACATGAAATAAGTCAGAAAGAGAAAGACAAACACTGGATTTCACAAATATGTGGAATATAGAGGAACAAAACAAGGGAACAGACAAAGCGAAGCCAAAACAAACCCTACAAATATGACTATAGAACTGAAGCTACCTGAGGTGGAAGTTAGTCAGTGGAGAGCAAAGGATGGAGGGGGCATCCAGTGGATTGTGGTGGATAATTATTGGTGACTTGCTGGTGAATGTGCCTAGCAACATACATCTGAAAAGGTGTGAACTTATGCTTCTAAGTCCAATGTAGTATAAATCAACATTCCTTCAATAAAAAATAATAGAAGAAAAATAGAGTGTTTAGTTGGCATCCATCTTAATTACCTCAGGCCCAAAGTATTCAAGACCCAAAAGTTAGAGATTTCAAAAAACTTTTTGTTAAAGCAAAAGAATCATTTAAAAATACAGCCTTAAAATTTCTGTGGGAAGAGTTATATAGTTGACATATATTTTAAACTATATATGTCCACTTATACATGCATTTTCTTATAAACAGAAGATGTAAACTTACAGCACAGTATTGTAAATGTATTTTCTCTTCCCAATGATCATGTGTATTTTTTTTTAAAGATTTACTCATTTATGCATACAACAGCTGGGTTACAGGCCAGAGGCGGGGAATGAGAGGATTCACCAGAGATGAGCAGGGAGCAGAACAGGCAGATCCACTGAAACATACTGCTGAGGGGAGCAGAAGGCAAGGCAGGGGAGGTCTGCTGCGCCATATGGGTTCCCTCCTTGGCCGGGGATTGAACTCACACTGCAGTGACTGCTGTGTGAGCTCCACATACAGCACTAAACCCCTTACGCCACACAGGAGCACCCCCACCCCCATGATCATCTTAATAACATTTCTTTTCTCTAGCTTTATTGTAGGAATACAGTATACAATATGTGTAACATATAAAATAAGCTAAATCTATGTTGTGGTAAGGCTTCTATGGTCAACAGAGGCTATTAGTACATAATTTCAGGGTTATTCAGAGTTACATGCAGATTTTCAACTCCATAGGGGTCAAGACTCCTCATTTCCATATTGTTCAAGGATCACCTATAATTTTGAACAAGAATTTCTTACCTTCAAGTTTAGGATTATGAAGAACATAAATGTTTAACTCAAAATAATAGCATGTTTCTTTTTTTTGAAATATTTATTTATGCATTCAAGAACTGGGGTACAGGCCAGAGATGTGGGGGGGTAAGAGGATACACCAGAAACAGAGTGGGGAACAGAACAGGCAGATTCACTGAAATACACTGCTAAGGGGAGCAGCGGGCAAGGTCTGCTGAACCATGTGGGTCACCTCCCTGGCTGGGGATCGAACTCATGCTGCAGTGGCTGAGGACACTTCATAGTGTGGTGCTTAACCCCTTGTGTCACCAGGGAGGCCCCAATAGCATGTTTCTTTTGAGAATAAAATACCCTCTGATTTATTTCAAATTTTGTGTTCATTCTTTGCTGCCACTACTTACAAAGATTTCTTTCTACAAAAATTTAATTGGGTATTTGAAAGACCTGGACCAGCCTTCTCAGGATATCTTTCTCAAGACATGCACAGAGAGAAAAACCACAGTGACAGAGAGAAGAAACTCCTATAGCGGCAGTTATTCACTTCCTGAGCTAACCCACTTCCTTTTTCGAACATTTCTTTCTATTCAAGAAAGTGCTTTCTGAAATGAGCATTGAAGTCTTATTACAAAGTATACTTCTGGGCCTAGAGACTAGACTCTAAACAAATGTCAATGCCCAGGTCATTTTTCAATATTATCACTGTAGTAATAGAAAATTTGAATCTCCAAATTAAATACTTCAGTACTTTATTTTTGCATGTAAGAAATGGGGTGTAGGTCGGAGGTGCTGAGTTAAGGGATTCACCAGAGGCAGTGCAGTAAGCAGAACAGTCAGATCTACTGAAATACACTGCTCAGGGGAGCAGCAGGTAAGATAGGAGAGGTCTGCTACGCCATGTGTTAGTTTCTTTGTAGCGGATGGAACTCAGGCTGTGGTAGTGACAGCATTGAGATTTAACCCCTAGGCCATCAGGAAGGCCCTCTCTGCAATGTTAACTGAAGTTTTAGCAAAAGAATACAAATCATTATGACATAAAGCTATGCTTTGAGAAAACAAACATTACCAAAGTGAAAAGCAGTCAAATAATTCCATGGCTTGGGCCTCCCTGATAGTGCAGAAGTTCAGCCTCAGTGCTATCACACTATTCCCACTTCAGGCTGAGTTCTGTCCCCAGCCAGGGAACTGACCTACATATGGCACAGCGGACCTCACCGGCCTCAACCACTGCTCCCCTCAGCAGTGTACTTCAGTCAATCTGCCTGTTCTGTCCCCCACTCTGTTTCTGGTGAATCCTCACCCTCCCTACCACCTCGCAACTCCGGCCTACACCCCAGTTCTTCTGTATAAAAATAAATAAATCTTAAAAAAATAATTTCATGACTCTTGGCTACTCATGGAAAATTATGGTATCTTGCAAGGATGAGGGGACCTTTTTTTTTTTTACCTTTTCAAATCTTAAGCAAACTGTATTGAATTCCTGGGTTTCTTTACACTAAGCTGTAAGCTTAGAAATAAAACTGAAACTCTCACAATTATTAAATGTATATATTTTATTAGAAATGTATCATCTCAAATAATACCTAGACCTCAATCAATGCAAATAGGAAGTGGAATAGAATTTGGCTACTAGGATTCTTCTGTGTGAATAAGTGCAAAACACAACAAAAAATAAAATCATTATTTAGGTAAATATAAATATAAAAAGCTTTATTTACTTACCGGTAAATAAAGTGTTACCACAAAAACAGACAAAAGGAATAAAGTCTCTAAAAATGTTTATTTTTGTCAGGACAGCTGACAATTTTGTTAAGTCTTTTGGTTTATTATTATAATAAGCATCCCCCTTGAAAAATCCATTCAAATCTCTGAGGTAAAGAAGTTTAACTAAAAAAAAAAAAACTATCCTGATTTTTTTTTTTTTAAAAGAAAAACATCCTTAAAATTCCTTTAGTTTGATAAATAGAAATAATCTCTTCGTGGTCTACTCTGGTGAACCAAAATGTACTTTATACAGCAAAGTATCCAGTCACTTATTGGCAAATCAAAGGTAAGAACTACTCATTTACATGTTCTACTGAAACACAGTGCAATACTGCCACGTTTATATAGTTGCTTTTGTTTTGTTTTACAGTTACCAACACTCTTCTGGCAAACACAGGGTTTGGAATGGCAAAAGCAATAGAAGTTTTAGGTCTTAAAGCTCTGGGAAGGAATTAGTCTGAGTCTTCGTCATCTAGATAGTCCTCGGCATTGCTTAATGTTCGAACTGCATCTAAAAAAAAAGGGAGGAGGGGAAGCAAAACAGAGAAATTAGAAATTCCTGAATTTTATTTTCACTTGCAAAGCTTCTGACAATTCAATAACTGTAATCTCCCCTCTGACCCAAAGACTGTACTTTCCCAGAGGGTCTTTTTCAACTTTTGCTTTTTCAGCCTATCGTGTCATTTGCTGCTGCCACACAAGGTAACAAATGCATTTGCCTGCATGTTCCTTAGACATGCAGAAAAGTAGAACACTTGGTGTTAAGGTGCCAGAGAATGCTACCAGTCACATGTACCATAACCAATGTGGAACACACCAGAAGCCACTGCACTTTGTAAACTGTGCTTCCAACCTTCTCTCCCAATGACAGGTACACATGTGCCTCAGTTAGTTGACAACTGTCACTGGGTATAAAGATAATTAATGGATGGAAGAAAGAGAATGAAAACAGAGAAGCTTCGATTTCATTTCCTATAGCAACAAGTTATACTGAGTAAGATTTTTGGGGGGAAACAAAAATGTTAGAAGTTCAATGAACATATAACACCCAACTCCTGGTCTCTAAATACGATGTCTCCATAGCCCGGGGAGACAGGAATGATTCAAAGTCTGGGGCAGAAAATGTAAAAGATGGGCCAGGAGCCTCTAGTCATACAATAAAGCAAGGAGCCTATCACAGCATCAGTTAAAAAGGATTCATTATAATCCACTACTAAATATGGGTTATTCTGAGGGGAGCTGCTACCCAGGAGAAAGAAGCACTAGGAAGATTGCTAGTAAGGAGTTAAACAAAGACGCCTCAAGACTGAAAATCCCATCCCTCCCACTTAGCAGCCCTGCAAAACCCTACTCTATAGCAGAAAGCAACATGCTGCAGCATCAGGCTCAGCTCCTGAGCAGAACACCATACTTTTGGCTTTAGCTGCTTCTCATTGGTTACTGATATGTGGGCTGGAGTCTGGAATGGGGAGAGCAGTACTTGCATTTCAGTTTGTTTCCTATTAGAAACCAACAGCTTTGTTCCTAATGTCATCTCATTTGTAGTTAGTGGACTAATTTGATGAATTTCAATCTTTTTTTCCTTTTCCTGATTTTAAAAGTCTTTTTTTTCTTAAAGGTGTATGTCATAACATAAGCAGAAAAATTTAATTTGGGCAACTTTGATTCTTGAAAGAGAAAACAAAGCATGTAAATAAACAGTGAAGTGTTCACTCTAAAAATAATTAAATAAAATAAAAAAGGTTGAGGAGTCAACCTGAAAAGGACTCCACTAGATAAAGATGTGCAATCAGAAAGAACACTAATATGACAGATTAAAACATATCAAATATTTCAAGTCAGGCCAAAGAGTAATCATTGGTCCCCTTTAATGAATGATAATGAATGACAGGGAACCAGTGCAGTATTTGGAAACTAAAAGGCAAAACCTTTTATTCTGTCTCTGCTGTATGAATTATCTTTGTGGGTAACAGTTGATGAACAAACAATTTTCTCTATAGAAAATTCCAGCTAACAATCAAGAAGAGAGTAATAGAATATCACACTCTGTGACCATTGGTGAAATAATGAATGTAGAGAATGATCATCAATGGACACTAACATGGGAGGATGAATGACAACTAGAGGTCATGTGACACTGATGGAAGAACACAATTTTCTATATAAAGTGATCTTCTCTCTATTCCTGAAACAGACAAACAAAATCTAAATCTAACCAAAACTCTATATCTAACATCAACTGGCAAAGACAGAGAAGCCAAAGGAATGTGACAAATATCACCACAGGAAAGTATACAGACAAGAGCGAAACTAGGAAATTCAGGATAACTGACCCAGTTTCTTTAATAAATAAAATTCAAGGCTAAAAGAGGGGAAAGATATGAAGGAAAGCAATCATTAAAAAAAAATCTGAGAGGGCCTCCCCTGGTGGCACAGTGGGTTAAGCAACGCACTGTGAAGCAAACCGCAGCCACTGCAGCACGAGTTCGATCCCTCCTGCCGGCCAGGGGGGGGACCCATATGGTGTGGCAGACCTCTCCTGCTGTGCCCGCTGCTCCCCTCAGCAGTGTGCTTCCGTTGATCTGCCTGTTCTGCTCTCCGCTCTCTGTGGTGAATCCTCTCACCCCCCTACACCTCTGGCCTGTACCCCAGTGCTTGTATGCATAAATAAATAAATCTTTAAAAAAAAAAATCTGAGAGACAAATCTATCTTGAACCTTGATTTAGACAAACTTTAAACACACAAATAGATAAGAAAGCAAAGGGTTAACAAACACGTGTGAGAATGGCACATCGAAACTATGGCAAGATATTTGATATTAAGAGATGATTAATTTTATATATCATAGAAAATTGTTTTTTATAATAGAGCTTTGTCTTTATTGGTTTAGAAAATTGATAATTGAGAAAAAGGAAGGGAAATGGGAGGTAGAAGCCAATTTACCTAATGACAGAGAAAGAAATGCAAAGAACAAGTGAAATATAAGCAAAACAAGGCAGGCTCCAGTGATTTCACACCAGCTCCCAAACAACTATGTGTCCAGGCTAAAGATAGTCTTCACCATCCTCCTGATAAGTTTTGAAGAACTGGGAGGAATATATTTTGTTCTCTTCCACATACACCAGAAACTTTAGGACTGACTGTTAACTCAGAGAAAGTAACTTTTTAAGATAAAGACAAAAAATCATATAGAAAAGCTTTCTCCTACTTTGTTACTACAATTCTGTGTTTTTTCCATATGAAATATTGTTTCTCCTTCAAGGGTTACTCTGCTCTTTATTTTAATTGCATTTCTCTGGTAAACAAGACAAAGTTGACTTGCCATGGTGCAAACACGAAAAGGAAATCAAGAAACAGAAATGAGCCGGCATATCAATTCCTCTTCTTCCTTCCTTTTATGGACTGCACTGAGCACAGTTTCTCTGCAAACTCCCCACAACGGCCAAGTGCCAAGTGATGAACTATATCACATCACAGCCTGTCTTGAGATATGCCCAGTATGGTAATACATCTCCTAGCAGTGCTGCCTACCCTCCCCTGCCTCTCTTCTTTCTTGTTCCATCTCACTGTCCCAATCAGGCATAGCACTTAACACAAACAATAGGTGAATACACCATAGGGGGATAAACACAATGCTATGGATGAATCTCATAGACATACTATTGAATGAAAGAAATCAGACACAAATACATATTGTTTGATTCCATCTATATCAAGTTTGAGAACAGGCAAAACCAATACATAGTTTAAGAAGGAAAAACACTAAGAGAGCTTCTGGGGTGTGGGAAATCTCTACTGTGATCTGGTTTGCACAAATAGGTATAAGCACACAAAAAAATTCATCAAGCTGCACACTTAAGATTTATGTACTTATTGTATATTATACCCTACTTTCTAAAAATTAGAAAAAGAATTTAAAGGGCTCAACCCTCAAGTAAGGGCCCTGACTACTACCTCCAAACCCCAAAGTTACCTTCATGGTAACTGCAACATGTGAAATATTTTGTCATTGTTAATAATCAAAGAAACTTTTAAAAAGTGGACAATAAAATCAATATACACCTTATTCAGCTTAGAATTCATGCTGATATTAACTAAATGGCCAGTATTTAAGCTCTCATTCCATCTAGGATCAAGTACAAATACAAAAAAAATTTTTTTAAAAAAGATTTATTTACTTACGCATACAAGAACTGGGGTGTAGGCCAGAGGTATGGGGACAGGAGGTGAAAGGATTCACAGAGACAGCAGGGAGCCAACAGGCAAATATTTCAGTATTTCTACTGAAATACAATGCTGAGGGGAGCAGCAGGCAAGACAGGCAGTCTCGCGCTGTGCCACGTGGGTCCCCTCCCTGCCCTGGGATCAAACTCATGCTGCAGTGGCTGGTGATAGCTAGACAGCACTGTCTTTAACCCCTGCACCACCAGGGAGGCCCTAAATACAAAAACATTTAACTGAATGATTGGGGTAATGGGAAAAAAATGTTAATATGAAAATTAAAATATGGGGCTTCCCTGGTGGCACAGGGTCGATAGTCTCAGTGCTATCAAGTTATTGCCAGCCACTGTGGCATGAGTTCGATCCCCAGCCAGGGAGGTGACCCACATGGTACAACGGACCTCTCCTATCTCACCTGCTGCTCCCCTCAGCAGTGATTTCAGTCAATCTGCCTGTTCTGCTCCCCACTCTATGTTTCTGGTGATTCCTCTCATCTCCCACATCTCTGGCCTATACCCCAGCTTTGTATGCATAAATAAATCTTTTAAAAAATTAAAATATGAAAAATCATTCCTTGACTCAGTATGCCAGGTCCCAGGATTACCTCCATGAATGAATCCAATTGTCTAAACAGTACAAATTTGAAAGGTAGGTTAAAGACACTTAGCGTAAAAGAGAGAAAAAAAGCACCCACCCTACAAAGATTGCAGAAAAGTGAAGGGAAAGAGAGATGAATTTTCCACTCCCCATTTCAGTGTTCATGGCTTCTAGGTGCAGATCCCTGGGGTCTAAGCAGGTATGGTATTTCCCTTCCTTGCCATAATCAAGATCATAGTATGTATGACACTGTGATGACCTTCAGCTCTTAAGAAACCTTACACCTCGGTCTGGACAGTCTAAGGGTACCCATCTAGCAGCAGGAAGTCAGTAGCAGAGAAAGGAAGTTAGGCCATAGTCTTACTTCCTGAGCCAACTAAGCACAGGAAGGAGGAAGGTCACCCCAAGTAAAAGTGTCTGCCACATAACTGCAATACGGCTTCTCAGTTAAAATGTAGCACCAGCTCAGATGACAACTACTTAGTAAGTAGACCAGGTAGCCATTTTTGCATAGGTAATTACTTTTAAAAAAGACTGACTGCCAGTGAGCGTTCATGGCTTAAATAAATAATTAAGGAGCTCCAAGTTGCTCAGTGGTTTAAACTATACCTGAAGTTCAAATGAATTAAAATCTGGAATAAACATATACCAGGAACAAAAGACAAAAGGGAATAATAGATTCACAAGGAGGGCTATGATAGGAATTGGATGATAGGTAAAGAAAGTAATTCTGAGAAGCCTTGGTCAGTCATGCAGACAAAGGGGCTAATTGCTGTTTTTGATTGACTAGAGCAGGAAACCAGGGAACTAACTTTATTTTATTGCTTCTGCAAGGGGTGGCATATGAGACAGTCTAGCATTGCCTTTTCTCAAAAACTAAAGGATATGTAAAGGAGAAATAAGTTTGCCTAGACTAGGAATTCAAAATTTAATGGAAATTTAACTAAAAAATTAATGGAAATTTGATTCCAATGATCAATACAGAAATAGTGTTCCATTATACAAGTTCAAGAACTCTTAGTGATAATACCATGAAGTTAAAATGGAAACACGTGAATTTAGTCCCTAGAGTGGAAATTTCTCATAAGCTATTTTGATGAATCTCCACTACAAACATCAGTCTAAACGTAGACTGGAAAGCAATACTAAAAGGTTTGGATTGATGAGTAACAATTCTAAAAGACTTGCAAAAGTGAGCCCTCTATTATACTAGTTCTTTTCCAATAGTGAGAAAATACATCAATTACTGGCTTAAACTTCAAAATTGTACAGAAGTGCCAAACAGAAGATAACAAAGTAGACTAAGACTTGAGAAGTGAGAAAAAGGAAAGTGTTCCATCCAACCTAGCCATCTTCCAGGAAGCTGATGATGAGTGAAAAGGGGAAAAGGGAGAGTTAGATGGGAACACGAGTTCAAAGTACACATTCTTAGCACTTATTTTAGTAATCACCACATTGAAACGAATGTTGGGAACATATTCAATAGAGTACATATTGAGAGGACAATAAACAGTCAGTCACTATGGAGTAACCATGAACGCTGCAAGTGTGTTTAACACCTTTTCTTTTACACCTTCTCAAAACAACCACATAGACTCATTTGTCTTACAAACCTATACTCCCACATCAATAGAAATATTTCTTTATTTAGAATCATACACGTAAAACTTATCTTTAAAAACCACCAATGGTGGGGCCTCCCTGGTGGCACAAAGGGTTAAGGCATATCACTATGAAGCTATCCACAGCCACTGTAGCATCATGAGTTCAATCCCTAGTCAGGCAGGTGACCTGCACAGCGCAGCAGACCTCTCCTGTTCCACCCACTTGCCCCTCAGCAGTGTATTTCAGTCAATTTGCCTGTTCTGCTCCCAACTCTGTCCCTGGTGAATCCTCTCATACACACACATATGCTTCTCCACACCTCTGGCCTGCACTCCAGTTTTTGTATGCATAAATAAATAAATACTTAAAATAAATAAATAAAAATAAAAACCACCCATGATACTAAGAATAGATACCAAAATGTTCACCTAGTCTAGGTTAATTTTGCTCAGAGTTATTGATACCCTCATTTAAAGTAGAAACAAAATATAATCATAGAGCTATTAAGTACTTAATTTAAAGAAAACATTTAAAAATAACCCCTCCTATAAACATATCTGAAACAAGGAAACAGGACATGATCTTCTGACAAGGAGAAAGCAAAGTGGTTGGAACTTGATTGCAAGAAACACAAAAATAGCAAAAGATAACTGTCTCTTCAAATCTGTTTGCATGAGGTATTTCATGTTAGATTTACACCAAGGATATACAATTTAACTTCAGTATTACCTTAAGAGCTTATCAAGGGAAATGTTTCCCCAATACTAAACTGAAAAATCTTAATCAAGAGAAAGAAGGATTAAAACTAATTACCTGTTCCTTGTTTCTTTTTCAGGAGAGATGCACAGGCAGCATTAGTAGCCATGTCCAGGGCTAGTTTCTTCTCATTGTTTCTTAAATCTGTTCTAGCACCTTGCCCAACACAAGAAAAGCAAATCAGATATTTTTGAAGACTCAAGAGTAGCACCCAATCCTCTTTCCACCAGAGTAACCACTTTTGGCAAAACTATGTAGAGAACAATTCTGGCTAAGAAGTCAGTTTTTTCAAAACAAGAAAACTTTCTCAAAACAAGAGCATATTTGACATCTTTAACCAGGGAACGTATTACTGTACCTTCTCTTTGTAGTGCCTATAGAATTGCGTATGAACTTTTCAGTGAGTTTACTGTTCCCACAGTAAATCTGAAGTCAGTCAGATTCCAATGGATGTAAGAACATGCTAAAACCCCCTTAGCATGTTTATGGAAATTAAACTCAGTGTGTCCTTAGCAAAAATACAGAAGTATGCTGAGCAAATGCACATGTCCCATTTGATTTCCCCAAAACTTCCTTCCTGCCCCCATTTTCTAACTTTTCCAGAGGTGACCATTCCCAGCAAATAGATGTCCATGCTCATTTCCCTCAAATGCATGAATGCATTTAGAAATACACAGGCACACAAAATCCTATTAGATGTATTGGTCTATAATTTTTTTAAACTTAACATTATATAATGATACTCATTCCCGACTATGTGTGCTTACAACTCAATCTATTTAAATGTTCATAAACATTCCATTTTGTGAATGTTCCAAAATTTATCACCCCTCTGTGATGAGGCACTTAGTTGTTTTAATTTTCATTATTACAAGCCATACTACCATGAACTCCCTGAACAAGGTCTTTGTTTATATGTATTTCCAAAGGATGGTTTCCTGCAAGTGATGCTGAAATGGAAGGAAAGGTACAGGTTTAATACTGCCAGCTGTTGTCATATTGCTTTACAACAAGGTTTTAACTAATTTATATGTTCTGCCACAGGGTATGAGAGTGCCATTTTTTTTTGCAACCACACCCTCAAATAAATGTTGATTCAAATCAAAAACTAGGAATAGGGTGATTTAATGAATATTTAAGGGACAAATGGCTGCAAGGGTGGTCACTCTATAGTTCTGCTATCCCTTTAGACTTGTGTAAAAACAGGAAATCAAGGATCCTCTTTTATTCTCTGCATATCCAGCACCTGCTCATCTCAAAGCCGGACATTTCAGTGACAGCATTCTCTCTTATCTACCAAGACGTCCCAGTGAGAGCAGATACCTCAGGAACGTCACCCACGCAGCTTTGTCAACAAGGATCCTCTCTGTATCTGAGCACACACACACTGTCCTCCTAAGGCCCTTGAATCCTGCTGAATTATACAATAACTTCTTACTAAAAGTAATGTATGAATTTTTTGAGGTACTATTAGTTTACTATACTTTATATAATAATATGAAATTTTAAGACTTAGCAAGGTTTTCTTTTCTATTTTTTTTCTTTAGGTAAAAAAATTTTATAAACCCTGTGTCGAGGACTGACTTTCAATAAATTGCAGCTGAGAGCTGTTCGGCTTCTTATGAAACCTGGACCCAGAAGTGGGCCATCTAGGAATCCTTGGATACCAGGCTCCCAAAAAACGTGTGTATGAGATAGGAGAGGGGGCAGTTCCCTTTCCAGAAGTTTTTTTTTTTTTTTTTATGTAACTAAGGTTTTTAATTTAAACTGAAAACAAATAACTCAATCCCAATAATTCCATTCATCTTATTATAATAACACAGAGTAGAGGTTAAAACCCCAAGTGTAAAATAAGGAGCCTATTATTCTTCCTGTAATTTCAAAAGTTATACTTGGATATGGCCAATTTTAAGAATAAACAAAAACCAGATAAACTCAGCACACATTTACCTTTTGCTAGAAGCAACTGGACAATATCTGCATAACCCTTCCAGGCAGCAGCATGCAAGGCTGTGTCTCCCAGCTTGTTCTTTGGTGATAAAAGGAGAGAATAGTATTTTTATAATAGAGTGCGGACTGAAAACACACATGAATTTTGGGTTACTCTAAATCTAAAATAATAACAAAGTTATAAAGTTCCAAACAGGGAAGGAGAGAGACTAAAGAGATAAGAGTAATTTTAAGAGATGAATGGGATGTAGGAATAGAAACTGACTTGACAAAGCACAAGTAGAAATACATTGCTACAGAGAGAAACATATGTGGAAGCTAGATTTGCACTGCACAAAAACCTAGCATGATTAGGAATTCAAGATGCCTGAAGACTCTAGAACAGAAATGAAGTAGAGGCATGGACACAGGGAGTTGGTGAAAGTGTTTATAAGGAGTAATTAGAACCCCATATCACCTTCTTCTCCCCTTACTGCCAGGTGACCCAGTACAGATGGTAGAATTACCCTGTCAAGATAGCCAGATAGTTTTCAAGTTCATGGAACCCAGTACAAGAGAAGGTAGCTGTAAGGCTAGGAACAAAAAGCAGGGGTAAGTGAAAAATCTCCCAGCTGAATGGTAAGAGGCTCTCTCACCTGCCTTTCCCTCCTGAATTACCCCAAAGTATGTAGGGTAGCATTTACCCCCAGGCAGGAGGCAGGAGGATGTGTCTTTGGTAAAGATGAGCAGCCCCACAAAAAGCAGGGAGGGAGAAGGCACTTAAACTGCATCTGGGTATAAACAACTAGGACCTCATCACTTCACCTTCCAGAGAAGCCCACCAGCCAACTAGCCACAAAGGTTTCCACTCGCACTTAAATATGAATGAAGACAAAAATATGAAATATTTAAGGATACAGCACAGTGACTAATAGAAAGTGTTTTTAAAAGCTATCATGTATCAGAAATAATGATATTATATAATGAAACAAAGATGCTATTTAAATAAGTAACAATCAGTAAAAAAGCACTGTGGTAGATGATTCTAAGATGGCCCCTAAGATCCCTATCTCCTGGGGCATACCCCCTGCATAATTCCCTCCTCTGAAGACCAGGGGAGGCAAGGTTGGGTACTGGAAGATGCGAACTGGGGCAGCTGACAATCTTAAACCTTCACCTGTAAGACAGGATGCCAAATACATACAAAAAGATGATGAATTATGGGACCGCCCCATAGCATATTTCCTAATAACTTGGAGGTAGGAAGAAAGAAATTGAAACACAAAAATTGTATGCAAGGAGGAGTACAGTAGGTATTTGGGACTTTATATAATTTGAATTTAATACACTCATTTTTTAATTATATGATTGTAGTATTTTGATTGAAAACGACATGAAAGATAACAAAAGGAGAAAGGTCAATCTAAGACACTGAGATTTTACATTCCACGAGTGGCACAGAGAACAAGGCAGCTGTGATAAATAATTTTTAGTAAGCAAGCTTACCTGTTGGTCCAGTTCAATGTTTGGCTGAGTAAACAGCATTTCCACTATATCTGAAATTCAAACAGAGAAGACATCTTTTAAGAATGCAAAGTGAAAGTCTGACATGACTGGCATCATTTTAAAACAAAAGATTCTCATAACAAATTTGTCAAAATGTATGTAAATAAGAGACTAAAAATATTTTATATCTGTAATAATAATATTCATATAACTAAATATGTGCTCTTTAGTTAAAACGAGACAAACTTCTTTGGGAAATCTAATAGTTTGTATTAAACTTTAAAATATAAAAGCACACCTTAGGAAAAGGCTAATAAGCTAGAAGACTCAATACTGCCTCTTTTTTTTTCCTGAAGATCAGATAGTGGAGCTTGTTTTTATTTTACTGTTGTTTTCCTATAGCCTTTCTATGCCTGAGAGAAGACAGGAAGTTTCCACTCTCTCAAGTGAGAGAGATCCCAGGCAGTCAGCTAACCACATTCTACCCACTGTTGTATAGAGCTTCCAGGAACAAGGCTTTTTGGCTGATGTTCTAAAGGATTTGTAAACAATAAGCACATTTCTTTCATCTTTTTTTGTAACTCTGGTTGCCCTAGGCAAAGCACATTTTTTCCAGCAGCACAGACATTTATGATAACAAACAAAATGTATTACCTTTGTGACCCCCGTGACAAGCCCAGTATAAGGCAGTGCTTCCAGCTTTGTCTAAACCATTAACACCAACCCGGTTGTCCAAACACTCTCTCAACCAGCTTAAGTTCCCTGAAAAAGTTTATATTTATTAAAAAAAAAAAATCACAACACAACAAAAACAAAAAGACAAATCAGAGGCACTTGGTGGCAGGGGCGGGGGACAAAGGGGGACTGGGACTGAGATGACGGTGTACTGGTGAAATCGTGGTAGGAATTCCATGGGGACTACAATTGATGTTAAATATATATAAATAAAGAAAAAAGTTTACATTTATAAAAACATAAGAAAAGGGGTTTTATTTTTAATTTTTAAATCAATGTCATCCTGGATAAATTTCCATTTGCAGTGGATTAATTAGCAAGTCTGAAATTAAGACTTTCTCAGTAATACAACTGGTGCAGTACATTTTGACCTTCACTTTATTAATGGAAAGCACTAACATCAATATTTAATGGTAGGTTAATGGGAAGAGCTACATACTTAAGGTATTTTTATGTTGTAAAAAAATATTTTTATCCTTTGTGAAACTCTGAAATTTGGGGAAAAAATAAACCTAACAACAAGCAAACACTACTCATATTAAAAATTGAACAGAAAGATTAAATAACCTACTCAAATGTTCTACTTTCATAGGAAGTAAAACTATTAATTTAAAACCCTCTGGCTAATGCTGTAAATATCTAACCTAAAACAAATTTTCAGGGCCTCCCTGGTGGTGCAAGAGGTTAAGGTGCAGTACTATGAAGCATCCTCAGCCACAGCAGCATGAGTTCTGATCCCTGGCCAGGGAGGGGACCCACATGGTGCAGCAGCCCTCAGCAGTGTACATCAGTAGATCCACCTGTTCTGTTCCCCATTCTTTCTCTGGTAAATCCTCTGGACACCCCTCTCTCCCGCCCCCAACACTGTACTGTCTGCCCTGTATTCCAGCTCTTGTATGCATAAATAAATAAATCTTCAAAAATAAAACCATAATTTTTCAATGTCAATTTAGTAGTTTTGCTTGTGCACAATCCCAAACCAATAATTTCCTTTTGCACATTCAGATTTCAAAAAGGTTTAAAATTTAATGAAAGAAAGCCCAATGAAACTCTATAAAAACTCCCCATTTTCTGTGGCAGAGTTTCTCAATGTTTGTTAGAGACGTCTTTGTTGTGGGGGCCATCTATACTCTATAGGATGTTGAGCAATGTCCCCAAACCTCTCTACCCAAAAGGTACCAGTAGCAACCTTCCAATATTGATAGTTCAAGTACTCCAGTTACTGCCAAATACCCTAAGAAGAGGAATTACAGGAAGTTGAAAACCAATCCATAGGATAAAGCGCTGGGTACAAGACCCCCAGTCATTTGCCCCTGGCCCCTGTTGCTCCCTCCATCCACCAGCCCACCCTCACCACACACATTTGAAACATTCTCCTAAATGCTATTTTTTAATAATTTGGATTTTGCATTTTCATATGACCTCTACTATAGGAATATTTTATATCTGCAATGATACTTAATATTCATACAACTAATATATTTAAAACATAGTGATATTCTTATAATCCAGTGCCTAGAACTGGTGTCTGATGCCAGCTATAGACTATTAGTCTAATGAAACATCTTATACTAAAACTGAAAGGAACCTTAGAAATGATTTAAAGAAAACTCTTCACTATGCAAATGGGGAAACTGAGTCCCATAGGTAGCAATTAAGTGCCCTTCTGCCCTCCAGTTATACTTGTTCTGGCCTCAGAAGCCTGCTTTACCAAAACTCACTTCAACAGCTGTACTTATCACAGTGATAATGATCAACCACACTTATCTCTCCCCAGGCAGCAGACTTTGAGCTCTGGAAGTCACAGACCTGGATTTTTCTCTTGTCACTGAGCATGATATTAAGTAAAGTACTGTTTGTTGACATTTTAAAAGGACAGGTTTTATGAAAGGGAGAAAAAAAGAGAGGTACCTGCATAGTCACAGGCAGACAGAATAGCTGCTTGACTAAAAATTTTTAATTAAAATCATGCTTTTCTCATTAGAAGGATAAAGTAGAAGAGAGAGATTTCCTCTAGGGGAGGAAAGGATGTAACTAGAAAGGAAAATTTCTTTTTTCTTTTTTGGGGGGTGGAGAGGCGAGAAATATCAGAAGATTATTTTTATTAATTTATTTTTAGGATGAAAAGAAATTTCTAGATCTTGCAAACAGATGTAGACATTTGTCAAAACTCATCCAACTATATAATTAAAATTTGTGTTTTGCAGTACTGTGTCTCTCAACTAAAAAAAAAAAAAAAAACACCAAAACCCAAAAACTATACTTACCTCTTTTTGCAGCTTCATGCAAAGGATTGTCGATGGATTCTGCCTGCTCAGCCACTAGATTGAAAAGAAAAAGTGTGAACCCAGTGTTAAGAGTTTGAGATGATTCGCTAAATCCACTAAGTCCCCAGCTTCTCAAGTGCCAAGATCTTTGTAAATACAGTTTCCCTTAATGTGGATAAAAAATAGCAGAAAATCAAACTGAAGTTTCCTGTTTTAAAATAAGCTGGTGTTAGGTGAAACCTGCTAAACAATAGCTAACAAAACAGTAATTAACTGGAAGTAGAAAGAAAACCAAACACAGTAATTAACTATAAGTATAAATAAAAACAAAGAGATCCATGACCTGCATGCCATATACTCAAGTATTTAATAACCCAATCTTAGTGACAAAAATGCAAAACAAAACATTCAATGTTCTGGGGCCTCCCTGGTGGCACCAGGGGTTAAATCTCAACACTATGAAGCTATCTGCAGCTGGAGAGTTTGATTCTCCAGGCAGGGAGATGACCCACATGGCACAGCAGATCATTCCTATCTCATCCACTGCTCCCGTCAGCAGTGTATTTCAGTCTATCTGCCTGTTCTGCTCCCCACTCTGTGTCTGATGAATCCTCTTACCTCCCAACCCTCTAGCCTGCACCCCAGATCTTGTGTGCATAAGTAAATAAAATAAAATAAATCTTTGAAAAAAATTCGATATTTTTATTTACATGTTGTTCAATCACCCTTTTTGAAAATAATTGTTTCCTTGTCTGTGAGCACGTGTGGTGCAGAACGAAGGGTAAATATTTTGCTTCCTGTATTCAAAAATCAGCACACTTACCTGCCTGGAAGGTAGGTATGTTCACTATCTAGAATCAACAGGAGAGACGAAGTGCAACTTTGTTCAAGTAACAAAGGCCCACCTCCTCGCACCATAAAGGATTTTACCTGGATACTTCCTTGGCTATTAAGGATCCAAAATAACATAGGAATATTTTACACCCTCAGGGTCCATGATAGCCTTGAATAGGAGTAAATTGTAAACATGTATTTGGTGTTTCAAAGTTTAGACAAGCATAGAGATATTTTTAAGTCTTTTTAAACCCAGAATGGTATTACTCATAGCTCAAGCCACGTAGGATCCCCTTGCTGGGCCCCAAGTCTCAGCCCTTGATCATTTCCCATCCCTCACTTCCCCTCCTCAGGAACTTTACAGTGAATTTTCCCCTTCCAGGGCTTGGAACTGGTGTCTGACACCAGCTATAAACTGTTGATCTAATAATGATTTCTTTCGTGCTAAGCTGTAAGGAAACCCTCTCACTATGCAGGGAAACTGAGTCCCATAGTTAGCAGCTAAGTGCTATTATTAAGGTGCCTTGTTCTTAGGAGTAGAAGAAAACAGATTAGGCCCTTCAAAAGAGTTAAAAAGGCAATTCTCCAAAGAGGAAATGCAAATGGTCAACAGGCATATGAAAAAATGCTCAACTTCTCTAGTCATCAGAGAAATGCAAATCAAAACCACTATGAGATACCACCTCACACCAGTGAGAATGGCACA
>JAGFMF010011780.1:299673-325728 GCA_019455555.1 Galemys pyrenaicus
CTAGGAATATACCCAAAAGACACAAATACACTGATTCAAAAGAATACCTGCACTCCTATGTTTATAGCAGCACTCTTTACAATAGGTAAGACCTGGAAATAACCTAAATGCCCAAAAACAGATGAGTGGATTGGGAAGCTGTGTTACATATACATGATGGAATACTACTCAGCAATCAAAAAAAGAAAAACTAGACTCATTCATAGGAACATGGATGGAACTGGAAGGGATTATGCTCAGTGAAGTAAGTCAGAAGGCAAAAGAAAAATACCAGCTGGTTCCTCCCTTAGGAGAAATATAAGGGAACCAAATAAGGATCAAGGAAAGGAATAAGAACAATAGTAATAATAACAATAAAGACGCAAAAACCAAAAATGAAAAGACAAGGACAAATTGGGGACACTTGGTGGAAGGGGGGAGGGGGAAGGTTGAGGGCAGACGGGAGCACGGGGTACTGAGGTGATGCTGCATTGGTGATATGGTGATGTCCCCATCAATTATAATTGATGTCAAATATATATAAATTAAAGGGGAAAAAAAACTAGTGCCCTTGTTTACCAGTTCTGTACTCTACTTACTTTATTCTTTTTTCTCCCTTTTCCAACTAGAAGTAGCTTCATGGCAGGGGCCACATATGCCTGTTCTAGCTCTCCAAAATGCCCTCATAAGTATTTAATGAACATCTCTGCTCCACACATGAATTAACAAGACAGGGGTGCTTCATTACAAAAGAAAGAGGTAGTCCTAGAAATCATCCATGAGATTTAGCTAAAAAAGAGAAAAAAATGGGGCTCTCTTGCTTCCCCCAGGTACCATATACCTGAGACTCTTTATTCTTTATCCTTTTTTTCCTAAAATAAACTTTTCTTTCCAAGACAAAAAAAAAAAATGCTCTAAGCATTGAATAAAGTAAAACATAAGTGCTTCCCTGAAAACCTTGGGCTCTTTCAAGAATAGTAATACGCATTTCTTATAGCAAAAGAATCAAGTTCTAGTACCTTTGGTGTCCATATCTATCTTTTTAACAACAGGTCTGTGGAGCAGAAAATGCCCTAGATTGAAAACAACTTCCACTAATTTTTTTCAGCACAACAGCAAGCAGAAAGAACCAGAAAACTGCAGCTATCAAGAACCAGATAACTGCAAGTGCAGAAAGGACAAAGTAAAGCCACCAGGCCATGCTTACCATAGTTGCTTGGGATGAGTCCAGTCCTGCCTTTGGAGGTGCCTTTCCACCAATTGGTATCAGTCTGGTGAAAGAAGACTTCAGTTCAGTGGTGCCAAATCTAGTTTACATTTAATCACTTTCAAAACCATTTCACTGATGGCGTGTACCTACTCTACAAAATGATGATGGTGTGTACCTACTCTACAAAATGTCCACTGACCTTGGTTATAAATGACAAAGCTTCCCCACTCCTTGACTGCAAATGTCAATCCACTCCCCTTATTACTAAATTACAACTTTTCTCACATCTTCCCGTAGCAAATATATTTTATCATAGAGCCTCAACCACCAAAAAAATCAGAGCTAATATGAAAAAGAAAATATTTACATTTAGTTCAGACTATTCATAGGACTTTTCTGTTTCACAATTTAACTTCTCTTAAAGATTTCCCCCCCCATTTTTTTTTTTTTTCAGTTTTCTAAAGACCTCAATTTTACCTTCATTTTTAAGGTAGCTTTCTACGATAAAAAAATTCAAAGATAGGAGTATCAACATAATGATACAAAGATAGGATTATCAATATAATGAACCAACATCTACCCAGTTTTCAACTGCAATGGGTCATTTACTTCCCTTCAGATTATTTGGAAATAAATTCTTGACATCAGGTATTTTCATCTGTAAATATTTCAGTACATATCTCAGGAAGACAGACTTTTTTTTAAAGATATATAAAACCATTATCACAGCTTTAAATTTTTAAAAAATTTTTGACAATAATTCCCTAATATCATCAAGCATTTAGATCAGTACTCAAATTTTCCAGTTAACCCATATAATATGGGCCACATAATATAAATAACTGATTTACCTCTGACGTCTCTTTTTAGTCTAGGAAGTTCCCTCTCCATTTTTTTTAGCCTTTTTACAGTATACTTGTTGAGAAAACACTTTTTGTTCAGTAGTTTCACACTGTGAATTTTGCCTATTGCCTCCTTGTGTTATTATTGAAAGCATGCCTCTATTCTCCACATTCCCTATAAACTGGTCATCAGTGCGAGAGGTTCAGTTAGAATTAGTTTCAATTTCGTCGGCAAGGCTATTTCACAGGTAGTACTGATTTCCTCATTAGAGACACATATGTCCGGTGGTCTCTCTACTTGTAATGTTAACAGTCACCAATAAGCGCTTGATCCATTATTTCACAGGGATTGCAAAATGGTGTCATTCGAAATCTGTCACTCCTTCTTCATTTAAACTAGAAGTCTTTAGAGAAAAAGTTTGCCTCTTCTGCTCTTAAGTTACCTAAAGATGGAAAGCCACAGGATAAATGCTGATTCATTTCCTTAACAGTTGCTAGAATAAAAGTTGTTACCCTTGAATTCTCTCAGGGTGACCACTGACATTTGTTTTGAAGTATCATTAAGAATTCAAGGACTGAAACACTTCTACTGTTTTAACCCTTGACAGTTATTGCCTGAAGATTGTGCAAGTCATCCTATTTTGGCTTACGGAAACCACATCAATTTAGTTCCTGTGTCTTTCCTGTGAGCCCCTAATTAATAGTCTTTGGTTGTTTCCTTGTTTTCTAGTAAGATGTTTTGTGATTATCTTGTACCCTGAAGTGCTATCAGCCATTTCTCAAATTTGTCTTACACATCTTTAGTTCAAATGTGGTATTACAAAATATTAGCTGTGCTTACCATGTCAGTAATGTAGATAATATCACCTTCCTCAAAGTACAATTCATCAGGCTAAAAGAAAAAAAAGGTTTAACATTTGACTCAATGTAACTTTTCACGAATTAGAAAACAATGATTATAGTATATATATTCCAAATCCTAAAAATTCTTAATAATGTAGCTTTTATATACTTAAACTGCCCATAAACTATATAATGAAATGGCATCGACAAACTGACACATGTATAGAAAGCTAAACTTCCCCATGATAAATTCAAAGAACTACATGTTTAAGAAATAAGAATTACCCCCATATTTATATCCCTCCATAATGAAAGAACAATACTTCTTTTTTTAAGGACTTACTTTATTTATGCATACAAGAACTGGGGTACAGGCCAGAGGTGCAGTGGGTGAAAGGATTCACTAGAGACAGAGTGGGGAATAGAACAGGGTAATCTACTGAAATACACTGCTGAGGGGAGCAGTGGGCGAGGCAGAAGAGGCCTGGTATGCCATGTGGTTAGCTTTCCAGTTGGGGATCAAACTCAGGCTGTAGTGGTGACAGTGCTGAGACTTAACCCCCAGGCCACCAGGGAGGCCCCAAAGCAAGGCACTTTTACACCAAAAAACAGAACATTAACAAAGCTTCTTGCAGAAATTCCAAAAGTGATTTATGTGCTTTCATAAAAGGATGGTTTTTCATTAAAACTAGGAAAAACAGAAAGAAGCTTATCACAAGCTTCAATCTTAAACTCCCTCATATCAACATTTGTTATCTGATTATTTTGAGGGAAAAATACCATTATTCTATGTCATCATGTTCAGAGACAATGAACATTTCATATATGAGAATAGTTAAAACATAATTCAACCTTAATGAGGTTAAAGAATTGAAAAATATAAAGCAGTAACCTGTGCAGAGACCCTGAGGTTAGCTGAGGACACCATCAATATTGTGCTCTGGCTTATAACAGCCAAAAGTCCTATGAACTCTGAAAAAGCCAGGTACTTAAGTACCTTTTTCACCTTCAATAGATAATACTTATCAGCACGACTTTATGAGCAAATAAAATGTCTACTGAGAGTGAGTTTCAGATATTGGGAAATGTTTATGTAGTAATGGCGAATGAAAAATAAAGTGCACAAAATTTCACATAAAATAAGATCTCAGGGCCCTCCTCCCTGGTGGCACAGTGGGTTAAGCAATGCACTATGAAGCAAACTGTAGCTGCAGCTGCAGCTGCTGCAGCATGAGTTCGATCCCTGCTCCTTCCTGCCTGAGAGGTGAGCCACATGGGGCAGCGGACCTCTCCTGCCTTGCCTGCTGCTTGACTCAGCAATTTCAGTTGATTGGCTCTGTACCCAGCTCTGTCTCTGGTCAATTTCCTCACGCCCTACATCTCTGGCCTGTGTATAAATAATTTTTAAAAAAAAATATAAGATCTCAATAATGTATGAAATTATTTTCTATCATGAGCATGTTTTACTCTCATAATTTTGGTTGGGAAAATACTTTTCAAAAAGGAGGCTTTGAGGACCTCCCTGGTGGCACAAAGGGTTAAGCACCGTACTCTGGAGCATCCGCAGCCACTGAATTTGACCCTGGCCAGGGAGGGGACCCACATGGCTCAGCAGACCTCTCCTGCCTCCCCCACTGGCCCCCTCAGCAGTGGATTTCAGTCAATCTGCCTGTTTTGTTTCCCACTCTGTCTCTGGTGAATCTTCTCAACCCCAATACCTCTGGCCTGTACCCCAGTTCTTATATGCATAAATAAATCAATCTTAAAAAAAAGAGGCTTTGATAATTCTGAGCAGTTACTGTTTTATACAAATAGAAATTATGCCAGTGAAACAAATTATTTGAGCCTTTATTTTTCGTTGTTTATCTCCTCCCTCAATTGCAGACTAGAATAATAAACATGAATGTAGTAGTAATTTATTTACTTTTAAAGAAGATCTTTATTATGATAACAAATATTTCCCCTAGTATAAATGAAAACTATTACAGCTCTATAATGTTTTAAAAATGACCAAAATATATGAATATTTAGATGAATTATGCATTCAAATATAGAAATCAGAAAATAACAATTAATGATACTAAGAAATAGCTGGGTTCCTTTAAAAAACAACTTCTTAAATCATTTGCATGTAAATAACAATTTACAGAGACAAGACTTACACATAGCATTTGCTATACAAAATTAGTTAAACCTATATAAACTCAATGGCATTTAAATGTTATTTGAAACAGGCATTTATGAGAAAAAAGTAAAGGCCTCTAAGATTTTCTCTACAATGTTCTGATGATCAATCTATGATCAATATCACTACCAATATGTGATGAATAGAGAAAATGATTAGGGAAACAAACTATTTCCTTTAGCGCAGTCATGCACTATTGCCATAGCATGCATGGCTGCTTAATGACATTTTGATCAATGAGCCACACATACAATGTGGTACCAACAGACTATAAACATAGAACCTATGTGTGCTGTAGATGACTCCATCTGTAATTATTTAACAGTGCAATCTCCACAGAAAGGGGAGGTTCCATGATCTCTGCGCCACCTACAGAACTGTGGAGCTGAGAAAAGCTAAAAAGAACATGGGAGAGAGGAGTTGGAGGATGCACCTGGAGCAGAGAGACATGTGAGGAGGAAGCTAAACTTGCTTCTGGCCCTTGGACTTGCACCATGGACTTGGGGGATATGGAAGGAGACATTTAGAAGAGATGTGGGTGAGGGCACTGGGGAAGCTGACAGTGGCAGCAGCCTTTATATCTTTGCTTGTACTTTGATAGTGCTTCTTTCCTTCCAGACTTGCCTGGCCCCTTCTTCCCTTTTCTGATGGTTCACTGCCAAAAGGTGCCTTAAACGTGTGGCAAATTTTCAGGCCTTAGCTGCCCTACTTTGGGCCAACACTATTTACTGGAGCATTTACCCATGAGGGGATAGGTAACTTTGGATGTTTCATTGGGAAACTGTTATCCTTTCTTTTCTCTATTGCACACTAATTCTAATGCACTATGAGTATGTTTTTCTTTACGTGGTAGATGCAGAACCTATTTAGAGCATGCAAGATTTGAAGGTCCTGGTATGCCCCTCATTCTGCCTGCTATCAGTTACACTCAGCTGTTCGCACAATGACAAATCACCTAATGACGCACATCTTAGAACATATCCCATCAATAAGTGATGCATGACTGTATCTACCTGCTGCAGATCAGATCACTTTCAGAGGTCAGAAAAAGACCTTCTTACCATAGCATCACAGCTGCACACATAGGATATGCCCACAACAGTAAGGCTAGCCTCTGTAGGCAATCTTAACAGTATTTGACTATCTCTCCTTTATATGACAGTGAGAGCTGGGAGGGGAGATGAAGTAGCATGTGTTAAGGCCAAGGCAATCATTTCTGGAGTGACTGAGTTTCCTAGAGTTTTGAATAGATTTGTCCTTTCTTAGAGCCAACCTGGGGCAAGCTTAATTTACAAGAGCCTAACTTGTTCAGGTATGTCTTCTGATGAATCCTTCTCCACTAATGCTTTCACTGGAGTGAAAAAGTCATCTCCCCCTACAGTTCTGGCCCCCTTTAGAAATTGCAAATGTTAAATCTGTTCAGGTTCTCACATTAAATAAAATTATCTGCCCTTAAAAAAAATTGCCACGTTTGAAAAAGCACCCAAAAAAAAACCCCAAATCAAAACAAAAAAACCCCACACATCTACAGCTTAGCCTTTCTTTCAAGGAAAAAAGAAAAGGAAAAGGAAAAAAGCCCAGGTCAATAGAGAGCAAGTATTTAATGGATACGGGATTTTCTTTTGGATTGATGAAAATGTTTTGCTTAAGAGATAGACGTAGCTGTTGCACAATACTGTGTACTAAATCACTGAATTGTTGTAGAAGAGTTGATATGATATGATGTGAATTTTACCAAAGTAAGAATAAAGGTAACAAAGCCCAAAACAGTTAAAACTTTTTAAAGTTTCTAAAGCAACACTTGTCCTTAGTGGTTTGGTAAAGTGCATTGTTTGGAAAAAGTCTCTAAGTCCAGACATTTCAATAATTCTCATGCTGTTTCGTTTTTAAATTAATGGCTACTGTTCAATAGTGGTGTCCACCACAAGTCACCCGTTAGGTCAGACTTGTTTTTCAACAGAGACAACAAGAACAGACGGTCGATTTCAGTCAGGTAAAAAAGGTCTTGCTATTTTTTCATCCTGAGAAAGGAGACTAGACAGTTTATTTTCTTTTAAATCAATAGCTCCTTGATACACAATGCTACTACCTGTAAAATATCTTCTTCCAAAGAAAGCAGGGACAATTTTTCTTAAGCTAGCCAAGGAGGAGGCCTACCAAGTTCTTCAAACTGTTGGCGGCCATACAGTCAATAAAGTAATTTCATGATTTTAAAGCTTAAATACAATTTGCATACAATAACAGTCACACTTCCCATTAAGAAATCACTAGCAGAACAGTTAATGTAAATTTTTCAATGAGGATGTACTTTTAAATTCCTGGCATCATACTGATAAGATAGAAATGGGAAAACAGTGACACAAGTAAGCACTTCTCTATTTCTAGCTAGTTCTTTGGTTTTTTAAACACATTCTTTTATTCTTTTCCTCGTAAACCCACGGGGTATCTGGATAGTAAATTATTGGCCATTGGGACATTACAGCAATGAATACAAACTTGGTAATGTATATTCTCATTCCCATTCCATACGTTCTTGGCAACAAATAATTCTCAAGGTATTAATTTTGTTGGGTTATGGAAATACGTATTATATGAAACATTTTAGAAAAATTGTAATATACTTTTGAAATTTTCAGATGGCAACATGGAGCTCTAAAATTTAAAAAAAGAAAAAAAAAAATCAGGGGCTTCCCTGATGGTGCAAAGGGGTTAAATCTCACACTATGAAATTATCAGCAGCCATTGCAGCACGAGTTCCATCCCCGGCCAGGGAAGGGACCCACATGATGCAGCAGACCTCTCCTGCCTTGCTCCCTCAGCAGCAATTTCAGTAGAACTGCCTGTTCTACTCCCTACTCTGTCTCTGGTGAATCCTCTCACTCCACCCCACCCCCACACCTCTGGCCTACACCCCAGCTTTTGTATGCATAAATAAATGAAAAGGGGGGGAAGAAAAAAAATCAAAATCTCCACAGATATTTAACACTTTATAGCATTTATTATATATAATATATATATTATATATAATATATATAATATATATATTATTATATATATATATAGCCAGGAACTGGCTTAGACGTTTAGAAATATTAACTAATTCAACCCTCACCAGCAGCACTATGAGGTGGGTGCTATCCTTAGCAACACATAAAAGAGGAGATTATCTGTCCAAGGTCAAAAGGCAGGTACACGCTGGACTGCAGACTTGAATCATGGCAATCAGACTCTGAAGTTCCTGCTCTTCACCACCACCTATGATTTTTCTTGTACAGGAGAATCATGTATAGCCATTTTTGGTCATCATGGTTTTATAAACAGGTTAAAAGGTGATGACCATGGAAAATATCTGTTGTTTCCAACCCCGCCCAGGGCAGTACAACCGACCAACAGTAGCAACTTATGCCTGAAAGCAAACTTGACCTCCTTTGATTTTCACAACAACCCATTACGCAGGGCTGGATCATGGGTAAGCATAATCTCCATTTCACAACCAAGCTCTGAGAGGCTGAAAATTTTGCCATAAAACACAAAGTTATCGACAAGATTAGGGTACTACCTCAATTTTTAGAATCTCAACCTAGAATTCCTTTCTCAACACACGGCTGTATAAACCTAGTAAGACCAAGTAAATATTACATGACACAGCAGGGTCGTCCTGGTTGCCTTTTAGGAATCGATGTAGTACCTGCAGCATACAGGAAATGCTGTTTTCTCCTCATCAGCACATCTGTACACTGGTCTATCCAGTCCAGCCAGGTCTCTACATAGTTTATTGGATTGGGGGTTGGGCAAGAAAGAAGAACCAAGCAGGGTTCTTTAATGCCAAGACTACTTGTCTTCAGTCGAAACAGGTGAAAATGGGTTGTCAGGAGGAGTCAGAAAACACAAACTGGCCAGTTTTCAACCTGTTCAGTGGATCTGTGAGACTGGAGTTAGGCACTGTTGTCCCCATCTCCTGAGGAGGAGTTCTAGCTAAAAACTGAACCAAAGCCTCCCTGGGGTCTACACATGTCAGCAAGAGTCCCAGAGAGTCCAGCTTAGTCCTTCAACTGTGTCTAGGCTGAAGCCTAAATTTAAGGAGACCAGGTCAGCTGGGTATTTGTATCCCTCCAGAGAAGAGCTATAGAACATGTGAGAACGAGACCAAACTTAGCTTTCACCATTGTCCAAAAAAAATTATCATTCAGAAAAAGAATGTAACTAGTCTAGCTCTAAGATAACATCAAAGTGCTGAACAAATATGTGGCATGAGCACTTTAAGAAGGCAGTAGGGCTAGGTGCTTCTGCTCAGTCAGATGATTCCCCTTTAACACATGGATTGGGGGGAGGTGGAAAGGAGCAGAGCATGGGGCAGCAGGGCAAGTACCACGCAGTACATACAGTGTGAACAGAGTACAGCCTAGGATCCTTGGACCATGAATATTTTAAAATACAGTAACATTTTAAACATAGACTATTCAAAGCACCTAACAAAGTAAATAATTATTTTCTCCTGTGCATTCAATAATAACTAAGATATTTATAGAGCAATCCTGGAGCAGAATGAGGAGTAGGGGGTAAGGTTCAGGGAGTGCGGCTAAATTAATCAGTGCACCAACCAATCAAAAATAGCTGTTAAAACAAACAAGACAATTATAAATAAGAAACATCCTGCGGGGGGGAGGGGGGAAGAGAAGGATCGGAAAGAGAGGGAGGAACACAAGGGACTGCGTGACAGTGCACGGGTGAATTGGTGGTACAAATTCTGTGGGTACTACACTTGAGAAAAGAAAGCAAATGTTTAAAAATGAACAATGAAAATGAACAATGATATAAAATATACATAAATATTTTTTTAAATAGCTGTTAAATGTCTATGAATATAGCAAGGACTGCTTTAAATAGTAACAATGATTCCTTAAGAGTTACAGCATTAATACATTAATCTCACTTTTTCTCACTATATCTTTATGAGGTCACTATTAATCTCACTTTAAAGATGAGCACACCAAGGTACAAAGGTTAGGTAATCTCTTAATTTCTCAAGTTACATCACTATTAAAGAGACAGAGCATGTCCTCAAGTCAAAGAGTAAACTCGAAGTTATGTTCTTCTACCCCCTAAAAGCTGTTGGTGGGCAGGACTAAAGCCAAGCAGAGAAGTTCCAAGTGGGCAGAGGCACCCCATCTCTAGCTATAGGAAGTATTTTACAGGGGCAATGTCCTGAGACCAGAAAAGGTTTAGAGAAGGTTTCTGCTATGTGGCAAATCCGAACTGGCGTGGTCGCAGAAGGGGAGGGACCATAGAGGTCCCTGGACCACAGAGGACTCTGCTCTTTGTCAAATAAAGGACTGACTCAGGTGATGGATTGAAAGCTCATTTTAGGAAAATCAATCAGGTAGAAGAAAATAGATTACATAGAGAGGTTCTGTGTGTCAAATAATAGAGACACATAAGGTCATGAGGAACAAAAGACAAGAGGAAGAAGAAGGGTCAGTGAGAAAGGACAAATGTGATGACCAACAAACAAGATGCTGGAGGAGATGTCACCCAAGATGTCAAGCTGAGTAAATGCAGTTTCCATTTTAGAATTAGGGAAGCTGCAGAAAAGGGTCTATTCACTGACTGGCTCAGGAAGACAAATGATGAGCGCCTCTGCTCCTCCCACTCCAACTGCCTCGGGGTCACATGATAGCTCTCTCTTTGACTTTGTGACAAAATAACAATTTCTGGGCCTCATACTCCCTTATATTTTTGTGTTCCTCCAAAATTCACACAGTATAATCCTAACTCTTGGTATGTCAGAACGTGCCAGTATTAAGAGACAAGTTTTTTAAAGAAATAATTGTTAAAATGAGGTTACAGAGTAGGTCCTAGTCCAGTCTGACTTGTCCTTTCAAGAAGGGTTGATCAGGACACAGACAAGCACAAAGGAAAGTCTATGTGTGAACACAGAGAAAAGATGGCCATCTACAAGCCAAGGCGAGGGGCATCAGAAGAAATGAAACTGCTGATGATAGAAACTTAGAGTAGAAAAATTTAGACGAAAGGTCTCACAGAACAGGAAGCAGAAGTAGGAGTAGGGCTGATTAACTAGTTGTTAAAGTGGCTATGGGACTGTCCAGGAATCTGCAGTAGGATATAGAAGACCAACCCAATGAGACCCCAAAGGGATAAAATCTACAAGGGATGAATTCCCCCAAAGAACACTATAAAAGAACACCCCTTGCTTTGATAAAATGCAGCTCTTTCCCCGAGGCCCACCTATGATAGGCATAGGTATCTTTTTCTTTCTTTCTTTTTTTTTTTAAAGATTTATTTATTTATGCATATAAGCACTGGGGTACAGGCCAGAGGTGTGGGGGTGGTGAGAGAATCCACCAGACAGAGCAGGATGCAGAACAGGCAGATTGACAGAAACACACTGCTGAGGGCAGCAGCGGGCGAGGCAGGAGAGGTCGGCTGCACCATGTGGGTCCCCTCCCTGGCCGGCGGCAGGGATCCAACTCATGCTGCAGTGGCTGCGGTTTGCTTCATAGTGCGTTGCTTAACCCACTGCGCCACCAGGGCGGGCCCCAGGTGTCTTTTTCTTAAACCTGACCATTTCAGAATGCAGATCCTGTCCTTCAAGACTTTGCACTATGTCTGCAGGTGCTTAATTTTTTCCCTACTTTCTCTTATACCTAATAAACCTTTAAAATATAGTCTGTCTGTGTCTATATATCATCTTTTTTCAAATAAATTTGCTGTGTGTCATTGAAGAGGTTCAATGTAAGATTAAGTAAATTTAATACAGTGAGCAGCCATCAGATCTGGGATTTGAAGTCAGGTCCAGGACAGAGAGCAGTGAACAATGCTCAGTGACACTTCTGAGGTGTCTACTCTGGTGATAACGGGTCCCAGGCAAACCCATAGATAAAGGTTGTCCATAGTAGAAAGGGTTTAAGTCTGTAGTGTGAAAAAGAGAGAGAAGTCAAAGAGTGGATTTCCCTTCTTGATTTTTTTTTTTTTCCTCCTCTGCATTCTAACTATCTGGACTCTCTGCTTGCATTGTTATTCTCCTAGTCGGTTTTGCAAGCCTCCAATAGGGTGATTCTTCTGAAATTTAACTGTCTAAAAAACATTTTGTACTCAAAACCTTCCAAATGTTTCCCATCTTAACCTGAACAAAATCCAAATGAGGCAGCACTCCAGCCCATCTGTGTCTATGCAGGTGCCTCTTTTAACAAACCTGTCCCTTTGGGGAGCAGTTCTTTCTGACCACTTGTGCCTATGCAAGCATCCTTTTCTTTTCTTTCCTTTTTTTTTTTTTTTTATGTAATAAGCCTGTCCTTTGGGATTCAAACAAATAAACAAAAAAAGAAGCACCATGCCCTACTTGACCTCTAAGTTAACCTCCCCCTCCCCCATCCATTCATGACTTTTCCAGGCCCCACTGTCCTCCCTACTGTTTCTAGAACCAACCAATGATGCTCCTTACTGCTCCCTCTGCTCCTATACTTCATTCATGTCTTTGTTCAAATGCTATCTTAATGAAAAGGCTATTCCTAAATTCCTAACATTTTTTTTTCATTTGCTTATTTGCCTCTTACCCTCCTTAATTTTCTTTATAACACTTATTAAGTCAGGAAAGTCACATCCCCTTGTGTGTCCCTCCTTCTTGGAATGTAAGTTCCATGAGACTATCATTTCTTCTGTCACCCCACCATTCCCAAGCTCTGGACTGATGGCTGCACATAATTGGTGCTAACATATGGATGGATAGCTGGACTTATGGATGAATACAAAAAGTATAACAATGGAAAACACATACAGCAGAGACATAAAAATGTGCATTAGCAGCTGGTATCATAGTATAGTTTGATGTAGAAGGTTAAAGGAAGAATTAGGAAGGGTTAGTGTGAGATTCGAAGGGAGGATGACTGAGAGAGTCACATGTTTTATACAGGTCACCTGGTGATCTTAAAGCAGTGAGGTCATAGGTGGGGAGAAGCAGCACCAGATGGACTAGATGTACTTGAGAGAGATGGAGACAGATCAGTCAAGTCACTTAGCTTTCACACCTCCGTGCAGTAGAAAATGAGAGCACATCCCTTCCTGTGAATTATTTACATCCATCAAAGGAAAGGCACCCATACAGTCAAGAAGTGTCTCAGAGAAATTAGTTCACATTTTATATCAATTTACAGTTAAAACTGAATACTTACAGTTCTGGGTTCAAAGGTATACAGAGCTCTGAACACCTTAACTTGTCCTAAAACAGAAGGAAAAACAACACACATCATTTCTAAATTTCTAAATCTGCTGTAAATAGTATTATGTATTATATACATCAGTATTCCCTATTAAAAGCCCACGTGAGAAATTCATTTTGCAAGTATGTCTCCTGATCTAGGATGTATTTTTAAAATACTTGTTAAATAAAAGCATGAATAAACACATAGCTCCAAAAAATTATTTTGCTTCTTCTTCTCAAATAACAGGAACTACACACATTATTTGTACTTAGCTTTTGTTCTATATAGTCCTTCCAATCCTAAGATTAAGTTTAGAAAGGTGAGGGTTTAACATAGACACTTAATGTGACAATAGATAATAAATATTCTTAAATCAATGGTTTAGGGTTTCATATTTTCCAAGAGAAAGGAGATATCACGGAGGGAGAAAAGAGTACTATTGGAGAAACCTATGATTCTGTTAAGCCCCAAAATAAAGAAGAAGGTGCAATAACTAGGCAAAAAGGACGTCATATTCATGCGGGTTTATTTATTAAAAAGTAAATAAAAGTACAAATTCAAATAAGAGTAGTCATTGTCCACAGATGACAATAAAAGTCTTTATGGATAAATCTAAAAGGGATATCAGAAACAGTCTAGATATTTGTTAGTTCAGTTTCAGCACTGGAAGAATCTTTAGAGAGGACCATCTAATTAAAGAACATTGTTGAGGACCTCCGTGGTGGTGCAAGGGGTTAAGGCACAGCACTATGAAACTATCTGCAGCCACTGTAGCATGAATTCGATCCATGGCCAGGGAGGTGACCCACATGGAGTGGCAGACCACTACTATCTTGCCTGCTGCTCCCTTCAGCAGTGTATTTCCGTAGATCTGCCTGTTTTGCTCCCTATTCTGTCTCTGGTGACTCCTCTCACACACACACACCCACATCTCTGCCCTGTACCCCAGTTCTTGTATGCATAAATAAATAAATCTTAAAAAAAAAAAAGAACATTGTTGAGAATGACACCTCCAAGACAGGATATAGGAAAAATACCTAAAAACTTATATTCTTTTTATATTATATTCTTTTTTATGCTTGTTTTAATGTGTTTTATGATATGACAGCATAGTATAACATATACAACTCATAAATAAGTACACATTTATTGGCATTGAGTGTCCAAACCTTTTGCTGAAAGAATATAAACAGTATGAGAATACGTTTCTGTTTTATGAATGAGATATCCAACTAGCTACCACAGTTGCTGGTGCACAGAAGGTACACCATTATGTACTGGGGCCTCCCTGGTGGCGCCAGGGGTTGAGCACCTCACTGTGAAGCACAGCAGCATGAGTTTGAGCCCAGGCCAGGGAGGGGACCCACACGGCGCAGCAGACCTCTCCTGCCTTGCCCGCTGCTCCCCTCGGCAGTGTGTATCAGTCGATCTGCTTATTCTACTCCCCACTCTGTCTCTGGTGAATCCTCTCATCACCCATGACTCTGGCCTGTACCCCAGCTCTTGTACACATCAAATAAATGTCTTTTTTTTAAAAAATTATGTACTGAATGGATGAATGAAAGAATGGAAACCAATAATATAGAACAGCATTGTCCTAAGTACTTTATACAATGAAGAAAAAGTTGTACCACTGTGCTAGTCACACAGTGCTCCAGAGGACTGAAAATGTGGCAAGTGTGACCAAGAAATGAATTTTTAGACACGATTAAATTTTAATTAAGATATCTATCATATGTGGGGCCTCTCTGGTGGTGCACAGGGTTAAGCACCCCACTATGAAGCATCCTCAGCCACTGCAGCACAAGTTCGATCCTGGATCAGGGAAGGGACCCACATGGCACAGCAGACCTCTCTTGCCTCACCTGCTGCTCCCAAGTCTGTCTCTGGTCAATCTTCTCAACCCCCCCCCATACTACCTTTCTTGTATGCATAAATAAATAAATCTTTAAAAAAGAAGAATAAAAGATACCATATGTGTCTGGTGGTTAGAGTATTTACCATGATAAAAAAAAACACATCATATGTAATACCAGAAAATGTGAAATGACACAGTGTCCATTAAGAGGGGTTCTGAGAGTCAGCTCTGATTCATCCACATGATAGTCACTAAAAAGAAAAGTTGCTGACAGTGCCAATGATACTGACATAGCGAAGAGCCGACAAAATAGGCAGTGAAAAAAAAAGCAGGTCATAGAATAGCATGCCAGATATCACCCTATTTATGTTGATAACGTAAGCACACATTCTGAATGATATACCCATAATTATGCTTTAATTTAACTTTACACTGAGCATGTGGTATTTTTATATTCAATGCAAAAAGTAAAGACAGCTTGGCGGGGCGGGGTGGGGGGGAGATCATTTTCTTTCTTCTGAAGATCTTAATATAGAAGAGCATCTTGGATCCCATTACTTAATGGGTCTGCAAGAAAAGATTAGTTTTGCGATCTGACTTCCAGGGCCACTTTTCAATAGAGGGTAACAGGCAGAGAAGCAAGAGTGAAAATTTTGTTTGGACTTTGTTTTTGACCCACACCCAGAGGCCTGAAAAAGGAAACAATCAACGGAAGGAGGAGCTGCCAGGAGAAATATTTTCTGCTGACCTGATTTTCTCCTTGAGAGGGAAGATAGTTATTATGATTACTTCAAACTTTCCAAAGAGAAGTTACACAAGGAAGCAGTCCACTTGTGACCAAAATCAATAAAATAGAACTTTCCTGTTCCTTTGAGGGGATGGAAGTGATGAGACATATCTTGGCTAATTTTGGAAACAAAATCCAATGTCAACCTAATGAGTTTAGATAAGGCAATATCAGCTAACACAATATAAGGACCTGAAAAAGGTATTTGGAGTGTAACAACATCACTGATTTTTATAAATATATATTTTGTGATCATCTAAAGTGTTCACAATGAAATAGAATGGGAGATTTATTTGTATTTTGCTTTCTACTAAACATAGAGAACCAAGCAACTCCTCAGGCTATTATGCAAGGAAACATTCTGTGTAAAATGTAGAAAACACCTTCACATACACAATCTTATTTTTGTATAATGTCAGGATGTTAACCTCTTGTGAATGCTCTTTAATCCATATATTATAAAAGTTCTGGGTCTTAATTTATTCGATTCTCAAAAGTGAGTCAAGCAGAAATGAAACAATGTCACAGGAACAGCCAGAAGATAGAAAAGAAATGCATTAAAAAGAAAAACAGATGTGGTTCATGATTATAATTACAAACCCAGATATGGTCTAAAGAAAATAATAATTAAAACACTCAATTCACTGATTGTTTTTACATTCTATTTAATTCAACGATCAGCAATGTTCTATACGTGTATAAGCTAACAGGGAGTAGCAAAAGGAAGACTCATTGTATTGTCCTTGCAGAGTAAAGAAATAATAAAAATATCTTGAAAGATCATAAAGAGCTGGCACTGATCAATTCCTAACTTAAATATGACAGATTCCCAAATAAACAATAGTTGTACTCTTGTATATACAGAGAGGTTATCTTAAATGCCTTCTTCTGGGACCCTCCATCTTGATCATTTTCTCAAGGAAGCCTGGTTACATATAGCAAAGAGAAAATGGAGCTGAGAAGATCGCATGAATTACCTGATGTCACCCAGGAATTCACCCTGAATTAAGACTAGAAAGAGGCCAGATATTTTGTCTGATACTTTATGTGACTCTTTGCGTGAAATATCATGTGAAAGGTATTAAGGGTTTCGGCAGGGCTGGTCTCCTGACTAAGCCAGATAAGCAATTTCCTTCACACCAGCAGGAAAGATGGCAGCAGGCTCCTGCTGGCTTTTCACTTGACAGGTTCCTCACTTTGCCAGGCATGCTCTTCCCTTTTCTCTACAACCCCACCCACTCCTACAGAGAAGGGCTTAGTTCACTTGTCAGCCAAATGCTATTTTCCTCTGGAGTCAGGCTCACCCCAGACCTAAGCCTTGCCCAGAGTGGCTGGGAAAGGTGAAAGTGGAGAGAAGCGGACCTGAGACAGGGTCTTGTACAGGCAAAGGTCAGTAAATTCCTTGTTTCTGAGCTTTGAAAACACAATGCATATTACTGCACCACTGAGCCCTGAAAGAACACTTAGAAGGACTTGGGGCTTACAAACTCAAACATGTATTTTCTAATCTACTTTATTGTCTGTTGGTGAAAAAAATAGAGAAGCTTCTAGAATGAGCCACTAAGCTAACATTAAAAAAGGATTGCTCGTTATAAAGTATAGGCATATAGTAAACAGCAAGAAGAATGACATTTCAAATTAGACGTTAGTTACCTGTAACAGATTAACTATTTCATTTTCATTCTTTCTTACAAATGGTGAGAAGCGGAGACATTTTAAGTGGATTTTATTTAAAACAGCTATGAAAACTTCAAATATCACCCTAATTGTTAAAACTAAAAATATTGAGAGTGCTAAATGTTCAGGATAAAACACAACTGGAATTCTCAAGACACTAACGGTGAGCATGTAAACTGGCAAATCACTATTAAAAATTACTTGGCAATCGCATTAATTCGGTTTTTATAAGTCTTAACATGCCCTTGAGATCTTAATTTGCATTTCTGGGACAAGAACACAATTAAAAACCTTCCTTGCATCTTTTGTGGCTAAAATATTACATACAAAAGTGACCCCTCCCCTCTCTGCTCAAGGGTACAGTGATATTTATAACTGCAGATCATGACCTATTAGATTATGAAACTAATTTAGTGGCTTTTTAAAACAACAAATAGAACAAAAAGGACCAGTGTACATTGTACATAATAGAGGTAACTGATTTTTGTGAAATTTTTGTTTCCTCAGAACTAGGGCTATAGAAGAACACATGGATGTTTATTTTAGATATTTACCAAATACATGTTTTGGCTTAATGTTAAATGGCCAAGTATTTGCCAAAGCCAGAAGTTGCCTTTACAGAATAAATTACAAGGTATAAGAATAAATCTAATGAAATTCATCTGTGACACAAGAACAAAAGTGAAACTTTATTCAAAATATAATTATAATTTATTATTTGAAATTCTGGTAGATTCACTTTTAAAGTTTGATATAAAAGGGCAGAAAGCATAATTCGTTAGCAATATCAACTGCAGCCTAATGAAAGTTTTTCAAAACTAAAGAAATGTTCTTTCTAAAATGAGATTGTGGACAAAGAAGGTATCTTGGTATTAGCTATTTTGGGTACTTAGTGGTTACCTACCGTGATAATGCCACCAACTTAGTAAGCTTTCGTTCCTCCCTAATAGAAACTGAAGTCAAAGCATACCATCTCATATCCTGAGATTGAAGATTTGCTTAAAGCTGATGATGCCATTTCATTGAACGCAATCACACAAAGGAGATAATGGTTCCTCCCAAATTATTGGTGATAACAGTCTCTCAGTATTAACTCTCAATCTATACCTATAATTTTTCTATTTCTCTAATAATTTTTGGATACATAAATTCCCAGTATCATAATCATCACTAATATTTTTACTCTTTGTTAATACATGTTTATACTTTTAATTGACTGAGAAATTTTTCATACATAAAGATGAAGGTCAAGAAAAATTTGAAAGGCACTATTCTAAACTATCTGATCAAATTAGGGGTTTGCTACAGGACTCACTAAAGAATAAGTTTTATTTTCATTTTCTTTATAAATTTCAAAATTCGGCTAGCATATATAAAATGGTATCTTCCCATCTCTCCCCAAAGCAGATAGTTATAAGCAATATTAGTGCTTTCAAAAAGAAAGAAAAAGAATTATTGGACAAGGAAGAGAGAATCATGAAAAAACAAGAATTTACCATTTTATATACATATGTATACATGCATATATATATATTTCATTTCTCTAAGAGAATGCAGGAAACATAAACTTCTTAATTTATATCCTGGGGGCATGAAAAAGATATGTCCACGAAAAATAATCTCAGGGTGAATAAAAGTATTAGTGTTATTTCTACTAGGCATATTTAAACCATTCTATTAAATATGCATGCTAAAACAGGATGTTTTCTGCTGTGGGATCATATTCAAGAGGCTGGGCCCATCACTTAAATTACTGGAGTGAAAGGAAACAGCTGTGCTCTGTTGGGCCAACATGCCCCACCCCACGGGGGGTTTTCAGATTCCAGCCCCCATAAATGAGGTGTGATTAGTTCAGAACAAGCTTCTTGGTGAAGATCTCTATTCATGTCATTACAAAAAGTCCACGGCTTGAAAATAAAGCTGGGCAGCTATAATCTTTGCAAAGGAAATCATGTGAGCTCAGCAATGTCCAAGAGTTTCCAATGTAATGAGTTGGCTCTTCCCTGGGTTAATTAAATCAAAGCCAATTAATTCTACTTGCAAATACACTTTTAAAGCATATAACTAATTTTAAAAACCTATGAACATAATGTTTGCATTTTTCCTTACTCCAACACTGCTACTTCTTCTCTCTAAAACTCCTTATCTATATCTAAAAAACACTAAAAACCTAAAGAATTTGAAATGTGTCTTGATTTCAGCTGCAGGAATTGCAGACCCATTAAAAACAGTAGCCAGTGTGTTTCCTGACAAGAGGGCTTCTGTTTATTAACAGTGTGCCTTTCTTATCCATTTTTCCTTTGCTTATGCTTTTTAGTGCCTTTCGGCAAACTTGGTTACTTTCACATTGAGGGTCAAAATTGCTGGTTATTTTTATTTCTTCTCCTCGGTATAACATAAAAGTCCCAAAGAATGAGGTTCAAAATTCCAAATGACAAGCTGGTTGCCAACTTGTATTGACTGGCTAAATGTTAGAGAAATAAGTAACTGCCCTTAAAGATAATTTTTCTGAAAATGAACTGTTTCTGCTTTCAAAGTCAGTTTGCAGTGGTTGAGAGTGGTGGGAGAGAAGAATAAGAAAACTCTTTATTTTGGCCCTTGAAGTCTAAGTAAAAAAAGTTGCACTGGTCACACCACCTTCTACAAAAGGCAAGATGAATCCAATGGTTGACCCATGACAGCAATACCTGTTTCTGTATAGCCCATGAGGCAAGAATGGTTGAAAAGGGAATCACAATAATATTTTGCAACACATGAACGTTATTTGAGATTTTAAATGCGGTGTCCACAAATAAAATTTGATTGGAACACAATGTTTGCACATTGCCAATGGCTACTTTCACACTATAGTGGCTGAGCTGAGCAGCTGCAACAGACACCATTTTGTGACCACAAGTCTACAATATTTGTCTGGCCCTTTACAGAATGTCCAGCGACCCCTCGTCCAGGCCCCCCTTTCCAGAAGTAACAAGTCAGAGAAAAGCAGTATGCCACTGCAGAAAGATCTGCCTCTCACTGACTCCACATGCAGTCTAGTCTTAGCCTTGCTCTACTGAAATGACTAGTTGCGCAAATGGGTCTAAACTCCCAAGATTGAGATAGAAAATCTCCCAACACCAAAATCTCTCATCCAAAATGGAATTATGGGATATTTACCATATGCCAGATACCTTGCAGAGCACAGACTTATAGCAACTCAGTTAATTCTCAAAACAATCCTAGTATTCAGCGATTGAAAAAGATAGGCATGCCATTTTCAGTAATGTGGATAGAACTGGAAGGGATTATGCTAAACAAAGTAAGTCAGAAGGAAAAAGAAAATATCAGATGGCCTCACTTACAGGGGGAATATAGGGAAAACTAACAAAGGATTAGGAAAAGGACAACACTGCCAACCATAGATCTGAGGTATACAGCAGGGTACATGGGGAGAGAGAGATCAAAACAGGAAGGAAGAGCACCAGGGACTATGGTGATGGTTCGCGATGCAGTGGAAGAATCATGGGGGCTACAACTGAGGGGAGAAATCAGATAGCGGACAAAAATGAACAAGAATGTAAGAAAATTAAAAAAGAATTGCAAAAAAATTCAGGTATGTAAATTCCTTATTAACCCTGTTACTGAAGAAAAAAACTCAGGGAAGAGAGGATAAGTAATTGTTCCAGGATAGCACAGTGAGGAAGCAGCAGAGATGGGTTTAAACCCAGGATTTCTGTCTCCAGGACTCATTCTCTGAACAGTCAAGATGAACCTCAGAGAGATCTGCGCTTTTAACAATGGCACTCTGGCACTAAATGCGATTAAACAAATATATGTAAAGTAATACCTGTGCCCATAAGTTAACATTTTTTTATTACTACAAAATGTAACCTTATTTAAGGGCTTATTCTTTGTGTTTTTATCTTCACTGGTAAGATAGCTTTATAAACCCCCATAACGATCTACTAGGGAATATGTCATTTACACACCCAAACAGAAAAATCCTAATGCTTTGTTAATCAAACAAAGTCCAACAGCTAATATTATATCCTTTCTGGATATTAAAGAAGTAAAATTGAGCTTGAAGTTATCATTTTTGAAACCTATAGCTTATCAGTCAGCTCAGGCTACCTTAACAAAATATCAAAAATTCATGCCAATGCAGCACGAGTTTGCTTGCTGGCCAGGGAGCCGACCCACACTGTACAGCAGACCAATCCTGTCTCACCTGCTGCTTCCCTCAGCAGTGTATTTCAGTAGATCCACCTGTTCCACTTCCCAATCTGTCTCTGGTGAATCCTCTCATCCCCTGCACCCCAGGTCTTGTATGCATAAATAAATATATCTTTAAAACACACATACATAAAAACCAAAATACCATAGGCTGAGTGACTTAAACAACAGCCTTTAGTTCTTACAGTTCTGGAGGCTATGAAGTCTAAGACCAAGACACCAGTCAATTTAGTTCCTGTTGAGAACACTCTTGCTGGCATGCAGATGGCTGCCTTCTCACTGTATGCTCTCATGGCCTTTCTATCCTTTGGTCACAATCCCATCATAAAGCCCCAGCCTCGGGATCTCAGCTAACCCTAACTAACTACTTTCCCAAGATCCCATCTACAAATACCATCACACTGTGAGATGGGGCTAAAATATATGCATTTGAGGGGGAATAGTAACCTTCAGACCACAATAGTGATGAATATGAATTACAGTAAAGCTAGAAATGCTTGAATATATAAATGCAAACATTGGGATATAGGTTACTATAATGATAATAATAAAAGATTCATGATGACCTTTAAAAATTAGTTATGTTATACTTTACTGTTATGTAAAAGTCAGCTGATGATAAAATTATATACAATCAGCTATGTAAAACAAGGTATGCACAGAAGAAAAACTGAAATGAAACAACAGCAAAATGTTAACAGCACTAACTCTGGGCGTTAGAATTAGGAATGTTTACTTTCTTCTTTAAGTTTGAATTGACTATAACTAGGGATTCCATACATAACCAGGAAAATATGTCCTCTTTTAATGCCCCATTGAAGGAGGTTTTGTATCTTGCCAGCCAAGTATCTTTAATGAGGCATCTTTTGTCCTGCTTCCCTGACCTCATTACACACAAAAATAAATAAGTAAAACTGGTGTAAAGATGAGCAACTGTAAAGACAAGTACACCCACAAAAATGAGAACACAGGGGTATATATACGAACACTGGAGAGGCTCTTAGGTCAGTGCGGGCTGTACAAGAGGTTTTTTGTTTGTTTTTTTCATTTTAGAAAATGAAAATTTAAAATTTTTAAATTTTTCTAAAATGAAAACAAAAAAACAGGAGTTGTCCATGCAAGGAGGAGCAGGGAAAGGCACCCCCAGAATATAGAATAGCAGCCAGAGGCCAAGAAGTATGACCTAGAAATGTCAAGTAGGAATGCCTGGGGGCTGGCTGGAGAAAGAGAGAGAGACTAGGCTGTGGACATAGCACAGGTGGGTGAGAGGTTTCTAAATTTTGAGAACCACTTTAAGGACTATATTGCACATCAGGACTCAGGAAACACACATCTCTCTCTCTCGCTCTCTTTCAGGAAACACACACTCTCTCTCAGGAAACACTCTCTCTCTCTCTCTCTCTCTCTCTCTCTCTCTCTCATACAACTAGAAAAGATTTCACAAAGTTATTCACCAAAATTTTCTATTATTGTTCTGTTCTATATCTTTCTCTGTTTAATATGATGGTCATAACTAACTACTGATCTACTACTGTGTCACCAGTCAGTATGAAAAAACACCAGGCCAGAAAACTTTATTTGTGTGTGTTTAATATACATTTTATCTCTATTTATTTATTTATTTATTTATTTATTTATTTATTTATTTATTTATTTATTTATTTATTTTTAAAGATTTATTTATTTATACATACAAGAGCTGAGGTACAGGCCAGAGTCCAGGGCGGTGAGAGGATTCACCAGAGACAGAGTGGGGAGCAGAACAGGCAGACTGACTGAAACACACTGCTGAGGGGAGCAGCGGGTGAAGCAGGAGGTCTGCTACACCATGTGGGTCCCCTCCCTGGCCGGCAGCAGGGATCGAACTTGTGCTGCAAAGGCTGTAGTTTGCTTCATAGTGTGTTGCTTAACCCTCTGCGCCACCAGGGAGGCCCCTTTATCTCTATTTATTATATAAACCAGTGTTTAGAGATTAAATGTAATATTTCTTGGATTAAAATATTTCTCAGAGTATATGTTCTAGAGTTTTCTACAAAGATATAAACTAGCAAGGCAATATGATAAAAATGTCTCCCTTTTTTATGGCAGAACCCATTTAAAACCTGACATAGGGTCAAGGAAATACACCATGTCTAGGAAAGAAAAGAATCTCCAGAGACAAAGAACCGGACTTAAGCGAGGGGCTTACCGAAACCTTACCTAAAGGATGCACAGGGCCAAAGCTGTAGCGGAGGGGCATTTCTAGTTAATACTAGAACTCTGTGTAACAACATTAGCTCTGGATGTATAAGAAATATTATAAGCACAAAGAAAAAAAATAACTAGAGAGCCAAAAATAAATGATAACTTTGAAAACTGAACCCCTCTGTTCAGAAAAAAGAATTCAAAAAAGGCATACAAAAAGGCCTACAAAAAAAACTAAACAGTGTAATTCTCATAGAAAGGGGAGATTCCAGGTTCCCTGCAAAGCAAGCTAAAAAGGACTTGTGATCGAAGACTGGGAGCAGAAGCCATAGAGGAGGAACATGGAGCAGAGAGACATGTGAAAAAGCAGCAATTGCTTCTCCCCCTTGGACTGGGGCCAGGGATTTGGGGGACATGGAAGGAGACACTTGAAAGAGATAGCAACATGGGTAAGAGTCCCACGGGGAGGCTGACAGTGGCAGCTTTATCTGGAATTTTATTTTTATTTTGTTCTTCTAAACTTGCCTGATCCCTTCAGCCCCTTTCCTATGGGTCTCCAGCAGAAGGTTCCTTAGACTTGTGGCCACTTTCGAGCCTCAGGGTCTGGCTCTGGACAACCCTGATTGTCTGGGCATTTACCCACGAAGGGCTGGGTAACTTTGGGTATTTCCTGGGAAAACTATTTTGGCTATATTCTTTCCTTCTATTGCATACGAATTGTATTAAAGTTCTTTTATATTGAGGATTGTAAGCACTAAAAAGTATTTTTGTCTTTTTGCAGCAGAAGGCAGGACCCATTTATAGGGTGCAGGTTTGGGGTCCTGGAATGCCTCTCTTTCTGCCTGCTAGCAGAGAGACTGCAAAAGTACAAAGTAACTGATGGAGGCTAAGAGCAGAAAATTTAGGATGATGGCATCACAAGATCAGAAACTGGAGGTGGTGGCATCACAAGATCAGAAACTGGAGGTGGTGGCATCTCAAGATCAGAAACTGGAGGTGGGGATAAAAATGATTAGTATACTTTTAAATCAGCTATAGAAATGAAAACTCCTTAGCTGCTAAACTGCTACAGCAAATATGAGACTGCTACAGAAAGTAGCAGAGGAGCAGACCAGAGGTGGGGATAGAGATTGAAGGTCATCGTAGAGAATTACTGGTCTTTACAAACCAACCTAGTCAAACCCTATAAGTAATTAATTTAACAATATGTAACAATTTCTCAAGGAACAAATCCCTCACCAAAAGAACACTGTATCAGCGTTTTTGCTTTTTTTCTATTTATTTCTATATATAAATTTTACATCAGTTTGCTTTCTCCTCCCTGTCAGGTGTAGTACAATTCCTGCACTAGCAAGAGACAGCTTTCCTGCCCACCGGTGTCTATGCAGGCATTTTTTTAAACAAACCTATCTCCTTCAAAGGCAGCTCTTTCTGCCCTCTTGTGACTGCAATTTTTTTTAAAAAAAGAATGTATCTACCCTTTTGGAGATAATGAAATGCCTGTGTTGTGGGGAAACTTGCCCTGTGCTGCTGAAAAGGGAGCTCTGGTGAAATTTTTCTCAGAGGTAACAGGACCCTGCTCACTGAACCTGTGGCTCCCCTCAAACTGACATCAGTTACCATAGAACCAAATTCAGTGGGTTCAGAGGCACTGGCTACAAGAAAGCAGCAAAATGTCTAAGACGTTCATTTCTTCCAAGGTCATCTATTCCCTAAGACATCAGCCTTGAAAGTAGAAAATGGTCGCCCTAACTGCCTCCTCTCTCAAATCCCAGAGCAACCTCCTTCAAATGGTCTGAAGTGTCCCTAAAGGTGATGTTTCTATCTTGAAAGCTGTGAGTCTTACAAATAGACTGATTCAGAAGAATACCTGCACCCCTATGTTTATAGCAGCACTCTTTACAATAGGTAAGACCTGGAAACAACTTTAATATCCAAAAACAGATGAGTGGATCGGGACGCTGTGGTACATATACACGATGGAATACTACTCAGCAATCAAAAATGAAAAACTAGACGCATTCATAGGAACATGGATGGATCTGGAGGGGATTATGCT